>OZ014429.1:0-600000 GCA_963966015.1 Aphidecta obliterata | reverse complement strand
GAATTTTTTTGACATCTGTCGAAAATTCCTTCAATTGATTTCTAGAACTGGAAAATGCGAATCTACCTATGGTGCATGTACGAGCGCTCAAAAGCTCCTGCCTTCACGGCAGTGCTTTTCTCAATTTTTTTGTTCAGTAATCTCTATATAAGGCCTATCTTCCATTTCCAAATTATTTACAGATTTAATTTCATTTTGTCTACTTTTGTTACGACAAAGTTCAGTTGGATGATATCGTCCTGGGTTCCCTAATCGTTCACAGATAACACACGGTTTTTTTCTACACTATTAATTATTGAATTTGTAGTGAAAGTTTTAACAGTGGCTTGTTGGGGTTTTCTAATAGCTAATGACTCTAACTTTCGTAAGTAACTCATTAAGTTCTCTGTGGTATTCATTTCTCTTTTATCTATTCTGTCTTGAACATCAATGGGTAATCCCACTACTATTGAATAAATCCTAGTCTTAATAGAAATTTCTGGATCAACTTCTAGGAGAAGTTTTTCTTTCCTTAGTGCATATTCTAACAAGAAACCCCCTAAAATTTTGTAACCAAATGCCATCCTTACGTTTATCCAACCCACATCTGAAAACGTTTCTAAAAATGACTCACGGTAGGACATCCAGGTTCCAACTGATGATATTTTCACGTGGGCTGCTGAAAACCACTCCTTTCTATTTTCTACTAAAAATAAACGGAGTGCTTCAATCTTCTTTTCGTCTGACTAAATCCCATGGCGATCACATTCATTTTCAAAGTTTTGTAATTAGTATTCTGCATTCTGTGACTTTCCTTTGAAAACCTCCAATACAAAAGATCTAGTCGCAGAACCTAAATCAATTGTCTTCTGCTGTAAGCCGGTAATAAATTGTTTAAAATCGCTCATAGACTGTCATAGAGTCATTCCCTAGTTCTTCACTTTTATCCATTTGTAGGTATTATGTTAGGAGGCAAATTAATCTTTATATTTCTGAACTGAACTTCTTTTCTTCAGCGATGAACATGTTCTCTTCACTGTTTGCAGTAGGCTTAGTTCTGGATGTTGCTCTATTTCCTGATACTCATACGAAAATGCATAAGTTTTAGAATCGTCTGTTTCTGCTATCGATAATATCCTGATTTTCATCGTTTTCATATCTGGTTCTGTTTTTAACACGAGGTGAAGGTTAATCTGCACGGGGGTTTCCATCATGACGATGGATTCCATTTATAATTTACTTTTCTCTGTATTTGAATAACGGCTCAGATCGATGCTCTAAAAGAAGTTTATTAATTCTCAAAATATACAGAAATAAAACAGAATATTCACCTGAAAAAATCGAAACATTAAGCCATTTCTTTCTCACTTCTAAACAATAACTCATCAGGTGTACAACATGTGGATATATCAATTAACATGAGGATAACCAACAACATATTCAACTATGGAACATCATCAATCAATATACAGATAAAATGATCCCAAATTATTTTACATGTGTTATATTCTTCTTCTTCTTCTTCTCAACTGCTACCAGATGGATTATCAACTGACTCTTGATGAAACCAGGCAGCGCCCATGGGCTCAGCGTCCTCCGCTATGTACCCAAATTCAATAGCTCTTATCCAATTAGCAGTCCGGCTCCTGGAGGCAGCAGGAATCTGAGACAAAGCTCATACCAGTCTGCTGCTGAGAGACAGATACATATATTTCAAATTAGCTAATGTGCAGCTCTTTAAAGCTCAGCCAAAGCACTAGGGGTCTAATAAGCAACTAATAGAGCAGAACGGTGTGGTCTACATAGGGTGACAGCACAACATAAAGCACAACATGCGGATCGATAGTAAGGGAGGGCAGACATTTAATCAGAATCAACACTGATCAAACTACAGCATTCACAATTTCAAACTTGACGCGGCCAAAAAGTCGAACGTCAACTGGAGTACCTTCTGGGAGGAGCTATACACAAAGTCATTAGCAGAAAGTGGACCTGTTAAAGTTAGCTGACACAGTTCTCTATAAAATTTGTCGCAGTTATATTGATTATCACGACATTCAAAAAAGATGTGGGGTATTGTACCTATTTCTCCACATGTACAAGTGGGTTGATCTACTACATTAATTCTATGTAGATGGGCAGGGATGCAGCAGTGCCCTGAGCGCAACCTGCACATACTAGTGATCATACGTCTTGGGACAGTTTTTTCTTTGATCAGCCAATAAGGCTCTGTTCTACTTTTATTTTTAGTGTTAAGTGTATAACCTATCCCCTTCGTCAATCCGATATTTTTCCACTCCTCATCCCATTCGCGTATCAACTCCCTACGATACCCGGGCCAAAGCAGACTAGGATCCCCCCTGTAATTCCTTACCTGAGTCATTTGTCTTCCCTCGTTCGCAAGGGTATCTACAATGTCATTCTGTCTGATACCAGAATGACTGGGTATCCACAGAAGTACCGTGTTTAATTGGCGTTGTTTAGTCTTAAACAGCATTTCTTTGACATGAACCGACAATACGTCCAAACCTGCCCCAACCCTCCAGTGTTTCAACCTTTCCAAAGCACTGAGTGAATCCGAAACGACCAGAACATCACCTAGATTTTTTGTGAGTACGAAGTGTACAGCGAAACCAATGGCTGCCATCTCAGCCATGCATATGTTCCAGTGACCCGGAACACGCCTTTTGAAGGTCAAGTTAAATTCCTCAGAGAATACTCCGATTCCCACTGTTCCATCACCCGGATCTGCAGAAGCATCTGTGAAAACAGCTCTATAACCTCTGAATCGTTCGCAACGAAGTTCAAGAAACTTTCCAGCAGTTTCAGCTGCTCCTTTTTTGAGTCCCGAATGTACAATTTCCGGTTGATCAGCGTGTGCAGCAGTGGAAATCATATGACAGGGCAGCACCCTATCTCTCCAAATATGTACGGCTAAAGGCCGTATTCTCCTGTACGCCAACAGGACCGCCGGTAGAACCCCCCGATCCCAGAAACCTCCAGTATCAAGAGACTCCTCAACTGCTCTCAAAACAGGATTACCCTCAATTCTATAAGCCTTTAATAAAAACTTTCCTGCCAACCAGACTCTCCTACACGAGAGCGATACTTCGCCAGCCTCACTCAGGATAACATTTGTGGGGGTTGACCTCATATAACCTAGAGCCACACGAAGTGCCGAGCACTGAACACGATCCAGTCTCACAAGGAGACTTTTAGAGCACTTACCAATAATGCATGTGCCATAGTCCAAATGTGGTCTAACCAGAGCCTTATATAGTGTGAGCAAAACCGAGGGATGAGCTCCCCACCATGTCCTGCATAGCGCCTTCATCACATTAACGCCGTGCAACGCTTTGCCAACAACGTAATCTACGTGCTCCCGCCACAACAGCCTGGAGTCCAGTATTAGCCCCAGATACTTGACCTTATTTACCCAAGGGATTTGCGTACCTGCCAAGCTGAGTACAGGTAGAGTTGGGGGCAACCTACGCTTACCAATTATAATGGCTGTTGTTTTTTCTAGGGAGATAGATAGAAATCTCCTTTTCAAATAGATGTATAGACATTCCAGCGCCTGGTTCATATTATCCACCGCTGTAATCAAGTCTCCTTCAGATGAACGTAGGTATAAATCATCCACATACTGTCCAATCTCTACACCCCGAGGAAGGACATCCGAAACTTTTGACACATAAACATTAAAAAGAGGGGGGCCCAGCTTTGACCCCTGTCCTACACCACACTGTGGTATCCAAGGTCCAAGCAGGTCCGACGATTCACCACTCTGTGTGAATAGCCGTCTATTTCGATTCAGTGCGAGGATCAGATCGACGACTTGGTCAGGCACACCAACTTCACACAGATCGTTACCCAAAATCTCAAGATTGACATTATCATAGGCACTTTTAATGTCAACAAAAACGACCACCGAGTATTTTTTAAGGGCTATTTCCCTGTATAATGCCATCGTTAGATGGGTCAGGCAGTCCTGAACTGATTTTCCCTTCCTAAATCCAAAGAGGATCTTTTCAGGGGGTAGAGAATTTTCAAATAAATTTTCCAACCTATCCTTAATTAATGCCTCCAAGATTTTAATACCGCATGTTATAAGGGAAATTGGTCGGAAACTGGTAGCTAAGGTTGGTGGTTTACCTTTCTTTTGGATAGGAAGTACCAATATATCATTTTGGTATTTGGTTGATGCTGGGTCACCCAGCATTCTGTTATAGATCTGCAGTAGTGCAGCGACAGCCACATCAGGCAGGTGCACGTAAAATGAATAAGTCAGTGAGTCCAAACCAGGAGCTGTATCCTTTCTCTGACTGAGATTTTTTTTTAGTTCCTCAATTGTGAAAGGATCCATTGGAACCCCCGAAGGGACCCTAAGAGTGTCAGGAGGTATCAAGGCAGGTGTCAGCCTATCCATAACCTCGTGCAGGACCTGTGGCGGTGGTAAATGAGACTCACCAGGGGGTGCTGACCCATTGAATTTCTTGATTGCCTTCCATATTTTTGGAGTGGCATTCAGATCAATGCTTTCACAGAATTCTTGAAAGGACTTCCTCTTCCTCTCCCTGATAAGCTTCCTGGCAATAGCTGCACATCTACGAGTATTCTCATAATCTTCTCGAGTGGTATGAGATTTATAATATCTGAATGCTGCTCGTCGCTCTCTGATGCACCTATCAATATCCTCGTCCCACCACGGGCAGTTGAACCTGGAGGATGTAGGGTTCCTTTTCAAGGGGAATGTTCTCTCTGCTGCGGCAAGTAGAACCTCATTAAATGACCTCAAATCATAAACATTTGATGTATCGAGGAGTTGAGAAACATTATTTTCATATAGATCCCACTCACCTTTAGAAACGTTGAATTTCTTTGTCGAGCAAAATTTTTTATATGTTGATATCTCGAGAGAACCCTCCTCTAATGAGATGAGTATAGGGTAGTGGTCACTGAATCCAGGGTCTGGAAGGGTATTCCAGGTGGTGGAAAGAGCCAGGTTGGCCGAGCATAGGGTCAGATCGGGAGCACTCGCCTGCTGATGGGGAGGACAGACTCTTGTTGATGAGCCATCATTTAAGATGACCATGTCACAGTTGTCCAAGAAACTCTGAACTGTACTTCCATTCAAGTTGAGGGCCCCAGAGCCCCACATATGATTCTGTGCATTAAAATCCCCAATCAAAAGGGTATTATTAGGAAAGCGGATATTAAGATTTCTCAGTATTCTCTCACTCAGACACATATCCGGGGGGTTATATATGCTAAGGAGGTTCAAATCACCTATCTTCACAACTGTGATCTGAAATCTGCCCATTGGTACAATATCCCCCACGGGGACCTCTCTAGCAGGAAGATTACTTTTGACCAAGATGGCCAGTCCTCCATACCCATCCAATCTATCGTTACGGAAGATATTGTATCCCTTTACCCTAAATGCATTATTAGCTCTCAAAAATGTCTCTGATAGAGCAACTACCTCAGGCTGATGCTCGCGGATAGTAATTAAAAGATCATTATAATTTGTTTTAATCGAGCGTATATTCCACTGTAGAATTAACATGTTTTAAGTATGTGAAAGCTGTACGAAAATACAACATCCATCCGTATTAAGGGTAGCTGTTCAAAATAGGTTGCTAGGTTATACTGTATTATAATATTTATTTTAAAGAAAGATTGTCTGTTATTTTATTAAGAGTTACGATAGAAAAAATTTTTTTTTTTTTTAATTTAATTACTAACTTTGATTTTTAAAATTCATCCTCATCAATGTTCGGAAGCGGACTTGATGCCTCCATAATATTATTTCTATCTACTAGTTGTGAACAGAGTGAACCAGCAACGTCCATCTGCTCGTATTCTAAATCGTTTTCATAAATGATGACGTTTTCGGAAAGGGAACAATTGGGGAAGACCTCGTCTCTGAAAAGGTTAGAAGAAGAAAATTGTTGAGAGTTGGATTGTTCTCTAGGGGAGTTTGTGACAGATGACACCTGAGATCTGGAAATGCTCCCGGTGTGGCCTGGACGATATTCTATCAAAGCTTTTTTATGCGCGTCTCTATCGTAGCCATGCCTTGGACTGTTGCGCTTAACAGGAGAACTTGGCGTGGAGATATGAGAAACCCTGTTCCGGAGGGGCTTATTGGTTACATTATGCGGCTTGTTTTGTCTAGCTACGGTGCTATGATAATTATCTATTCTTTTCCTTTCCGGTTGCGTTAATATTTGGGCATATGACTGCCTTCTTTCGTATCTGCTTGATTGCATTAACGGTTCCTCAGGAGCGGATCTTTGTGAGGAGAGTTGTGGAAAATCACTGGGTTGGAGTCTCATTCGAGACTCTTTATTGGAGAAAATTCTGTTAGCTTCATAATAGGAGTAATTATGAAAGGCCATGGCTTCCCTAATTCTCCTCTGTCTCTCATATTCAGGGCAGTTCCGATTAACAGACCGATGGTCCCCTTTACAATGAACACAATATTCGGATGGTGATGTGCATTCTGACCTATCATGATTATCACCACATACTTGGCATCTTTTTTTTCCATTACACAATTTAATGGTGTGACCGTACCTTAAGCATTGAAAACATTGAATTACAGGTGAGACATATTGAGTGACTTCCAGATATGTGTGAAACAAAGAGATATAGTTAGGTAATATTCTCCCCTGAAAAGTCAAAACACAGGCTTTTGTGTCCTTGTACAAACCTTCCCCTCCAGAATTATCCCTTCTTTTAAGGCGTTTAAATTTAAGAATTTTAGCTGCCGATTTACTATATGTTAGCACATCATCCTCAGTGATGTCAAAGTCTATGTCCGAAATAACTCCCATGATAGTCACCATTGAGCTAGGAATATAAACTTCATATTCATTTTTATCAAAATTATTGAATGTGACAAATGAATTTGCCTCCTCACCAGTAGCAAAATCAATTCCTACTCGCTTTCTGCCTTTTCTGGCGATTTTAACTATATTAAGTGAAAATTGTTTATCATTATAAAGCATTTTACCAACGGAAATAGGATTCAGATTACCAATGTTCTGGTTTTTACTGGCAATGATGACAGTAAAAGGACCTTTATCATTAGATGCATACAGATAAGATAAGCGTTCAGGTTTTTTTGACATTTTTTTCTTAATGTCGTCTTCTAAAGTAACAATTTCATCAACAAGTTCAGCATCATTATTTAAATTAGCTTGATTTCTTAGGACAGCAAGTTCATTACATATTAACGCATTATCTGCGTATGAAATGATTTCCCCAGATAGGACTCTCTGAGAATGCGGCGTTAACTTTAACAGAACCCGGGCACATGTACCCGGGCTTGAGTTAGACATTTTAACCTAATCTCCCAGAATTGTATTCTAATTGCACCTCTTCTTGAATAATGTTTATAAGAAAGTATACAACTATTTAAAATGTTGATTCCAAACGTAATGGGGTTAACTCACCACACTTTACCAGAAAAGGGAACTAGGAAGGTGATTGACAGCACAATGAGTTCGGGAACAATTCACAAGCTCTTAGCGCTACAAAACCTCGACCTCGAATGTGTTATATTCTTTTGACTAAATTTACATTTTGACAGGTGGGTAATCCAATAAAAGTTTTACAAACAATATCGACCAAGACAAAAAATAATTCAACTCCAGAATTCTTTTATTCAACAATAATATTGAATCTACCTAAAACAGGACTATTTTTACCATCCAGTCCACTGACCTTGAAGTTTACCCTTTTAACTACAAGATTTTTCAAATTTAATTTCTCCAATTTATTCTTAGACATAACATTGACATTAGAACCTGTATCTTTCACACAATTTACTTTCTTTACATGAATGCTCAAATCAATAGACCAATCATCATCTAAGTTATAATTCTGATTATTGTGGCAAGATGAAGATCCTTCAAAATATTCATTCTTTGAATTTTCAAGACTCTGTATTCTTTTAATGACTGTTAGAGTTATTTCTTCAATATGAATTGTTTCCAGAATTATTTGAATCTTTGAAATGACAAAATTTTGGAAAGTGATTGTAAAGATTACATAACCTGCATTTGGCTCCTCTGGCTGGACATCGTTGCCTATGAAATTGACCACATCTACCACAGGGTTTCTGTCGAGACTGGCTCTGAGTTCTGTTTCCTCTTCTATTCGACGTTTGAAATTTTTGCTGGCTCCTATGCTGTGTGGTTACCTTTAGTATATTTGATGCATGTTTCTCCTCCAAAATGGAGTTGTTTTCTTGAGATAAAATTATGGCCTTTGCAATTGAAATGGATTTATCCATATCGACATCCTTTTGAAGTAGAAGTTCCCTTATGTTAGAATGTCTGTAATTCATATTGGAGATAAAAATGTCTTTGATGAGAGAATCTCGTAAAATTCCAAAATCGCATTCATTCGATAAATTTGTCAAACTTGTGAGGGACATATCGACGAATTTTATGACATCATCATGCATCACGTTTTTCATATCCAAATTAAATGAATTGAATATTTCTAATCCATCGGGTCCAATATTATGGAGTAAAATGGCTACTTCCCTGGTTTCCGATTCTGATTCCTCATTTGTGGCCCGAATAGAGCACCATACACCAGCGGAATATCTGTCATATCTGATACGTGGCGAGCCAAATTCGTACATATATCAGTGCGTGTATGGTATCAAATTCGTCCGTTTTTGGTGTAAAATCTCACATATGGATCTGTCGAATCGAATCTCTACGAATCAGAACTGTACGGATAATCCGTCCGTGTATTGTGCCCTAATACATATTTCATACCTTAGTAGCCAAGTTTCCCAGGCTTTCTTCATGTTTCGGTCTCTTTCTATCCTCGATAATGGAATTGTTGAAGACATGGCCTTCCTTGGTTCAACTAACCTCGGCAAGCATTGAGAAGAACTTCAACACTATGCTATGTAAAAAGGAAGAATGGAAAAAGGAATACTCTCCCAAAACTTCAAAGTGAATACCATTAAATGGTATACAGATGGTTCTGAAACCACGATGGGGGCCGGCGCTGGAGTATACGGGGCAAGAACCAGTGTACACTATCGTTAGTGCCTTTCAGGCAGAAATACTTGCAATCGAAAGATGCATAGATATAAACCTGGAAAGAAACTATCAAGGGTGTGACATTGTGATCCATTCGGATAGGCAAGCTGCTATCAAAGCACTGAACTCCTATATCATCGACTCAAAGCTGATATGGGAGTGCCGGAGGAAACTTGATGAAGTAGGCAAGAAAAATAAGGTCTCTTTAGTCTGGGTTCCTGGTCACTCAGGAATCAAAGGAAACGAAGAGGCCAAAACACTTGCCAGAACGGGAGCACAAACGCCACTTACTGGCCCAGAACCCTTCTGTGGCATAGGTAAACGCACCTATAAGAAAGAGTTTCTGGAGAAGGAAGAGACCGAAAGAGAAGCACTCTGGAGGAACCTTCCAGGAATGGACCACTCTAAGAGGTTCATTCGGAACTTTGAAAGTTCAAGATCCAAAAAGTATTTGGATCTCAGTAAGAACAAGTTACGTCTACTCACTGGCTCCCTCACAGGACATTGTCGCCTTAGGAAGCATATGATGAGAATGAGCTTAACAGAAACAGACGAGTGTAGATTCTGTGGTGAAGAGGAGGAGACTCCTGTTCACCTGGTTACAGAATGCCTCGCCATTGCAAACCAACGCAAAAAATGTCTTGGACAAGATAATTACAGGAGGAATGAGGATCTAACCTCCTTGAAGCCCTCTCAGATACTGGAGTTCATTGGAGCTCTGGAGCTGGAGGGCGAGCTGTAGGTAGCGCATTTGCGAATACGGCTCTGATGGGGGGCACAATAGACCTTGAGGTCGCAGTGGAACGTAACCCCCTTCCTAACTATAACTATATAACTATAACCTCGGCACCGGCACGTTCTTCTCATCATCCTCGTTCATCTTGATGAACGACAAAGTTTTCTGCTTAAAGACAGTCTATACTCCGTTTAAGAATTATTGACATCTCGGTAGGCTGTGAAAAATCGAATTTAAGTTGGTAATAGACTATTCAGTAATATTTTGGGTTACTGAATTCAGATTGATATAGGAATAACACTAAAATAACCGATAGAGATCTTGCTTAGATGATTTTATCGAAGATATTGGTGAATAATTATAAAAATTGGATCTGAATTTGGGTATTTTTTGTCTTATGCGATTTAAATAGCTGGAATTCACCAGGATACATCGCGCCTTACAAGAGAACGCCAGGCAGTTTGTCGGTGTTACTTCGAGTTTTTCAAAGATTTGGCATATATTTCCGCTAGCATTTATCGAGTTTCACTAGTGTTTCAGGTAAACTGTTATTCACCTACTCGAAGTGTATTCTGATTGATCAATGTCTCTTGAATTTTCAGATTTCACCAAGCACTGTCCGGAGAATATTAGCATATTATTACAGCCTGGAATTAGCAGTGGAAGAAAACCTTTGCGATACGATTATTCCTTTGAAGAGACTTTGTTTTTGCTCGAATTAAAAACGATCCTTTTCGAACTGGCCAAAGAGCACGCAGATTTCAATCGATCAAAGTCAACATTATATTATGTCATAAAAAAAATTGGATACAATACAAAAAAATTGATCGAAAATTCTTATTGATGAACAGAAATATTATAAAAAAAATTACGAAAAGCACTGCCGTGAAGGCAGGAGCTTTTGAGAACTCGTACATGCACCTCGTAGGTAGATTCGCATTTTCCAGTTTTAGAAACCAATTGAAGGAATTTTTGACAGCTGTCAAAAAAATTCTGAAACTTAGACGAAACTCCAGACTTCATGTCAGTGCTTCAGCTGATCAATTTTGTTTCGATAATTTGCTAGAATTTTCTACGGTATCTATGGTCTTGGTGATGCGGTCTGGACAAAATGCACGTAGTTTGAATACATTATTCCTCAGCTAGGTGCATAATTTCATTCCAATCCGATCAGTAGTTCCGAAACTATCTGGAAAAAAATATTTTGAACGGCCATATTTACGGAAACCCTAGTCTCATTTTGCTCATTGATGAACGTGACCGCGATATTTGCGATCCAAATCCACCCTGAAAATTTCAAGTTCCTAGGCCTTTCCGTTCAAAAGTTACAATTTTCTATGGTTTCTATGGTTCTGGTCATGCGATCTGGACAAAATATAGCTTCAATATATCATTCTCGATTAAAATACAAAATTTCATCTCGATCGAATCCGTAGTTTCGAATTTATCGAGAAAACAAAATTTCAAACGACCGTATTTACGGGACCCCTTGTATAATGTTGCTCATAGATGAAGGTGATCACGACATTCGAGATTCACACCTATCCTGAAAATTTCAAGTCCCTAGGCATTTCCGTTCAAAAGTTACAATTTTCTATGGTTTTTATGGTTCTGATCATGCGATCTGGACAAAATTTCGCATGTAGCTAAAACATCTCATTTTCCATTTGAGTGCAAAATTTCATCTCGATCGAATCTGTAGTTTTCAAGTAATCAGGGAAACAAAACTTTGAACGGCCATATTCACGGAACCCCTGGTGGAATTTGGCCCATTAACGAACTTAACCGAGGTATTTGAGATCTGAACCTACACTGAAAATTTTGAGTCTCTAGGTCGATCCGTTCGAGAGTAATCGTGCTTGCGGCCGGACGGACGGAAAGACTCGAATTTTCCGACGGATTCGTCATCAGGGAGTCGAACATAGTCGATTGAGACCATTTTCGGCTCAAAATTCGAAAAATACAGACATCGTGACGAAATGATATAGCCCTCGTGTAAGTAGTACGAGCGCTCAAAAATTACGAAAAGCACTGCCGTGAAGTCAGGAGATTTTGAGGGCTCGTACATCAACCTTTTAGGTAGAGTCGCATTCTCCAGTTTTGGAAAACAACTGGAAAGATTTTGACAGCTGTCGAAGAAAATTTCAAACAAAGGTGTAAATCAAGACTTCACGTCAGTGCTTTAGGTGACAAATTTCTTTTCGATAATTCACTAGAATTTTTTACGGTATCTATGGTCTCGGTAATGCGATCTGGACAAAATTTCCCACGTAGTTTGAATACATTATTCTTCATCTATGTGCGAAATTTCATTGCAATCCAATAAGTTGTTTCGAAATTATCAGGAAAAAAATTGTTTGAAAGGCTATATTTACGGAACTCTTATTCTAATTTTGCTCATTGATGAACGTGACCCCGAAACTCGCGATCCGAACCTATCCTGAACATTTCAAGTCACTAGGCCTTTCCGTTCGAAAGTTATGATTTTCTATGGTTTCTATGGATTCTATGGTTTCTATGGTTCTGATTATGCGATCTGAAAAAATTCAGCGCCAATATATCATTTTCAATATAAATACAGAATTTCGTCACGATCAAATCTACAGTTTTGAAATTATCATGAAAACTGAATTTCAAACAGCCATATTCACGGAACCCCTAGTCTAATTCTGCTCATTGATGAAAGTGACCGCAACATTAAAGATCCAAACCTATCCTGAAAATCCCTAGGCCTTTCCATTACAAAGTTATAATTTTCTATGGTTTCTATGGTTCTGGTCATGCGAGCTAGACCAAATTCTGCATGTAGCTTCAACACGTTATTCTCCACCTCAGTGCAAAATTTCACCTAGATCGAATCTGTAGTTTCAAAGTAATCAGGAAAACAACATTTCGAGCGGCCATATTTACGGAACCCCTCGGCGAATTTCGCCCAATAACGAACTCAACCGCGGCATTCGAGATTCGAACCTACCCTGAAAATTTCAAGTTCCTAGAAAATTCCGTTCGAGAGTTATCGTGTATACGGACGGACGGACAGACTCGAATTTTTCGACGGATTCGTCATCAGTGAGTCGAACATAGTCGATTGAGACCATTTTCGACTCAGGCGAAAATCCAGACTTCAAGTCAGTGCTTCAGGTGACCAATTTTTTTTTCGATAATTCCCTAGAATTTTCTATGGTATCTATGGTCTTGGTAACGCGATCTGGACAAAATTTTCCACGTAGTTTGAATATATTATTCTTCATCTATGTGCGAGAATTACATTCCAATCCAATGATTAGTTTCGGAATTATCAGAAAAAAAATATTTCTGAAAAGCTATATTTACGGAACCCCTAGTCTAATTTTGCTCATTGATGAACGTGACAGCGAAATTCGCGATCCTAACCTATCCTGAAAATTTTAAGTCCCTAGGCCTTTCCGTTCGAAAGTTATGATTTTCTATGGATTCTTCAGTTCTGATCATGCGATCTGGAAAAAATGTAGCCCGAAAATATCATTCTCAATTTGAATACAAAATTTCTCCACGATCGAATCCATAGTTTTGAAATTATCAAGAAAACCAAATTTCATACGGCCATATTAACGGAACCCCTAGTCCAATTCTGCTCATTGATGAACGTAACCGCGAAATTGGCGATCCGAACCTATCCTAGTCCCTAGGCCTTTCCGTTCGAAAGTTATGATTTTCTATGGTTTCTATGGTCCTTATCATGCGACCTGGAAAAAATGTAGCTCGAATATATCATTCTCAATTATATGTAGAAATTATGAAGAAAACTGAATGTCAAACGGCCATATTTACGGAACCCCTAGTCTAATTTCGCTCATTGATGAATTTGACCGCGACATTCGAGATCTATCCTGAAAATTTCAAGTTCCTAGGCCTTTCCATTACAAAGTTATAATTTTCTATGGTTCTGATCATGCTAGTTGGACAAAATTCCGCATGCAGTTTAAGCACGCAATTCTCCATCTGAGTGCAAAATTACACCTCGATCGAATTAGTAGTTTCGAATTAATCAGAAAAACAAAATTTCGAGCGGCCATATTTACGGAACCCCTCGGCGAATTTTGCTCAATAACGAACTTAACCGCGGCATTCGAGATTGACCCTGAAAGCCCTGACCCTGTCCCTGACCCTGAAAATTTCAAGTTTCTAGGACATTTCGTTCGAGAGTTATCGTGTATTCGGACGGACGGACGGTCGGAAGGACAGACTCGAATTTTCCGACGGATTCGTCATCAGTGAGTCGAACATAGTCGATTGAGACCATTTTCGGCTCAAAATTCGAAAAATTCAGACATCGTGACGAAATGATATAGCCCTCGTGTAAGTAGTACGAGCGCTCAAAAATTGACTTTCTTGAAGTATTCAACACTGAACACTCAATAATTTTTTTTTTATCCACTGCATATTTTATATGGTTTTTCCATGTTAGCCCTTTATCTAGTTTTACTCCCAGATATTTGACTTCATTTTCCCATTTTATCTCTCCTCCATCTATCTGAAGGTTGGAATTAATTTCAAGTCTCCGCTTCTGTAGTAGAATAGCTTGGCTCTTTTTGCTATTCATTCGAATTTTCCATTTATTGAACGGTCTTCCCTCGGTGGGAGAGGCAGCCAGATGGATGTCAGGTTCGCTGTGGGAGCGGATACGATAGGTGAGGCTCATCTATAAAGGTGCGTACAGACATGCTCCGAATATCGTACCGAACCGTGGTGTCAATTCTCGAGATCACTCGTTCGATGAACGATACGTTCGCGAACATTCTTCGATGAATTTTGACACGATGCCAAGTTATTAATTCATTCGAAATGAACGTATACTTTCTTCGGAACAAGTAGTTGGCATATGCTCGAGAAGTGACAAATTCGAACTATACGTTCGATTTTATTCGTTCATGAACGTATCGTTCACCGAACGAGTGATCTCTAGAATTGACACCCGTGTCGCGTACACCGACGCGATCAACAAAATTTCGCGAGAGCGAATCAAATTCATCGCACCTCTACGTGATCGCGCAGATGTGCGATACGCGGTTGCAACCCTTCGTCCACACTTGGGTACGCGACACGATTCGGTACGATATTCGGAGCATGCCTGTACGCACCTTAAGGCCCGGTTTGGAGGGCGGCCTAGTGAATTTTCTCATCTGCCTCTGGACCAATTCGAACAATTTACCTTTTCGCAGTAGGTCATCGTAGCTATGGGTCTCTTGAAAGGCCAACGCTTTTTGTAAGGACGGTATAAGTCAGATCAGGCTAAATTGTTCCACTTCGGTCGGTCTAGCATAGGTCAGTTTCTGAAACAAATTCTGCATTCTGGTGACGTAAAGCAGTGCGTCGGCCTTATTCGTTAACCTGCTAAGTCCATTTTTTGGTCAATTTTACTTTTCGAGCTGATCATAAAGTTTAGACAATTACCCACCCTATGGCATAAGAAATAAGGTCGATATCAATATTCAATGTGGTAGAGAAGCCGTGCACGAAAAACTGATTTGTACTCAATAGCTAATCTACACATAGAAAACCTGCTAAATCCTATTGGGGCCTCAGTTTTGTACTGACGCTCGAAGTTAGACAACGTTTTGATCGAGTTTTCAATTGCATAGTTTTGGGTGAATGGTTCTTAACCTAAATTGTTATTTTGAAAGAATTTAACCACGAAATTATTCCACAGGAGATTTTGAAATTAGGGTTCAACAACAAACTTTTAATTAACCCTTTATAATAACTAATAAGTCAGCATTTTACAAAAGACCGAAGCGAGTTGAAATTAGTAATTGTATCTACAGTTTAATGAAAAAATGTTAAAAATTGAACTAAAAATAAGGAAACTACGCACGTGAGTGTATTTTCATTCAGTGTTACGTTATGAAGGCAATGGATCCATTCTCTATGAAACTTTGTATAAGGATGACTGGCAACCTTTACTGCAGAGAAGGCCTTCACGATTTCATCTTTGTGAGACTAGTGATTGAATGCAATTGCACCAAAATCGACTCAAAATCACCCCTCGGAAAAACTGCTATATCCTCAATCGAATGTAAACTTCATAACGAAAAGCTGCTGAGTTATTATTCTCCTGTTTTTTTCGAACTGTGCGTAAGATATTCTAAAATTAAAACTTACAAAATAACTAGAATCATTATAGGAGCTAAGGGCATTTTCAGAATCTTTACATGTAAAATAGAAAAGATTTCTTTCAGTTTTTTCTCTCTCCTGAAAACAATGCCGAAATGGATTTAGCAGGTTAACGAATTAGGCCGACGAGTGGTCTTCCGTTCGGGACCTGCATTCGCCTCTTTATCTCTCCTAACAGAGTCTCTTCGTAGAAGAAGCTTTCTTGCCCGTCAAGAAAGCTTCTTCTATTTGTTCCTTGAAATCGCCCCAGTCCTGGGAGGTACCTCATCCGGGAATTAACCAATCTCTGGCATCTTTCCGGAGTAGTTCGTAGACTTACGGACTTACGGGATTCGGCCAGTCTTTCCACCTCTTTTATAAAGCCGGTAACGCTGCTAGTGCCATCGGAGGATATGATCCACTTGTAAATCGGAACGGTTGGCACTGGCAACGGTCGGGGTTTCGGTTCCGGATGTTCGACGCTTCGGTTCATCATTCGGTTCTGGTTCCATAACAGTTTCGGTAAATCAGGGAAACATATTTTACAGACAGGACTTATCTGACGGTTAGGGACCACTTCTTCGGGTCGTGCGGCTCCAGGTCGGATACTTGGAGACATTGGGATGGCAAGCAGCTGTTCTAGCAGGGTTCTACAGGTTCTTCGGGTGTCGTTCATGACCTTTGCTAGCTCCTTGTTTCTCGTCGGGGTACCAGCAGGCGGAACCCGAAGCATCGGCGGAGGGTTGACTCCATCTTCCAGGTTAATCAGCGATGTCTCCACCCTCGTTGATCCTTGCGTTTGGATTGGGACATCCCGGATGACTCGAGAATCTCCATATCTAGAAGGGATCTACTTGCCGTGCGTGCCAGTGACTGATGTTTTCGGTGGCTGGCCTCGTACAATTTCTCCAGGGTACCCAAGGCTCTAGCTGTCCCCTCCCTCATCTCCTCGACATGACATGACTCTTCGGGGTCAATGAAGTTCAGCCTTCTCTGAATATGTTTCAGCCTCGTGAATATGCGAGAGAACACGTTGGCCGCTTTGTCATGGTTCAAGTTTTCAATGGCTTCCACCAGGTCAGTGATCTTGTTCTGGCAGATCTCAACTTCCAGCATGGGATTGGTCGGCTTTGAAGGTAACGGTGGTTCCACGTGCAGAACCTGGCGTAACAAACTCCGCTTAGTCATCACGGTGGTCGGTATGGGCTGTCCCCTCAGTTGGAGCTCGTCTGTCAACTCGTCGCTAAGCAGCCGGTTCACATCCATGGTCCACATATTGTATTAAAACCAAATAATGAACAAAAAAAACAATTAATACCAACACAATCAGCAGACGGAACGGAGAGACTTGTAAGAAACGGTAGCAGCAAGAAGAAAAAAAATTTGAAAAGCACTGCCGTGAAGGCAGGAATTTTTGAGCGCTCGTACATGCACCTTGTAGGTAGATTCGCATTTTCCAGTTTCAGAAATCAATTGAAGGAATTTTCGACTTCATGTCAGTGCTTCAGCTGATCAATTTTTTTTCGATAACTCGCTAGAATTTTCTACGGTATCTATGGTCTTGGTTATGCGATCTGTACAAAATTGTGCACGAGGTTTGAATAAATTATTCCTCAGATAGGTGCATAATTTCATTCCAATCCGATCAGTACTTTCGAAACTATCAGGAAAATAATATTTTGAACGGCAATATTTACGGAACCCCTAGTCTAATTTTGCTCATTGATGAACGAGACCGCGATATTCGCGATCCAAACCCACCCTGAAAATTTCAAGTTCGTAGGCCTTTCCGTTCAAAAGTTACAATTTTCTATGGTTTCTATGGTTCTGATCATTCGATTAAATATTGCTTTAATATATCATTCTAGATTAAAACACAAAATTTCATATGGATCGAATCCGTAGTTTCGAAATTATCGAGAAAACAAAATTTCAAACGACCGTATTCACGGAACCCCTAGTATAATTCTGCTCATTGATAAACGTGAACGCGACATTTCAGATCCACACCTATCCTGAAAATTCAAGTCCCTAGGCCTTTCCGTTCTAAAGTTATGATTTTCTATGGTTTCTATGGTTCTGGTCATGTGATCTGGAGGAATGTAGCTTGAATATAAATTTCTCCATTAGAATACAAAATTTCGTCACGATCGAATCTGTAGTTTTGAAATGATCAAGAAAACTAAATTTCAAACGACCACATTTACGGAACCCCTAAAATAATGTTGCTGATAGATGGACGTGATCCCGACATTCGAGATCCACACCTATCCTGCAAATTTCTAGGCCTTTTCCTTCGGAAGTTATAATTTTATATGATTTCTATGGTTCTGGTCATGCGATCTGAACAAAATTTTGCTTTAATATATCATTCTCGATTAAAATAAAGAATTTTATCTCGATCGAATCCGTAGTTTCGAAATTATCGAGAAAACAAAATTTCAAACGACCGTATTCACGGAACCCCTAGTCTAATTTTGCTCATTGATGAACATGCCCGCGAAATTCGCGATCCGAACCTGCCCTGAAAGTCCCTATGCCTTTCCTTTAGAAAATTATGATTTTCTATGGTTTCTATGGTTCTGGTCATGCGATCTGGAGAAATGTAGCTTGAAAATATCATTCTCCATTAGTATACAAAATTTCGTCACGATCGAATCTGTAGTTTTGAAACTATCGAGAAAACTAAATTTCAAACGACCATATTTACGGAACCCTCAGTATAATTTTGCTCATAGATAAACGTGATCACGACATTCGAGATCCACACCTATCCTGAAAATTTCAAGTCCCTAGGCGTTTCCGTTCAAAAGTTACAATTTTCTATGGTTTCTATGGATCTGGTTATGCGATCTGTACAAAATTCTGCATGTAGCTTGAACACCTCATTCTCCATTTGAGTGCAAAATTTCATCACGATAAAATCTGTAGTTTCCAAGTTATCAGGAGAACAAAACTTTGAACGGCCATATTTACTGAACCCCTGGTGGAATTTGGCCCATTAACGAACTTAACCGAGGTATTTGGGATCTGAACCTACACTGAAAATTGTAAGTCTCTAGGTCGATCCGTTCGAGAGCAGCAAAGTCGATTGAGACCATTTTCGGCTCAAAATTCGAAAAATACAGACATCGTGACGAAGTGATATAGCCCTCGTGTAAGTAGTACGAGCGCTCAAAAAGTTTGTTGAAAAAAAAAAGGAATTAAAAAAAAATTCTTCGACAAAAAAAAAGAAATTTTTCGAAAGAAAGATTTTTAAAAAAAAAAAAAACCTTGAAAAAAAAAACTTGTGCAAAAAAAAAATTTTTCAAAGAATTTTCAAAAGAAAAATAATAATAATAACTTCCTGCTATATATCGAAAATTAATTCGATGCCAAGTCCCCTTCACAGAAAAATTTGGAAGTCCCTAAAACTGTTTATTATTCGGACGTCCTGGTATATCGGTTGGACAAAATTTTCCTGGTTCCGTAAAATCCCGAACCAGTTCAATATTCGGAAAACCCGGTATATTGGTCGGACACAAATCTTCCGATACTCACAAATTATTTCGGAAAAGAAATAATACCACAGTCAACGCCAGAAGAAATATCGTCTGAAAGAAACAAAGAAAAAACCAAACTTATTTTCGCCGGTGGACTTAATTAGTTCTTGCTGTCTGAAAAAAAACGGAAATTATATGAAACGGAAAATGGCGTAAATTACAACGCAATCAACTGAAATACTCGAATTTAAAAGGTCCTTGCTCGGGCGCCATTTTGTAACAAGGTTTTCTCCGTCCATTTGTGCACTTCTGAAAATTTCGAAATATTGAAATAACCTTTATGTCACTCGGGCGCCAGCTATCTTTTTATAAATGGAAAAGTATAGCAAACAACCAGGTAGCTGCTAAGCCGGAGACAGAACTCGGTTTATCTGCGATGGTAGCGATAATAATGACTATTTTAAATTCGAGTTTATCTGAGGAAAAACATAGATTCAGTGAAAATAAAATTACAGCGAGAAAATTAACTAAATATATATTGATTCATTTAAAAGGAAAAAAACGATTTCTACAGCTTACACTAAGTTATATACAGTCGGGAATGTCAGGAAAATTATATTTATCTATATACAACAGTGAAACAGCCAGAAAATACGGTATCGGTCGGACGGATTTGAGGTGATCTCGAGCTAAGAAAGTACGGTATGCCAGCCAGGCCAGGAAAAAAAAACCCATGAGGTTCAGTCTTCTGTCGAATTCCCTATTAAACGGTTAACCAAAAAAATGAACCAACTGACCTCTAGATGAATTTTGATCTCAAAATCGAACTTCATTGCAATACCGCAAAAAGAACCAACTCTTTCCTGGTTTTCCATATGTCACGAAATACATTCAATTGTAAACTTTCGAATTTAAAAAACTCTCAAGCTGCTAACTGTTGAAAATACGCCTCAGCTAACTAATTCCACTTTGACGCGAAATCAGTCTGGCTGTCAATATCCCGATTGTCAACGAGAATTGCCAAACGCTCCCAGGCATCCGCTGTTTTCAGTGTCACCTCATTCTGAGCAATTAATATTTTCTGTAAACAAACACCGTGTTCACTCCTATAACTCCCTGTCTCTATGCTTCAGAACAATCCGATTAGTTGAAAGGGAACAGTCCATTATTGGTATTGTGGGGAGGTCACTTGAATGTTTTTCTGACAAACATGAATTCAGATTTTGGAGATGAATTATTATGTAGACCTTCAGAAATAAGACAATCAGTCAATGTTACCATACAGAATTTATTGCCCGAAAAATCTCAAAACAAATATAAAGGTGTATACAACAATTTTCCAAGGTTGGTGTAGCAGTGAGCTCAGTTTGGCATATTTTAGTGAACTTATCACTAAATACAGGGTGTAACAGTTCTAATCGTTAAAAATTTAATGGGATATTCTCCTCGTTGTCCTGATTCCGAAGAATTTATATAATATACCTCCATCTCGATCCCTAAGAGAGATACAGGGTGTTAGAGTTCACAAGAAAAAATCATTTTTATGCTATAGCTTCCATAAAAAAACTTGGATTCAAACAAAATTTTGCATGCCTACCCTACTCCCTAGGGCCATTTTATGAAGATATTTTCGATTTTGGGGAACACCAGTGGCGTGCGATTCGGTCTTATCTCAATTATTTCGAAGCAAAAAGTTTGTCACTGTTATTTTCAAGGAATAAATAAGGCAATTTCGAATTGCTGGTATGATTTTGAGTAATTTTTGTTTTTACAGTACAAAATTAAAAGTTTCTGTTACAAAGATAATTAGATTTTTCGAAAGACGTGCTGTCTAGAAATTGGCTACAAATCAAATAGGAAATTTATTAAAAATCAAGAGGTTACGAAAAATAAATATGACATCACAGCATATGGTCAAAATGGAAACCGTCAGCCTCGATGCATTTCTGACAAAGGTGAACTAATGAATTACCTGCATTTTTCATCATTTCCTGATTATGCCTCAGCTCAACGCAGACATCTTTTATTCGCTGGATCAGCTAGTCGCGGGTTGTCACGGGAGGTTTGGGGATCATAACTTAATTTTGAATGTCCATAAGACCGATTGTGTGATTTTCCATACTGAACATTCTAGAATGGACTATCCTCAATGTGTGCATGTTGATGATGTTGACATTGACGTTGGAAATCATGCAAAGGTCTTGAGTCTCAGACTTGATAAGCACTTGAAGTGGAGTGTGCATATTCATAACTTAAAGAGCAGACTGAATTGTGCTTGTTATTCGGTCTTCATGTTGAGGAACCAAGTTAATTCAAACATTCTTAGGTTGGTTTATTTCGCAAATTTCCATTCAGTTTTATCTTATGGTATTATATTTTGGGGGAGTTCTCTATCTGTAGAATCTAGATTCAGAAGAAAGCACTGAGAACTATGCTCAGAATGGGCTACAGGGTTTCATGTAGAGGTGTCTTTAAAAAGAGCAATATACTCTCTGTTTATGGTTTATTGTATATATAAAGTTTTGATATTTTTTGTTAAACACCACCATCATTTTGTATCTTACAGAAATTTAAATAATACAAGAAGAATCTATCCCTTTAAAATACCAGCTCATACAACAACTTTGAGAGAAAAAAGTGTTCAGTATATGGCCATGAACTTGTTCAATGCTTTACCGCCTAGGTTGGGAGATTTTACTGACTTAATGCAGTTCAAGAAGTGGTTGTATGATCTAATATTGAATTGTGAACCGTATTGTGTACAAGAATTCAGGCACTTTTGTAGCAATTATTCTATTATAAGTAAATGGATTGGACTTGCTCCATGTTTTATGCTTGTAATTGTGTAATTTTTTGGAGTCGATAAAAATACCATTACTAGTAAACCAGAAGATCAACATAGTAGGAAGATCCACATGATAAATGGATCCACAAACAGGTAGATCCACATAAAAAGTAGATCCACGGACAGGCAGATCCACGTAATGAGTAGATCTTTTTTGAGCGCTCGTACTACTTACACGAGGGCTATATCATTTCGTCACGATGTCTGTATTTTTCTAATTTTGAGCCGAAAATGGTCTCAATCGACTATGTTCGACTCACTGATGTCGAATCCGTCGGAAAATTCGAGTCTGTCCGTCCGGCCGTAAGCACGATAACTCTCGAACGGAACAACCTAGAGACTTGAAATTTTCAGTGCGGGTTCAGTTCCCGAATGCCTCGGTTGAGTTCGTTAATGGGCCAAATTCCACCAGGGGTTCCGTTAATATGGCCGTTCAAAGTTTTGTTTCCCTGATGATTACAGATTTGATCTAGATGAAATTTTGCACTCAAATGGAAAATGAGGTGTTCAAGCTACATGTGGAATTTTGTCCAGATCGCATGTCCAGAACCATAGAAACCATAGAAAATTGTAACTTTTGAACGGAAACGCCAAGGGACTTGAAATTTTCAGGATAGGTGTGGATCTCGGATGTCGTGATCACGTTTATCTGTGAGCAACATTATTTTAGGGGTTCCGCAAATATGGTTGTTTGAAATTTTGTTTTCTCGATAATTTCGAAACTACGGATTCGATCGAGATGGAATTTTGTATTTCAATCGAGAATGATATATTAAAGCAATATTTTGTCCAGATCGCATGACCAGAACCATAGAAATCATAGAAAATCGTAACTTTTGAACGGAAAGGCCTAGGAACTTGAAATTTTCAGGGTGGGTTTGGATCGCGAATATCGCGGTCACATTCATCAATGAGCAACATTAGACTAGGGGTTCCGTAAATATAGCCGTTCAAAATATTATTTTCCTGATAGTTCCGGAACTACTGATCGGATTGGAATGAAATTATGCACCTAGCTGAGGAATAATGTATTCAAACTACGTGCGAAATTTTGTCGAGATCGCATCACCAAGACCATAGATACCGTAGAAAATTCTAGCGAGTTATCGAAAAAAACTTGATCAGCTGAAGCACTGACATGAAGTCTGGAGTTTCGCCTTAGTTTCAGAATTTTTTTGACAGCTGTCGAAAATTCCTTCAATTGATTTCTAAAACTGGAAAATGCGAATCTTCCTACAAGGTGCATGTACGAGCGCTCAAAAGTTCCTGCCTTCACGGCAGTGCTTTTCGTAGGAGTCTCTTCTTCTCGATAATTTAAATTGAGATAACTCAATTTCTGTTTCTACGTAGTTGATCTCTGGGTCTTTTGTGATAGGTGGGTTTCCTAACCACATCTTCTGCGGGGTTGTAGTCAACAAGTCTTCTTAGCTCATCATTTGGGTGTTGACTTGCTCTTTCAAGAAATCTGTGACAGTTTCCCATTCTAAGTCTCTGTGGATTTGTTGGTTTCTTACGAACCACGGCATATTCTTTGCTGCTCTGCTTCCTAGCAGTGGGTAAAGTCTACTCATTGCTGAGTTTTCTTTATCCACTGCATATTTTATATGGTTTTTCCATGTAAGCCTTTTATCTAGTTTTACTCCTAGATATTTGACTTCATTTTTCCATTTTATCTCTTCTCCATCTATCTGTTTCTTATTATCTTGCAGGTTTTGGTGGTGTAGCCTGCCATCATCATCTTGTAGGCAAGTCCTTTGTGTCAAACTCGGTCGAAGGCTCTCTCGACATCTAATAGCACTAATCCTGTGGCTAGTTTATTCTGAAATCCTTCAGTGACATATTCGGTGATCCTTAACAGTTGAAGTTCTGTGGAATGATTTCTTCTGAATCCAAATTGTTCCGGTGGTATCAGATTCAGCGCTTCTGTTTCTTCATTGAGTCTTTTTGCAATGACTCTGTCGACAATGTTTCCAAGTGCTGACAGTAGACTTCTCGGCCTGTAGTTTTGTGGGAATTTCCTTACTTTTCCTGGCTCATCGAACACAATTACTTCTGATGTTTTCCATCTTTCCGGATAGTATTCTGTTCTCATCACTTCTTTTGCTTTATTGGTGAGCGCTGCTATTCCTTTTCTGGGCAATTTCCGTAACATAAAGTTTGTTATTTTGTCTTCTCCTGGAGCTTTTCTGTTTTTCAATTTCTTGATGATTTCTTTGATTTCCGTTGATGTTGTTGGGTTAAGGATGGTATCGCCTTCCGGCGGTTCCAACATCAATTATTCATTTCCTTTGACTTCTTCTTCTAAGTCTCTATTGTCATCGTCTTCTCTGTAGTTGATTCTGGCTTCTCGTTCTATTGCGTCGACCAGTGCTGCGGCTTTTTCAAGCTTTGTGTAGGCCATCCCATTAGCTCCGTGTAGAGGGGGAATTTCGGTTTTCTCGCGTCGTAAGCACTTTTGCATCTTCCATGCTGAGTGGTCTATGGTGTTTATCTCTCTAACTCTTTGGTTCCATCTGTCTGTTCTCAGTTCTCTCAGTGCATCTTCCAGCACTCGACTGTGTTTATTCAGCTCTTTCTTGTCTTCTTCTCGATGTGAAGTTCTGTAGTTCCTCCTGAGTTTTCTATTCCTCTTTATAAACTCTTTTATTGCTTTTGGGGTTTCACCATGTGAATGTTTCGGGGCTGGCCTTTCAATTCATCTTGTACTTTCTTCTTTTATTTGGGTTTCTAATTTTTCAACTTCATCTTCTAGATCTTCAGGGGTTCTTATCTGCGGAATTTCAGTAATTTTTTCCTGGAGTATTTCACTGTACTTTTTCCAGTCTGTGAAGTCTTTCGTTTGAAGTTCTTCTGTTATCGGTCTGCTTCCGAATCTGAGTTCTATTGGGTTGTGATCTGATGTGCCCTCTTCCAAAATATCAAGTGTGAAATTTTGGGTAATATCTTTCATTATGACGATATCTTATACGTCCGGTAGGCCATTACTTCTGGGCAGTTAGGTCGGGATTTCAGGTCGTAATACTATTTAACGGCCCCAATCGCTACTCCGTTCTTTTTGTATAACCGCATTCACGTGGTTCACGCAATAGTCTGTTCATGAATTCAATTTGAGAATTGTATTCAACACTGTCCTAACTCAATCCCACTCAACCCCATCTAATTATTAATTAATTTCAAGAATTATTTTCAACACTGTCATAACTAAAGCTAACCTAACATAAATGATAATTAATTTCAACAATTCTTTCAAAACTGTCAGATCTTACGCTAACCCAACCTAAATATTGATTCATTTTGAGAATTGTTTCAACACTGTCCTAACTTTGGCTGACCTAACCTAAATAATAATTAATTTTAAGAATTATTTCGACACTGTCCTAACTTAAGCCAATCTTACCTGACCTAAATATCAATTCATTTTAAGAATTATTTTAGTACTGTCCTAATTCGAGCAAACCTAACCTTAATATCAATTCATTTCAATAATTGTCTCAACACTGTCCCAATTCAAGCAAACCTAACCTTATTATTAATTAATTTCAATAATTGTCTCAACACTGACCCAATTCAAGTAAACCTAACCTGAATATTATTTGATTTTAAGTATTGTTTCTACACTGTCCTAACTTAAGCCAACCTAACCTGACCTATGAATCAATTCATTTTGAAAATTATTTCCTCACTGTCCTCATTCAAGCAAACCTAACCTATATTAATTCATTCCAAGAATTGTCTCAACACTGTCCCAATTCAGGCAAAACTAACCTAAATATGAATTCATTTTGATAATTATTTCAACACTGTCCTAATTCAAGCAAACCTAACTTGAATATTAATTCATTTCAAGAACTGTTTCAATACTATCCTAACTCAACCTAACCTAACCTAACCTTACCTTACCTAAATATTAATTCATTTTATGAATTTTTTTCAATACTATCCTAGCTTCACCTAACCTAACCTTACCTAAATATTAATTCATTTTATGAATTTTTTCAACACTATCCTAACTTAACCCAACCTAACCAAAGTTTAGCTAACCTCATCTTACCTGAATATGAAATAATCTCCCACAATCGTGATTATATTGATATCATTTCCGTCTTATGTATCTTCGAAAAAAAAAATGAATCAGTCACTTTTTTATACTGAATGGAATTTTTTCTGAATCACATTTGTCATATTTGGTCGATGTTGCCTGATATAAGTTATCCCTAGTATTTGTTAGGTCAAAAACGATAATTTTTCATTGGCCTCAATTGAAACCTTGTTTGCATTGGCAAATCGTCAGGTTTACACTATTACATGTCAAAATTTAAAAAAAAAAATCCCCAAACGAATCAGAATGTAAAAGGAATTCTCAAATTTTGAACCGCGGCGAAAACGATAGAGAGCTTTCTCCAATCGACAAACTAAATTTTGATTTTCATTGATTTTCGACATGAAGTCCTTCAGGAAGATTCTTAAAAACAACATATTGAAAGGTTCCATTAAGAAAACTGACATACCTATACCTAAGTCTAATTCAACATATAATGACAAAAGCATTCTCATTCTTGCCATTCTAGCTGCAGGTACATACACATCTTCATTTATTACACATTGCTTAAATCCTCTTGCCACTGATCTTGCCTTCTTTATTTCTGCATTTCTTGGTGGTGATAATAACTTCCAGAGCACTTATCTCTTCCTCAATCGCACTTTTCAATCCATGATCTTGTTCAATTGCTTCTGAATAGGACTTTGACACTTATACTCCTTATACCAAACTTCTCCTGGGGTCTTTTGTTCTGGCACCTTTTCCCCACATTTCCTTTTATAATTCTGCATCAAAAATTGGGCATCTTGTATTTTCCATAATGGCTCTATTGATCCGCTCGGCCACTTTATTTTTTTCTATGTTGCCACTGTAGGTATAGTGCAATTTCATTCCTTGTTTAAATTCGTTCGAGACATATTCGTCCCCGTCTGTCTGTAATTCCATATTTCTCTGCTTTATTGTCGTAACTGATTTTACTTTTTTTTCAATACTTATCCTGTGTTCGATAATACTGTAAATCAGTCAATATTAACTCAAATCTCCTGTAATCAACTGATTCGTTGCTCCGTTGAACTTACTTCTTAATATTCTTCTGTATAGGGTAATACGTACAATGAACAATAAGTCCTGCTCTCGGTCCTGCCTTTACACTGCAAATATTATAATTAACCTCTGAATTAATTTTTTGATGAAACCAATGTCAATCTAGATGAAGTTGATGAATTGGCCTATTATCAATCGATTCCGATGATTTTGAAAGAAAATTAATCCAATATCACTCCTTCGATAAAATACGTTTGCACAAGGGGCATTTTAGCACTGAAAAGCGAAGAAAATCAATCGTTCAATTAGATACAATTGTATTTCTTTCATACCAGTCTTGCAAAAGGTTTTTTCTTAGTATAAAGAACGGTTTTTTCATAGGCTTAGAGTTCTTCGAAATAATCGAATTCTAGCAGTCCATAATGGCTCTATCGAATAGCTCGGCTACTTCATTTTTTCTAGGTTGCCACTGTATACTGCAATTTCAATCCTTCCCACTGTATATATCGTTCGATAAATTTAGCTTCATACATTACCACATTGAATTTTCCAAGAGCTTCACACTTATTTCTCAGCAAATGAGTAATACAGAAATGAGAATAATTATTATCGATTATAGTCATGAAATATGATCTACCATCATGTGTGAGAGGTTTTATTGGTCCACTAATGTCTGTTGAGATAGTTTCCAATATTCTTTTAGCTTGTTTGATGAAACCAATGTTCCATGTGATTCCGATGAGTTCTTCGAAAGAATCAAATTCTACCAGTTATGTGTCATTGGTATTTTGTTTGAAATATCATCAAAACCATATGGAAGGGGTGCTGAGACCTATTCTTCCGTATTTATCTCATTTCTTACATAGATGGGATATCTTTTTACGAACGGTAATTCAACATAATATGTCAATTTCACAAATACCGTCATTTCTTCCTGAAATAGCTGAAACTAAAAATTGGTATCGTGAGGTTGGAATTCAATTCAAATCGTTACTTACCTTTGATTTCTACTTTATGTACTTCAAGTATCTGCAGTCTTCTGGATTGACAATATGATTGGCGACGAAATCTGGGATTGCACCATAAAGGTAACTTGCTTGAAGTTGACGCTTACCATACTAAAAGCGTAAGTTGTACATTTCCAGAATGAATAATAGTTTTTTAAAACATAGTCGTCTGAATTGAAAATATAATTGGCGACTTTCTGTATTTATACGTTTACGCTTCTGAAATCGAACAATTTTATATACATATTTTGGACCAAGCAATTCAATTATTTCTTGTAACATCTTTCAACTTGATGGGGACTATGCGATAACAACTCTCTAAAGAGAAATTTTTTTCGAAGAGATTAAATCATTACAAAAAATACTTTACTTTTAGATGAAATATTTTCTATCTTTTTGTTTTGTGTTTAAGAATATACATTGAAGAGGTTCTGCTGTGGAAAAACGATAAGGATGGAGAGGGAGACTAGCTCTGACATGGACATCGATACGTCAAATACGAAAAATAGAGCCTGTCGGTCCAGTAACAAGTTCAATTCGATCAAAAACCTAAGTACTTTTTCAGAAGAGCAACAATTTATTAATTCTAATAGGTCGGTGCTGTTGGTTTTCAATTTTAGATTCCTTGGAGAGCAAGCGGCAGACGCCCCTACAAAACTTGAAGAAATCACTCAGGATTGATGTCATCCTTTCTGCTTGGGACTTTGATTCGACCACTTTGGCCCAACAGTTGACACTCATCGACAAGGAACTCCTCGTGCGGGTTACCAATATAGAGTTGGCAATCATAATTTGGCAACAGTCCTCGAAGAATACTCCAAATATATCGGCTATCATAGCTTTCGCACACAGGATTAGTTGTTTAGTTACAACTGAAATTTTGAAGGAAGAATCAGAAAAGGTACACAAATAAACATTTAGAACTTTTGACGGTTGTGAATGAATTGAGTCAGATGAGCAATTGAAACTGAGGTTTCTCCCCTGCGGAAGATCTGATCATATTAGATAGGGAATAGATATTTTTTCGGGACAAAAATCGAAGAAGAAAACCCGAGTGAGGGGGTACGTGGGGTGGTCCGTGGGTGTTTTGTGATATGTTTTCGACTCGCAAATTTTATCACTTTTCTTGTAATTTCGAAGAAACACCACAAAAACGGTTTGTTTTTAGTTTTCTGCTTGTAAAATCTGAACCAATAGACCGATGCTGACATATTTGACAACAGAATTGTGGAGAATGGAGAGACGAAGAAATTGAGTGCTAGTGCAACTCAATGGAGTATTACCGTAGAAAAGTCGTAAAAACTCTGAAAATCAGAATTTTTCAAAAAATTCATAAATCGGCCATTTCAGAAGTTGTAGCGCTGGTTTTTTCGGTGAAAGTAGTGGTTGATAGGTACTTTGAGTGTGCACAACCAGGACGTTGTCGGAGAAATAGTTTTTGCGAAATTGTGATTCTAAATTTTTTAGGCACAAATTTCTGGAAGGAATGGATGCGTCGGAAATTATCCGATTTCGATTCACAAAACGGATTTTGAAAGTCGAAGTATAGTACTACAAAACGTCTATCTTGATTTTTCGTTAAAAAGTTGGAAAATAGTTGAAAAAAAAACGTGCAAACATGACCAAAGCCAGCCGAACGCTCGATTGCTGTCAAGTAGTGGGGGTATAAATGGTAATATTCGCGCCCGGCCTCAGCGCATTTTTCGTTTCCCCGCGTTGGCCGGCTACCCCCACTATTCGTCCCAGATGGAGCACTGAGCCGGTTTTGATCATGTTCCCACGTATTTTTCACCTATTTCAAAACAGTAGTAGTAAACGTCTTTTATTGCCACATATATACATGCCATACACTGGCAAATGGCCATCGACCTTAGGTCCTTCAGCCTATTGTTTTACAATATAAATTCTTTATATTTTCATTGAAATATTATATCAGTTAAAAATTAAATTATATATTAATTATGGCGTAATTTTTGAATTAGAGTCTGCGTTGGATGTCTTCTTGTTGAGGTGTTGATTCCATCCTCATGGTACTGGGAAATCACTTCATCTAATTTCAATAATTCATTATAAAATGATTCATTTAGCCTATTTTTTTTTGGCTCAATTCCTCAATTCCTGTTGTGGAAAGAAGAAGATGGTTTAGTAGATTGTGGAGAACATTGTTTGGATGTCTCATTCCCGTTATGATCCTCAATGCAGTCGTCTCTGCTACCTCCAGATTTTTAATTGCTGTTGATTTACAATAAGCATACACTGGATGTGCATACTTCAGTAATGGCCAGCATATAGTTGTGTATATTTTAGTTGCACTTTTGATGTTAATTCCTTGTTTCTCATAGGTCAGCTTCGTAAAATATTTCGCGCTTGTTATGGTCTTCATTTTCATTAATCTTGTGTGATTGTTGAAATTGTACCTGTTATCAATTTGAACTCCCAAATATTTTATTGATGGTGTTGGATTTACAGATATTTCGTTAATGATTATATAAGGTGCCTTGCTGAAATTATATGGTCAAAGATTATGAACGTCGATTTGGAGGGATTTGGTTTGAATCTCCATTCAAAAAACCATTTAATGATAATGTAAGCAAGCAGCTGTAGATTATGTGTACATGATTCTACTGATTTGTCATGAACCATCAATTCTGTATAATCTGCAAACTGTAAGATATAATTTTCCCTTGTTATCTCGGGGTAGATGTCATAACCATAAAATTTATATAGTGTTGTGGAAAGTGGAGATCCTTGGGGTGTTCCCTGCTCAGGACAGAAACATGTAGAGAATGTGTTGTTGATTTTTACAGCCAACTTTCTATTTTCCAGAAATTGTTTGCAGAATTTTATAAGGAAAAGGAGGCATTCTACCTTGTTCAATTCAAATAGTAGTCTTTTGTGCCACATGCTGTCAAAAGCTTTCTGCATGTCCAAACACAAAGCTGCTGTCTTAAGTTTCCTGAGTGTTGCATTCTGCACATTTGATACCAAGATTGTGATTTCGAAACATTTTAACAAAAAATCAAGATTGATGTTTCTTCTCTACTTTCTTCTCTACTTCCAAAATCCGTTTTGTAAATTGAAATCGGATAACTTCCGACGCATCGAGTCCTTCTGGAAAATAGTGATTAAAATATTTCGAATCACAACTTCGCAAAAACTATTCATCCGACAACGTCCTGTTTGCGCACACTCAAATTATCTATCAACCACTACTTTCACCCGGAAAACGAGCGCTAAAACTTCTGAAATGACCGAATTATGAATTTTTTCAAAAAAGCTGATTTTCAGGATTGAGTTGCTCTAGCACTCATTTTCTTCGTCTTTTCACTCTGCACAATTCTTTTGCCGAGAGTGTCAGCAACGCTCTATTGGTTCAGATTTTACAAGCAAAAAACTAAAAAAACACCGTTTTTGTGGTGTATCATATTAATATTTGCGAGTCGAAAACATATTACAAAACATCCTCGGACCACTCCACCTACCCCCAGACTCGCAGTTTTCTTCTACGATTTTTGTCACAGAATGACCCTTTATCTGCTCTATTGCCTGGTATATATATGCACTCCGGAATTACTCGCATCGACAACACCCCAAATAAGTTGCTTATCGGACTATTTTCTTCTTCTGTTCGTTTCTTGTATTTTGTTTTTGATTTGATGTTGAAGGATTCGGACCATATCAGAGAATTGTTTTCCATTGAAAGATTATTGTGTGGTCCAGATCGAAAATAATTTCGAGTAAAATATTACAGCCTTGATCTCACACATCGGTGATGAGCAACCACTCACTCCATTACAAAGCAGTGAATCAGATATTTCTACATCTAGCACTTCTTCTATATTAACCCCCAGTGGGCATGAAAATACTTTTGACAAACGAGGCACTTTGCACTACTTATCGCAATGAATTTTTTTTACATCCACGTTAAACATGTCGCGAGTACGTGGATGATACAATTTTGTGCAAAATGCGCGAAGAAGCATCTGCTGGAGAGTGGATCTGTGATTATTGATATTGATACTATCACGTAATTCAAGTTTTTCCATGGCCAGTCATCAGGAAGTGAAGGAAACCACCATCTATCTAAAATAGGCTGCTGTCCTTGAGGAGGTAAACAAGATTGTGTCTCCCCTGTGTTCTGGAATTGTTGCGTTAAACATTTTAATTCTTTCTCAAACTGAACAATCTTATCGCGGAAGTCCACACATTGAAGGTATGTAAAAAACAAATCCAATAAATGAAACATCTGAGGGGAATCCAGCTGACGATACAAGTAAACACCGCATGGAGCATTTTATAAATCGTGCATCTCCGATTAGTTCACCTTCTACAAAACAAGTATCTTCGAAGTTCTCGAATCATCTGGACCAATTTGTGTGGTATTCACCAAAAATGATAATGAAACAACCCAATTCTCACCTGATGCAGAAAACTGGAGGATGGTAAAATATAAAAATTTTAAAAAGCACTGCCGTGAAGTCAGGAGCTTTTGAGCGCACGTTCACCTACATTGGAGGTAGATTCGCATTTTCCAGTTCTACAACCCAATTCAAGAAATTTTTTACAGCTGTAAAAAAAAATTTCAAATAAGGCGAAACTCCAGACTTCACGTGATTGCATTAATAACGTCGATGTTGTAGGACAGGTACAACTCAGCTCCTGGCATTGATGGCGTAACATTCGCCATGTGGAGTAAAGTTCCACCAGCCCATAGGGCTCTTCTGTACTAACATCCGCCATGACAGAGGCCTGAAGTGCTGGTCAGGTACGTGGCCGCCACCTACTCAAGAAATACAACTGTCTTGGAGTGTCACGGTGAATGATCTCACGAGATCCAGGTAAGCAGGGGAGTTCGTCAGGGCGATCCAATGTCGATCATTTTGTTCGCATTGGTGGTGAACTGAAGGCGGTTCCTCCTCAAGTGTCGGAGGCGATCCGATAAACGCGATCGCCTACGCTGACGACATTTGCCTTTTAACATCATCAAAGGTTGGCATGACTACGGCGCTCGGATCTCGAGCGCATCGCCTTACAACAAGGGTTGAGTTTCAACCCTAAAAAGTGTGTAGCGACTTCATTAGTACCATCAGGGAGAGTACAGAAAATCAAAGTTCTCACCCGGGCACAGTTCCTGTTACAACATGGCGACCCCATCATCCAACTCGGCCTTACGGAAGAGTGGCGGTACTTGGGAGTTAATCTAAGCCCTCAGGGACTGAGAAGGAGCAGCCCCACAATAGAGGTGTAACTCTTAAGAGTTTCACGAGCTCCATTTAAGCCGCAACAACGCCTTAAGATCTTGCGTTGTTTTCTGGTACTCAGATATTATCACTCGTTGGTATTGTCTGAGTGCACCATGAAGGTCCTGAAGCAGCTGGACCTCCAGATTAGAGTTTGGCGATGGGTGGGATTGCCTAAAGATACACCGCTTGGGTATATTCACGCCTCTGTGAAAAATGGTGGACTTGAGAATCCCACATTCACAATCATTATACCCGGTATCATCAGGGACAGACTGACCTGCCTAAGAAATCGTCCTCGAAGGCGGTTAGATCTGTCTCGGATACAGATTGGGCCCAACATAAGATCGGTTGGGCCGAGAAAGTCCTGTCCATAGGTGGTGACAGGATATACTCTGCAGAACAACGCAGACAGTACAAGGCTATGAGGTAATATACCTCTAATGATGGGTATGAGCTAAGGGAGAGTGAATAGTCCACTCAATGGATTGATGCACGCAGCACGGGCATACCCGGAAGGGACTATTGCCAATTTCATCACGTGCATGTCAACACTCTGCCAACCCGAGTACGCACGACGAGGGGTCGGAGAACAGCCCACACGAACATGAATTGTAGGGCTGGGTGTACTAGCACCGAGACAGCGGCACACGTAATCCAGTGTTGCTTCCGCACTCATGGCGGAGGGATCATGAGACATGATGCCGTGTGCAAAACACTCTCTGGCTTCTCCACAAATAAGGGGCTCGAGATGCACAATCAACCGCGCCTACGAACATCAGAGGGCGTTCGTAAACCTGACCTGGTTGTCGTGAGGGTGCACGATGTGTGGGTCGTAGACGCCCAGGTCGTGCCAGGCTCGCAGCCGCTTGACCTGGCCCACAGTTTGAAGGTCGGCGAGTATAATATCGATCCGGTTAAGGACGAAGTCGCCAGGCTGACTTGTAGGCCGGCCTCATCTTTGAGGGTCAGATCATGCACTCTCACCTTTTTTTTTTTTTTTTTCGGCCCTGAGGTGGGGAGAAACTTGAAAAGCCTTCTCCGCAGTGGCCCCTCAGAAGTTGTACGTCTATGATGTGTGTGCTGCGGATTTCGTGTGGGACTTCACCTCACCAAACCCCCCCCCTTTTTTCCTGGGTATCATCGCCACCTGGACATGGGCTTTATGCCCGTAACCCGGTTTGATCTTCTCCGATGAGAATCCCTACCCATCATTGTACACTATTGTACTATATCTTCACACTTTTTCCCCATTATTGCGTATACTTTTTTTTTTTCTTTTTTTCCTTTTTTTTTTTACTCTTTCCCAGCCTCCCTATCCTCCCTCTTTTTTTTTAACATTTTCTCGGTAATGAAACTGTACATTCCATCCCAATATTCCCTGGTTTCCAGCATCCTCGGGATTATTTCGCTCACGGCCGGCAAAACTCCTATCCTCTCGACAATTTCCCTCCTTTCCTCCTTCCATCTGTCGCACTCATAAAATACGTGCTCTGGGCTGTCCCGAATTCCGCACTGCCGGCAAAGGTCGTCTGCTGTCTTTTTTATTTTATTGGTGAAAGTTCCATATGACCCGTGTCCCGTTAGAAATTGGGTAAAATAGTATGAGGTTGTTCTGTGCCGACAATTTAACCAAGGGTTGATTTGCTGGATCAGTTTTTTTGTCCAGGTTGCCTTCCTTGTATCCTTTTCCCATCTATCCTGCCACTTTTTTAGGGTTCTCTCCCGCGCCATTCTTCTGTTTCCCGGCAGACGACCTCCCACCTTATACAGGAAACATCTTTCTACTAGCATGGGGTCCACTGGCGGGAAACCAGAGACCACTTGCGCTGCTTCCGCCGACACCGTCCGATATGCTGATGCCGCCCGGAGCAACCCCTTCCTCTGCATACTCAACATCCTATCACAATGTGTCTGCACCTTCATAACCTCCCTCCATACTGGCGCTGCATAGAGAATTATGCTATGTATTACCCCGCATAGGAGTCTTCTCTTACTGTAGCTCGGTCCGCTTATGTTGGGCATTATCTTCTGCAATTGCGAGCATTTCTTTATTCTTGGTAAGTATAACCCCTAGATATTTCAGGTTCGGCTTCGCTTCTATTTTTATTCCCTCCACCGTAACCCCCAGTGGTCCTATTCTCCTTGGGCCTCTCATCAACGCTACCTCTGTTTTTTGAGGTGCAATCTATAGTCCTTTTTCCCTCATCCAAAGCGCTGCAGCTCGCACTGTCCTCTCAATTACCTCCTTCATCTCTTCTCCCTCCACTAGAAAAAAGAGGTCGTCCGCGTACGCGACCGCCAAGACTTCCGAGTCGTACGGTACGGACTCCATCGTACATGCCGTTCCTCAAGGTCGGACCCATGATTGAGCCCTGGGGAACTCCCATAGTACATTTATGTGCCACGCTTCCAGCTCTGATTTTTCTGTTTTTAAAGTAGGCCTTGACGCAGTTGATAAGGTACTGGCTTATCTCTCCTTCAGTTAGGCTCTCGACTATGTGCCCCCATCTTGCGGTGTTGAAAGCGTTTTTTATGTCTACAGTGATTGCCAGACACCATCTTGATTTTCTCTGCATTTTTCTTCCTTTAACTTGAATTATAGCCGTCACTGTAAACCTGCGCTTTCTGAAGCCGTGTTGGCTCGAGGATAATAGTTGTTTTTCCTCCATTTCTTCCTCCAATCTATTCACAGTCTCTCATAGAGTTTCCCCGCGGTGTTCAAAAGACAAATGGGTCTGTAGCTCGATGATAAACTAGGGTCTTTGCCCTCCTTTGGTAGTAGCACCACTCTTGCCATTTTCCATGCCTGCGGGAAATCTTGTCTGCTGAGCAACTCATTATACGAAGCAAACATTTTTTCCGGAATAACCTTGCACTTTCCCCTCGCGAGGTGTATGGTCTCAACAGTCAGCAGATATATTGACTGACGACTTGGGAGTGCCAATTGGGCTACTCAGTGGAATAACCACTAGGGTGTTGCAAGGGTCGTTCACGAACTGGACCCGGTGGAACCAAATAACATCAAAGGTAGGGTGTTTGCGAGGGAAAATTACCCCTGGGCAACTTGCGCTCATAAAAGCTGAATTCGGTTGCAGGAAATTAAACCGTGCTCACTTCTTGTATTAGGAGTGGGAATAGAGGAGTTTTTAGTGAGTAGCGAGATTTGTTGCTGTATTGTATATACCACGGTTATATTTTAACTTCAAAATATTCAAAATCAATAAAAGAGTTTCAAATAAGTCTATTCACTGAAAAGGAACTATGACTGTCCGTATATTTACAATTTATGAGTCGAAGTAAACCGAAGAAAAAAAATTACGAAAAGCACTGTCGTGAAGGCAGGAGCTTTTGAGCGCTCGCACATGCACCTTGTAGGTAGATTCGCATTTTCCAGTTTTAGAAATAAATTGAAGGAATTTTCGACAGCTGTCACAAAAATTTTGAAACTTAGGCGAAACTCCAGACTTCATGTCAGTGCTTTAGGTGACCAATTTTTTTTCGATAATTCGCTAGAATTTTCTACGGTATCTATGGTCTTGGTGGTGCGATCCGAACAAAATTTTGCGCGTAGTTCGAATTCATTATTCCAAAGCTAGGTGCAAAATTTCATCCCAATCCAATCAGTAGTTTCGAAATTATCAGGAAAAAAATATTTTGAACAGCCATATTTATGGAACCCCTAGTCTAATTTTGCTCATTGATGAACGTGGCCGCGATATTAGCGATCCAAACCCACCCTGAAAGTTTCAAGTTCCTAGGCCTCTCCGTTCGAAAGTTATGATTTTCTATGGTTTCTATGGTTCTGGTCATGCGATCTGGACAAAATATTGTTTTAATATATCATTCTCGATTAAAATACAAAATTTCATCTCGATCGAATCCGTAGTTTCGAAATTATCGAGAAACCAAAATTTCAGACGACCGTATTTACGGAACCCCTAGTATAATTCTGCTCATTGATGAACGTGAACGCGACATTCCAGATCCACACCTATCCTGAAAATTTCAAGTCCCTAGGCCTTTCCGTTCGAAAGTTATGATTTTCTATGGTTCTGGTCATGTGATCTGGAGAAATGTAACTTGAACATATCATTCTCCATTAGTATACAAAATTTCGTCACGATTGAATCTGCTGTTTTGAAATTATCAAGAAAACTAAATTTCAAACGACCATTTTTACGGAACCCCTAATATAATTTTGCTCATAGATGAACGTGATCACGACATTCGAGATCCACACCTATCCTGCAAATTTCAAGTCCCTAGGCGTTTCCGTTCAAAAGTTACAATTTTCTATGGTTTCTGGTCATGCGATCTGGACAAAATTTCACATGTAGCTTGAACACCTCATTCTCCATTTGAGTGCAAAATTTCATCTCAATCAAATCTGTAGTTTTCAAGTGATCAGGAGAACGAAACTTTGAACGGCCATATTTACGGAACCCCTGGTGGAATTTGGCCCATTAACGAACTTAACCGAGGCATTCGGAAACTGAACCCACTCTGAAAATTTCAAGTCTCTAGGTTGTTCCGTTCGAGAGTTATCGTGCTTACGGACGGACGGCCGGCCGGTCGAACGAACAGACTCAAATTTTCCGACGGATTCGTCATCAGTGAGTTGAACATAGTCGATTGAGACCATTTTCGGCTCAAAATTCGAAAAATACAGACATCGTGACGAAATGGTATAGCCCTCGTGTAAGTAGAACGAGCGCTCAAAAAGACGCGTGATGGTCTAGGCGGATTGTAGGTCGAGAAGAAGAAGGCTGAATCTTTTTTTTTTTTTAGGCAGGGGGAATCCTCATGGACGAACTATCTCCGATAGATAGAACAGTGTGAGACTTCGTGTGAAGCACGACCTACTCTAACTAAACCTAACCTGCTGTTTTAGATTCCGGGCATTTATTACCTACTAACCTTTTGACTCTTCTTGTTCGTATCTCTATCACGATCTTTGTCGTGTGGAGAAAGAAAGAAAGAAAGAGAAGAAACAGAAGCGCTGAATCTGATACCACCGGAATTTGGATTCAGAAGAAATCATTCCACAGAACTTCAACTGTTGAGGATCACTGAATATGTCACTGAAGGATTTCAGAATAAACAAGCCACAGAATTAGTGCTATTAGATGTCGAGAGAGCCTTCGACCGAGTTTGGCACGAAGGACTTGCCTACAAGATGATGATGGCAGGCTACACCACCAAAACCTGCAAGATAATAAGAAACTACCTGAGGAACCGGAATTTTTATGTCAAAATAGACGACACATTATCTACCACCAGACGTGTTGAAGCAGGAGTGCCCCAAGGATCAGTTCTAGGACCTCTGCTTTACAACATATATATCTACCATATTCCCAAGAACCCAAGGAATATGCTAGCCCTTTATGCAGACGACACGGGAATATCCTTCAGACATTGCCGACCAGATGTCATACACAGAAGACTGCAAGAAGCACTAGAAGATTTAGAAGAATGGTTCATCAAATGGAAAATTCAAATAAATAGCAAAAAGAGCCAAGCTATTCTACTACAGAAGCGGAGACTTGAAATTAATTCCAACCTACAGATAGATGGAGAAGAGATAAAATGGGAAAATGAAGTCAAATATCTAGGAGTAAAACTAGATAAAGGGCTTACATGGAAAAACCATATAAAATATGCAGTGGATAAAACAAACTCAGCAATGAGTAGACTTTACCCACTACTAGGAAGAAGAAGCCAAATGAACCAAAGCACGAAACTACGAATGATCGATTGCAAGTCGATTGCAAGACCCCAACTAACATATGGCTCGGCGGCATGGGGCAATGCAGCCAATAGCCATATAAAGAAGATTCAAGCAACAGAAAATAAACTGCTCAGAGCAGCAATGAATATGCCGTGGTTCGTAAGAAACCAACAAATCCACAGAGACTTAGAATGGGAAAATGTCACAGATTTCCTAAAAAAGGAGGCCGAGAAGATATTTGAAAAAGCAAGTCAACACCCAAATGATGAGCTAAGAAGACTAGTTGACTACAACCCCGCAGAAGATGTGGTTAGGATACCCACCTATCACAAAAGACCCAGAGATCAACTACGTAGAAACAGATATTGAGTAATCTCAATTTAAATCATCCAGAAGAAGAGACTCCCATGAAATTCAAATTCATAGGTAACACAAGCATCCCACGACAAAGATCGTGATAGAGATACGAACAAGAAGAGTCAAAAGGTTAGTAGGTAATAAATGCCCGGAATCTAAAACAGCAGGTTAGGTTTAGTTAGAGTAGGTCGTGCTTCACACGAAGTCTCACACTGTTCTATCTATCGGAGATAGTTCGTCCATGAGGATTCCCCTGACTAAAAAAAAAAAAAAATAGCGTTTTTACAGCAGTAGCGAGTGAACCCTCGAGGAGTGCAGACGTATTGAGAAATGCGCATGTGTGCCAAGTGAACCTCGTATAGAAGTGATAAGAATTGAAAGAAAAAAAATAACTGTGTTGAGTCCAGGTTTAGATCGATGGTTCCACAGATTATTTTACTTTGAAGAGACAAAAGTGAATTTAGTGAAATAAGTGTTTAAGTGTTGTTTGCTGAGTCACTCTGACAAAATGTCGGAATACGACTCTGCAAATGAAGACAGATAATCCGACGCAGAAAACTTATCGGATGAAGAAATATCCGATATGGATGTTGAAGAAGAAGAATTAAATGATGAATCCGACAAAGATCGGATCATAAAAGAACAGAAGGACCAAATCAACAACCTTATGAGTCAACTAAAAGTTATGACGAGAGTCTTGAAACTTTATCAGATGAGGTGAAATCCTTGAGAGCAGAAATGTCTCAGTCCTCGAAGCCGCGAAAACGGGCTAAGAGAAAAGACAATGGCCTCTCCTCTGGGACAGAGGAGACAGTGTCAACCCCCAGAATCCAGAAAGAAGACCCGAGAAAACCTACCGATACCAATGATGCAGCTGCAGGAGGGCCACCTACGAAGAAGTCGTATAATGCGGCATTGCAAAAAGGAAAACGCCCAGAAGAAGCTATTTCTGCAACTGCAGAAGAAATTGAAGGCCTTGCTCCAATCGAGCAGAAAAAATTGAGAAATGCACTGCCGTGAAGGCAGGAGCTTTTGAGCGCTCGTACATGCACCTTGTACGTAGATTCACATTCTCCAGTTTTAGAAACCAATTTGAAAGATTTTGACAGCTGTCAAAGAAAATTTCAAACTAAGGCGAAAATCCAGACTTCACGTCAGCGCATTAGGTGACCAATCTTTTTTCGATATCTATGGTCTTGGTAATGCGATCTGGACAAAATTTTCTCACGTAGTTTGAATACATTATTCTTCATCTATGTGCGAAATTTCATTCCAATCCAATAGGTGGTTTCGAAATTATCAGGAAAAAAAAAGTTTGAACGGCTATATTTACGGAACCCCTAGTATAATACCGCTCAATGATGAACGTGACCGCTAAATTCGCGATCCCAACCTATCCTGAAATTTTCAAGTCCCTAGGCCTTTCCGTTCGAAAGTTATGATTTTCTATGGTTTCTATGGTTCTGATCATGCGATCTGGAAAAAATGTAGCTCGAATATATCATTCTCAATTTAAATATAAAATTTCGTCACGATCAAATTCATAGTTTTGAATTTGTCAGGAAAACTGTATTTCGAACGACCATATCTACGGAACCCATAGACAAATTTTGCTCATTGATTGACGTGACCACAACATTTGAGATCCAGACCTATCCTGAAAATTTCAAATCCCTAGGCCTTTCCATTACAAAGTTATAATTTTCTATGGTCTCTATGGTTCTGGTCATGCGAGCTGGACACAATTTTGCATGTAGCTTGAACACGTAATTCTCCATCTGAGTGCAAAATTTCACCTCGATCGAATTTGTAGTTTAGAAGTAATCAGGAAAACAAAATTTCGAGCGGCCATATTTACGGAACCCCTTGGCGAATTTTGCCCAATAACGAACTCAACCGCGGCATTTGAGATTCGAACCTACCCTGAAAATTTCAATTTTCTAGAACATTCCGTTCGAGAGTTATCGTGTATACGGACGGACGGACGGACAGACTCGAATTTTTGAGCGCTCGTACAACTTACACGAGGGCTATATCATTTCGTCACGATGTCTGTATTTTTCGAATTTTGAGCCGAAAATGGTCTCAATCGACTATGTTCGACTCACTGATGACGAATCCGTCGAAAAATTCGAGTCTGTCCGTCCGGCCGGCCGGCCGGCCGTATACACGATAACTCTCGAACGGAATGTCCTAGAAACTTGAAATTTTCAGGGTAGGTTCGAATCTCAAATGCCGCGGTTAAGTTCGTTATTGGGCAAAATTCGTCAAGGGGTTCCGTAAATATGGCCGCTCGAAATTTTGTTTTTCTGATTACTCCGAAACTACTGATTCGACCAAGGTGAAATTTTGCACTCAGATGGATAATTACGTACTCAAGCTACATGCAGAATTTTGTTCAGCTCGCATGACCAGAACCATAGAAACCATAGAAAATTATAACTTTGTAATGGAAAGGCCTAGAGACTTGAAATTTTCAGGATAGGTGTGGATCGTAAATGTAGCGTTCACGTGTATCAATGAGCAAAATAAGACTAGGGGTTCCATAAATATGGCCGTTTGAAATTCAGTTTTCTTGAGCATTTCAAAATTATGGATTCGATCTCGACGAAATTTTGAATTTAAATTGAGAATTATATATTCGAGCTACATTTCTTCCAGATCGTATGATCAGAATCATAGAAACAATAGAAAATCATAACTTTCGAACAAAAAGGCCTAGTGACTTGAAATTTTCAGGATAGGTTCGGATCGCGAATTTCGCGATCCTTTTTATCAATGAGCCAAATTAGACTAGGGGTTCCGTAAATATTACCGTTCACACTATATTTTTGAGCGCTCGTACTACTTACACGAGGGCTATATCATTTCGTCACGATGTCTGTATTTTTCGAATTTTGAGCCGAAAATGGTCTCAAACGACAAGGTTCGACTCACTGATGACAAATTCGTCGAAAAATTCGAGTCTGTCCGTCCGGCCGGCCGGCCGTATACACGATAACTCTCGAACGGAATGACCTAGAAACTTAAAATTTTCAGAGTAGGTTCGAATCTCGAATACCGCGGTTAAGTTCGTTATTGGGCAAAATTCGACCAGGGGTTCTGTCAATATGGCCGTTCGAAATTTTGTTTTTCTGATTACTTCGGAACTACTCATTCGACCGGAATGAAATGTTGCATTCAGATTGAGAATGAAATTTTAAAGTAACATGCAAAATTTTGTCCAGATCGCATGACCAAAAGCGTAGAAACCATAGAAAATTATAACTTTCGAACGGAAAAGCCTAGGGTCTTGAAACTTTCAGAATAGGTTTGAATTTCTAATGCCGCGGTTAAATTCGTTATCGGGCAATATTCGCCCAAGGGTTCCGTAAATATGGCCGTTCGAAATGTTGCCTTCCTCATTACTTTGAAACTACTGATTCGATCAGAATGAAATTTCACATTCAGATGAAGAATGAAATTTTCAAGTTACACGCAAAATTTTATCCAGATCGCATGACCAGAACAATAAAAAATTATAACTTTCGAATGGAGAGGCCTAGCGACTTGAAATTTCCAGAGTAGGTTTGAATCTCGAATGCTGCGGTTGAGTTCGTAATTGGGCAAAATTCGACAAGGGCTTCCGTAAATATGGCCGTTCGAAATTTTGTTTTCCTGATTACTCCGAAACTACAAAGTTGATCGAAATGAAATTTTGCATTCAGATGGAGAATGAAAATTTCAGGTAACATGCAAAGTTTTGTCCAGATCGCATTTCCAGAACCATAGAAAATCATAACTTTCGAACAGAAACGCCTAGGGACCTGAAATTTTCAGAGTAGGTTCGAATCTCGAATGCTGCGGTTGATTTCGTTATTGGGCAAAATTCGACCAGGGGTTCCGTAAATATGGCCGTTCGAAATATATATATGATTCGATGCAAATGAAATTTTGCATTCAGATGGAGAATGAAATTTTCAAGTTACATGCAAAATTTTGTTCAGATCGCATGACCAGAATCTTAGAAAATTATAACTTTCGAATGGAAACGCCGAAGGACCTGAAATTTTCAGAGTAGGTTCGTTATTGGGCAAAATTCGACCAGGAGTTCCAGAAATATGGTCGTTTGAAATTTTGTTTTTTGGATAACTTTAAAATTACGGATTCGATCGTGACGAAATACTGTATTTTAATGGAGAATGATATATTCAAGCTACATGTAAAAAAAATTTCAGATCGCATAACCAGAACCGTTTTAAATTCCAACGAATTATAGAATAAAAAATTCCCAATATTTCTGTTACAACAGATACGATCGGGATGAAATTCAATTTGTATACGCAAAATAATGAGGTGACAATTTAGATAGGATCTAACCGATCTTATGTAACCGATAACAATGACATCTAAGTAAATGCCATCCAAAGAAATATTGTTCTTTCCATATCCAATCTCTAAAGGAGTGATATGAAAAAAAAAGGTTGAGGGGAGAAAAGTCACAAAGAAGGTTTCTCACAAAGCTAAAACTATAGGGAAAAATCATGTACCGCTGAAAAAAAATTAACAATATATATACAATATATGGCGCTGAAAATCAGAAGATGTCGGGCCGAATGATGGTCATAATTATTCTGTCATTTCTGTCTTTCATAACAAGTAAATCAAATATTTTTTTATAAGATTGCGGAATGGATAATAATGCCTGTGAAAGTCGAGATAACCACTTCGGACATTTTTGATTATGTGGGTGAACGTGAATGTGATAGCAAATGACCACTATATAATTGAAAATTATTGAACTTACGATAAAAAAATCATCATGCAGGAAGTGCTTGCTGCAAAGTAACAACATCTTTGATATACGTTTCCCAATCTTCAAAATTGTCTGCCTTTTTGAGCGCTCGTACTACTTACACGAGGGCTATATCATTTCGTCACGATGTCTGTATTTTTCGAATTTTGAGCCGAAAATGGTCTCAATCGACTATGTTCGACTCACTGATGACGAATCCGTCAAAAAATTCGAGTCTGTCCGTCCGGCCGTCAGCACGATAACTCTCGAACGGATCAACTTAGAGACTTGAAATTTTCAGTGTAGGTTCAGATCCCAAATGCCTCGGTTAAGTTCGTTAATGGGCCAAATTCCACCAGGGGTTCCGTAAATATGGCCGTTCAAAGTTTTGTTTCCCTGATTACTTGAAAACTACAGATTCGATCAAGATGAAATTTTGCACTCAGATGGAAAATGAGGTGTTTTAGCTACATGCGAAATTTTGTCCAGATCGCATGACCAGAACCATAGAAACCATAGAAAATTGTAACTTTTGAACGGAAATGCCTAGGGACTTGAAATTTTCAGGATAGGTGTGGATCTCGAATGTCGTGATCACGTTTATCTATGAGCAAAATTATACAAGGGGTTCCGTAAATACGGTCGTTTGAAATTTTGTTTTCTCGATAAATTCGAAACTTCGGATTCGATCGAGATGAAATTTTGTATTTTAATCGAGAATGATATATTGAAGCAATATTTTGTCCAGATCGCATCACCAGAACCATAGAAACCATAGAAAATTGTAACTTTTGAACGGAAAGGCCTAGGAACTTGAAATTTTCAGGGTGGGTTTGGATCGCGAATATCGCGGTCACGTTCATCAATAAGCAAAATGAGACTAGGGGTTCCGTAAATATGGCCGTTCAAAATATTTTTTTCCAGATAGTTTCGGAACTACTGATCGGATTGGAATGAAATTATGCATCTAGCTGAAGAATAATGTATTCAAACTGCGTGTCAAATTTTGTCCAGATCGCATTACCAAGACCATAGATACCGTAGAAAATTCTAGCGAATTATCGAAAAAAAAATTGGTCACCTTCCAATGTGCAGTGCAGTAAGCACTGACATGAAGTCTGGAGTTTGGCCTAAGTTTCAGAATTTTTGTGACAGCTGTCGAAAATTCCTTCAATTGATTTCTAAAACTGGAAAATGCGAATCTACCTACAAGGGGCATGTACGAGCGCTCAAAAGCTCCTGCCTTCACGGCAGTGCTTTTCGTAATTTTTTGATTCGTCATCAGTGAGTCGAACATAGTCGTTTGAGACCATTTTCGGCTAAAAATTCGAAAAATACAGACATCCTGACGAAAGGATATAGCCCTCGTGTAAGTAGTACGAGCGCTCAAAAAGGGAAAGTCCCTCCAGTGACATTAAGAGGTACGGCCGACTGGACACAAATATCGAGAGAGATGCAAATGAAGGGTATTAAATACCTGAGAGCGACCACTGTAAGAGACGGCATTCGTGTTGTTCCCCAATCCCCCGATGACCACAGGAAGATGACGAGTCGAGAAATAAAGAGTTCTACACATGACATGCGCAAAGTAAATGCACATTCCCATGGAGATGTGTTAAATGCTCTGGAGCGCACAATAAAAAAGATTGTACGCTAACAAGAGAAAACGAGGAGAGAAATGCTACCTGTGCGCTCCTTGGAAAAGCAGGTCACCCAGCCAGTTACAAAGGATGTAGCGAGTGGAAACTGGTGACCAAAAAGAAGACTGCGACCAAATCAAGAAAAGAAGAAGAAAAGAAAACGATACCTACTGTCCAACAAGAACAGAAGGAAGAAGATAAGAAGAAGAAAACGCCACAACTCAAACAAGAGCAGAAAAAAGAAGCCCCAAAAAATGGAAAATCCAAGAAGAGCAGCCAAAAGAAGAAAGAAGAGACCAACAAGAAAGGACCCGAAACCACCGAGGATCTAGATACCTTCACCAAGAATATCATGAGTAAGCTCATGAAATTCCTGGAAATAGAGATGGACAAAAAGTTCCGTAATCTCACAAAACCCAATTAATGGAGCTAGTGACTAACGGAAAAATTGAGAAAAGCACTGCCGTGAAGGCAGGAGCTTTTGAGCGCTCGTACATGCACCTTGTAGGTAGATTCGCATTTTCCAGTTTTGGAAACCAATTGAGGAAATTTTTGACAGCTGTCAAACAAATTTTCAAAGTGAGGCGATAATCCAGACTTCAAGTCAGTGCTTCAGGTGACCAATTTTTTTTTCGATAATTCGCTAAAATTTTCTACGGTATCTATGGTCTTGGTGATGCGATCTGGACAAAATTTCGCACGTAGTTTGAATACATTATTCCTCAGCTAGGTGCGAAATTTCATTTCAATCAAATCGGTAGTTTCGAAATTATTAGGAAAATAATATTTTGAACGGCCATATTTACGGAACCCCTAGTCTAATTTTGCTCATTGATGAACGTGACCGTGAAATTCGCGATTCAAACCCACCATGAAAATTTCAAGTTCCTAGGCCTTTTCCTCCGGAAGTTATAATTTTCTCTGGTTTCTATGGTTCTGGTCATGCGATCTGGACAAAATGTTGCTTTAATATGTCATCCTCGTTTAAAATACAAAATTTTATCTCGATCCAATCCGTAGTTTGGAAATTATCAAGAAAACTAAATTTCAAACAACCATATTTACGGAACCCCTAGTATAATTCTGCTCATTGATAAACGTGACCGTCACGTTTCAGATCTACACCTATCCTGAAAATCTCAAGTCCCTAGGCCTTTCCGTTCGAAAGTTATGATTTTCTATGGTTTCTATGGTTCTGGTCATGCGATCTAGAGAAATGTAGCTTGAATATATCATTCTCCATAAGTATACAACATTTCGTCACGATCAAATCTGTAGTTTGGAAATTATCAAGAAAACTAAATTTCAAACGACCATATTTACGGAACCCCTTGTATAATTTTGCTCATAGATGAAAGTGATCACGACAATCGATATACAGAAAATTTCAAGCTCCTAGGCGTTCCCGTTCAAAAGTTACAGGTTTCCATGGTTTCTATGGTTCTGGTCATGCGAGCTGAACAAAATTTCGCAAGTAGCTTGAAAACCCCTTTTTCCAGTAGAGTGCAAAATTTTATCTCGATCGAATCTGTAGTTTCAAAGTAATCAGGAAAACAAAATTTCGAGCGGCCATATTTTCGGAACCCTTCGGCGGATTTTGCTCAATAACGAACTCAACCGAGGCATTTGGGGTCTGAACCTACACTGGAAATTTCAACTCTCTAGGTTGATCCGTTCGAGAGTTATCGTGCTTACGGCCGGACGGACGGCCGGACGGACGGACGGACAGACTCGAATTTTCCGACGAATTCGTCATCAGTGAGTCGAAAATAGTCGATTGAGACCATTTTCGGCTCAAAATTCGAAAAATACAGACATCGTGACGAAATGATATAGCCCTCGTGTAAGTAGTACGAGCGCTCAACGACCTAAAGATTGTCTCATGGAACACAAACGGTCTACGAGCCCGTAGATCTGAAATAGAAGAAATAATATCCGAGAAACAACCGGATATTATAGTCATTCAGGAGACGAGACTATCTACAAGAAATAGAATTTCATTTTCCGACCATGAAATATACAGAAACGACAGAAATTGTACAGGAGGGGGCGTAGCCCTAATAGTCAAGAGGAACATCGACCACTATTTTGACGATGTACTGAATAATGGGCAAATAAAAGCCGTCTCGATTATAGTTAATACGAATCGAGGACAAATGAAAATTACGTCAGCCTACAAACCACCCCAAAATGACTTAGTAGAGGAAGATCTGAAGTAGATGCTTGAAAGAAACTACCCGAACATCATTATTGGCGATATAAACTGCAAATCAAGAGAATGGAATAGCTCAACTGAAAACCAAAATGGGAAGAAGCTCAAGAAGTACGACGAAAAACTAAATGCCATAGCATTAGGACCTGAAATCCCGACCTACCTGCCCAGAAGTAATGGCCTACCGGACGTATTAGATTTCGTCATAATGAAAGATATTACCCAAGATTTCACACTTGATACTTTAGAAGAGGGCACATCAGACCACAACCCAATTGAACTCAGATTGGGACGCAGACCGATAACAGAAGAACTTCAAACGAAAAACTTCACAGACTGGCAAAAGTACAGTGAAATACTCCAGGAGAAAATTACCGAAATTCCACAGATAAGAACCCCTGAAGATCTAGAAGATGAAGTTGAAAAATTAGAAACCCGAATAAAAGAAGCCTACGAGGAAAGTACCAGAGGAATCGAAAGGCCAGCCCCGAAATATTCACATGGTGAAACCCCAAAAGCAATGAAGGAGCTTATAAAGACGAATAGAAAACTAAGGAAGAACTACAGAACTTCACATAGAGAAGAAGACAAGAAAGAGCTGAATAAACACAGCCAAGTGCTGAAATATACACTGAGAGAACTGCGAACAGACAGATGGAACCAAAGAGTTAGAGAGCTAAACACCATAGACACTCAGCATCGAAGATGCAAAAATGCTTACGACGCGAGAAAACCGAAATTTCCCCTCTACACGGAGCTAATGGGATGGCCTACTCAAAGCTTGAAGAAGCCGAAGCACTTGTCGACGCAATAGAACGAGAAGCAAGAATCAACTACAGAGAAGACGATGACAATAAAGATTTAGAAGGAGAAGTCAAAGGAAATGAATAATTGATGTTGGAACCGCCGGAAGGCGATACCATCCTAAACCCAACAACATCAACGGAAATTGAAGAAATCATCAAGAAATTGAAAAACAGAAAAGCTCCAGGAGAAGACAAAGTAACAAACTTTATGTTACGGAAATTGCCCAGAAAAGGAAAAGCAGCGCTAACCAATATAGCAAACGCAGTGATGAGAACAGAATACTATCCGGAAAGATGGAAAGCAAAGCTTGAAAAAGCCGAAGAACTGGTCGACGCAATAGAACGAGAAGCCAAAATCAACTACAGAGAAGACGAAGACAATGAAGACTTAGAAGAAGAAGTCGAAGGATATGGAGAATTGATGTTGGAACCGCCGGAAGGCGACACCATCCCAAACCCAACAACACCAACGGAAATTAAATAAATCATCAAGGAATTGAAAAACAGAAAAGCTCCAGGGAAAGACAAAGTAACAAACTTTATGTTACGGAAATTGCACAGAAAGGGAAAAGCAGCGCTCACCATTGTAGCGAACGCAGTGATGAGAACAGAATATTATCCGGAAAGATGGAAAACAGCAGAAGTAATTGTGTTCGATAAGCCAGGAAAAGATAGAAAATTCTCACAAAACTACAGGCCGATAAGTCTACTGTCAGCCCTTAGAAAAATTGTCGAAAGAGTCATTGCGAAAAGACTCAATGAAGAAACAGAAGCGCTTAATCTGATACCACCGGAACAATTTGGATTCAGAAGAAATCATTCCACAGAACTTCAACTGTTATGGATCACTGAATATGTCACTGAAGGATTTCAGAATAAACAAGCCACAGGATTAGTGCTATTAGATGTCCAGCGAGCCTTCGACCGAGTTTGGCACGAAGGACTTGCCTACAAGATGATGATGGCAGGCTACACCACCAAAACCTGCAAGATAATAAGAAACCACCTGAGGAACAGGAATTTTAATGTCAAAATAGACGACACATTTTCAACCACCAGACAAGTAGAAGCGGAGTGCCCCAAGGATCAGTTCTAGGACCTCTGCTCTACAACATATATATCTACGATATTCCTAAAAACCCAAGGAATCTGCTAGCCTTTATGCAGACGACACAGGAATAACCTTCAGACATCGCCGACCAGATGTCATACACAGAAGACTGCAAGAAGCACTAGAAGATTTAGAAGAATGGTTCATTAAATGGAAAATTCAAATAAATAGTAGAAAGAGCCATGCTATTCTACTACAGAAGCGGAGACTTGAAATTAATTCCAACCTACAGATAGATGGAGAAGAGATAAAATGGTAAAATGAAGTCAAATATCTAGAAGTAAAACTAGATAAAGGGCTTACATGGAAAAACCATATAAAATATGCAGTGGATAAAACAAACTCAGCAATGAGTAGACTTTACCCACTACTAGGTAGACGAAGCCAAATGAACCAAAGCACGAAACTACATATGATCAAGTCAATTGTTGCAAGACCCCAATTAACATATGGCTCGGCGGCATGGGGCCATGCAGCCAATAGCCATATAAAGAAGATTCAAGCATTAGAGAATAAACTGCTCGGAGCAGCAATGAATATGCCGTGGTTCGTAAGAAACCAACAAATCCACAGAGACTTAGAATGGGAAACTGTCACAGATTTCCTAAAAAAGAAGGCTGAGAAGATATTTGAAAAAGCAAATCAACACCCAAATGATGAGCTAAGAAGACTAGTTGACTACAACCCCGCAGAAGATGTGGTTAGGATGCCCACCTATCACAGAAGACCCAGAGATCAACTACGTAGAAACAGAAATTGAGTAATCTCTATTTAAATTATTCAGAAGAAGAGACTCCTATGAAATTCAAATTCATAGGGAACACAATTATCACACGACAAAGATCGTGATAGAGATACGAACCAAGAAGAGTCAAAAGGTTAGTAGGTAATAAATGCACGGAATCTAAAACAGCAGGTTAGGTTTAGTTAGAGTAGGTCGTGTTTCACACGAAGTCTCACACTGTTCTTTCTATCTATCGGAGATAGTTCGTCCATGAGGATTCCCCCAGACTAAAAAAAAAAAAAAGGCCGTATTTACATACTTCTACTCGGCGGTACTCGTTAATTCTTGAATTTGGGATACCCGATACAAAAACTTTATACAGGTGTGGAGAACCCTTTAACCATGAAAGCGTTATGGTGGAATCGCTCCAATATGAGATCCTTTGAATATTCAAAGAACAAGTGCTGATCGAAGTTCTAACCTTATCCATCAATTGTGATAACAACAACGCGGCGCAAAGTTCAAGCCGAGGTATTATTATTATTATTATTATACATTGATTAGAGTGGAGGTAGGTAATATCTATGCACTCAATCAAAAATAAAAAAATATACAGTATTCTGCAATACAAAGTATACATAAAAGAGAAAAAGAAAGAAATGTCTCCACAAAAGCACTTCACCTCAGTCTATCGTATGAGTTTTTGAAGGCGTTCACTGAACCCACATTCACCACTTCATCGGGAAGGCGATTCCAAGCTTCGAAAACTCGGTTGGACAGGAAGTTCATTCGACAGGTAGTGCGGAATGGTTTCTTAGCAAGTTTGAATTCGTGGCCTCGAAGGTTATTCCGGTTCAAAACGAACAGGTGCCGAAGGTCCACACCGAAGAAACCGTGCATCGCTCGGAAGGCCACTATCAGATCACCCCTAGTACGCCGATCCTCGAAGCTGGTAAGTCCGAACAATCTCAGTCTAGTAGGGTAGTCAGGTCGAGTAGTGGTTGGAAATGGCATTCTGGTGCACCCTCTCTGTGCGGACTCAAGAAGGTGCGAGTCGAATCGCAGGGCGGCCCATCAAACTGGGCCCGCGTATTCAAGAATTGGCCTCACGTAAGTTGTGAACAACAACTTGGCGGTCTGGATACTGCAGCCACGGAAAGAGCGCTGAATAAGATAAGCAGTCCTCTTGGCCCTATTGCAAATTGTCGTGATGTGCTCCGACCAGTCTAATTCAGAATTAACCACCACGCCAAGGTCACAATGGCTCCTGACAACGGCAAGAGGTTGCCCCATGAGCGAATACGGAAGTTCAGGGTTATTCCTGCCAATATGCATGACGCAACATTTCTCCAGGTTGAGAGGTAACAACCACTCTTCAGCCCACCGAGCAATCCCGTCCAAATCCGTCTGTAGCTTGTTAGTCGTCACAGACGGAACGTCGTACAGTTTAGCGTCGTCAGCGAACAGGAGGCATCTGGAGCCGATCAATATGGGAAGATCAGATGTGTAGAGTAAGAACAGAAGCGGCCCAAGGACCGATCCTTGTGGAACTCCACTTGTGACCCGTCCACCCTGAGTAGAAAACGCGTCGCCAACTCTTACCCTGAACGTTCTCTCACTGAGAAATGACTCGATCCAAGAAAGCAAGTTACCCCGAATACCCAAAGGCTCCAGTTTGTAGATGAGACGACGGTGGGGAATCCGATCGAAGGCTTTAGCGAAATCTAGGTACACGACGTCAATCGGTATACCCGCGTCCAATGACTTACTCCAGTCATCAGTCGCCACCAAGAGGTTGGTCAGGGTTGAGCGACCCGGAAGGAAACCGTGTTGCTCGCTGGGGATCAAACCGTTGGACACAGCAAATTGCAGGATGTGGTCAGCAACGATTCTTTCCAAGACTTTGGAGACTGAAGACACGAGGCTTATCGGCCGGTAATTTGAAGGGGAAGTTTTGTCCCCGTTCTTGTAAACAGGTGTAACAATTGCTGAACGCCACTGTGAAGGGAAGGATGATGTGAGCAGAGATTTCTTGAATAAAAGGAAAAGCGGTTCTGCAAGTACACTGGCACATCGCGAGAGAAGGAGGCAGGTAATCTCGTCACTACCAGGAGCTGCCGAGGCGTTCAGAGCGGAAAGATGCTCCTCAACGAGGCCTTAAGTCAATGGCACTTCACTAACGGATGGAAGACAACGAGCAGTGTGCAATGGCGGGAATGAAGAGACCCGTTCGTCAGTGAAGTGGGAGGCAAATGTTGCTCTCAAAACATCGGCAGATTCGGCGTGATCACTGCACAGTCTTCCAGATGGATCTCTCACTCGTGGAACGAATACTTTGCCGTCAAATGAGTTTCTTAAATACTTGTAGAATTGTTTTTTATTTCCCGCCGAATCCAGACCGTTTTCGAACTTAGCCTCCGCGGCACGAATCAAAGAAGAAGTAATTGGAATACCTGCGGTGGTTCATGAAATCAGCATATGATCGGCTCCGAGAATAACGCTGCCACAATGACTTCTTCACTCTGATGGCCCTCGGGAGACTCCCCGTAACCCACGGCCTCACCGGATTATGCTCAGCTGATGTAGTAGAAGTATTCGAGGAAACAATGTCCCGGACTATCTGAAGGAATTTATCCCAGAGAGCATCAACGTTTTCATCTTCGGAAAATATATCTGACCAAATGTAAGACTTCAGCGCCGCAGAAACTCCCTCGTTATCTACCTTCTTGAAGATCTTAACTTTTTTTCGGGATGGATTGTAGAACTGCAGCATGGACTTCAAGACAACATGGTCCGATTTACCAAGTGGGGGCAGGTACGAAACCTCAGTCAGAAGGTTGGCATCGGATGTAATTATGAGATCCAAAGTGGAGGGATTCTGTCCATGCCTGAATCTTGTGGGTTCCAGCATAATCTGCTGAAGTCCCGTGTTGAAAACAAGCTCCGCATATGGAAGTGATGGAGAGCTGCGTGACGGAAGCCTAGATATGGGCCATTCCACATCCAGACAGTTGAAATCGCCAGTAATGATTATGTTACCACGATGTGAAACCGATATCTCCTCCAGATACTCGACAACAGCTCTGTCCTCCGCACAATGACGTGGTCTATAGATGCATGCCAAGGTGAAGGAAACATGCACACTAGCTAAGTCCAAGAATAAGTTATCCACACCGTGCCAATCTTGATGAGATACGTTTATGCTGAAGGAATCTACAATGTTATCCCTCAAGTAGATGCAGACACCACCATGTCCGAGGGTTCTGACACTGTCCCGACGAAAAATTTTGTACCCTGGTATGTAGCAAGAGCCATCGGGAATAGAAGAATAGAGCCAGGTCTCAGTGATGCAAATGATGGATGGCTGCTGAATTTGGACGATGGTGACCAATTCATTGAGTTTGGATAGCAAAGATTGAGCGTTGGTGTAGACCATTGGCCATGAATTTAGGAATGTTGGTTTTTTGTGAGTGTTTCCCGTTGAGCGCCCTCCGTTGATACTATTGTTGGTCGTCCTTTCTCGTATTTTATAGTAAGGTTCCTATCACCAGCAGCCAGCCTCCTCCCCAGAACCTCACGGAGTGCACTCAGTTCGGCCACTTGACTCCGAGTCTTATCATCGCGAACCACCACATCACGAAAACGTGGATTCCCATATAAAGACTTTCTGCCCCTGAGGACCCTGCCAGCCACGTCAGCGCTCGAGAACGAAACCCTAAGCCATCCCGGTCTATTCTTCTGCTTTCCGGGAATACGAAAAATGTTGCTAATAAACTTGCTCGCAGATCGATAGATGTGTTCCACAATGGCACTCGCATTCTCCATATCATCCGGACTCTCCGGTAAGTTCGCAATTATAATGTTGTGAGATTTAGCAACCCGATTGACGATCTCAGGTATAAGATCAGACCCGGCCTCAGTGGGCATACTATACAATGCCGACTCGATGGAGTCGGAAAGCGGAAAGCTGTGAGTGCGAATCATCCAAGCTGGCTAGATCCGTTCTGAGCACAGATAGGGATTCTTGATGGTTGGACAATAATTCGGCATGCTTGTTGATGGAAGTGGAGCAAGCGGATAGGCTGAGAATGTCATTTTGACGCTCTTCTATTCGAAGGACACTAGCAGCAACCTCACTGATCCTATTCATCATCTGGTGAAAGTGCTCCAGAGTCAGAGGAGCGGCTTGTCCACCGCCAGCTGTGTGTGTTGACGATTTTGTAGTACCAACCTCGGCAGAAACCACACGAGAGCTCGATGAACCACTCCTTCTTCAGAATGGCAAATCGGACAGGTCCAATTTTCATGATTCTCGATAAGATAATCCACGTCGCTCGAAGTTAGATGCCGCATGAAAATGCTTGGAACAGATAGCGCAAGAAACTTCAAGGTGGGAGGCAGAAATTACCATATTACAACAAGAACAGTTGCGCGGCATTGTTGAAGTGGGAGCAGGAGAAGGAAGGACAAAAAGATTTTCCACTTCCCTGGGTCGATAGGGAAGACTTGAGACAGAAATTTGGGTAGACCACGGAAATAGCGGAATCAAGGAAAAGATCAAAAAATTTAGAAAAGCACTGCCGTGAAGGCAGGAGCTTTTGAGCGCTCGTACATGCACCTTGTAGGTAGATTCGCATTTTCCAGTTTTAGAAACCAATTGAAGAAATTTTTGAAAGCTGTCAAAAAAATTCTGAAACTTAGGCGAAACTCCAGACTTCATGTCAGTGCTTCAGCTGATCAATTTTTTTTCGATAATTCGCTAGAATTTTCTACGGTATCTATGGTCTTGGTGGTGCGGTCTGGACAAAATTTTGCACGTAGTTTGAATACATTATTCCTCAGCTAGGTGCATAATTTCATTCCAATCCGATCAGTAGTTCCGAAACTATCTGGAAAGAAATATCTTGAACGGCCATATTTACGGAACCCCTAGTCTCATTTTGGTCATTGATGAACGTGACCGCGATATTCGCGATCCAAAGCCACCCTGAAAATTTCAAGTTCCTAGGCCTTTCCGTTCAAAAGTTACAATTTTCTATGGTTTCTATGGTTCTGGTCATGCGATCTGGACAAAATATTGCTTCAATATATCATTCTCGATTAAAATACAAAATTTCATCTCGATCGAATCCGTAGTTTCGAATTTATCGAGAAAACAAAATTTCAAACGACCGTATTTACGGAATCCCTTGTAAAATGTTGCTCATAGATGAACGTGATCACGACGTTCGAGATCCACACCTATCCTGAAAATTTCAAGTCCCTAGGCATTTCCGTTCAAAAGTTACAATTTTCTATGGTTTCTATGGTTCTGGTCATGCGATCTGGACAAAATTTCGCATGTAGCTAAAACACCTCATTTTCCATTTGAGTGCAAAATTTCATCTCGATCGAATCTGTAGTTTTCAAGTAATCAGGGAAACAAAACTTTGAACGGCCATATTTACGGAACCCCTGGTGGAATTTGGCCCATTAACGAACTTAACCGAGGCATTTGGGATCTGAACCTACACTGAAAATTTCAAGTCTCTAGGTTGATCCGTTCGAGAGTTATCGTGCTTACGGACGGACGGCCGGACGGACGGACGGACGGACGGCCGGACGGCCGGACGGACGGACAGACTCGAATTTTCCGACGGATTCGTCATCAGTGAGTCGAACATAGTCGAATGAGACCATTTTCGGCTCAAAATTCGAAAAATACAGACATCGTGACGAAATGATATAGCCCTCGTGTAAGTAGTACGAGCGCTCAAAAAGATTAATTATTATACAATATTATACATATATATTATTACAATATTATATTATTTCAGTTTTAACGAATTAAATAAGTAGAAATGAATGTTTTACTGTCCTCTCCGCAACACGTGAAAGATAACACATACAATCTCCCACACTCGGAACATAAGGTGATACGAATCAACTGATAAGTACGATTACCGTGTAACGAAATCAAAATTTCCCTTATTCGAATGGAAACTAATTCAGAACAAAAATCACCACGGCTATAGAACTGAGGTAATGGGGTGTACTATACCTTATGTGCACAATGATACGACCTGATACCCAAAACAGACACTATAACAGAAGTAATTGAGGTTTTCTAGTGTAGAAACGTGAATCATGTGTTGACAAACTAACTTGCAGAATTCATGTGTTAGTGACTTCAAGGGAGCGACTCTAGTTTTTGCAGTAAATAAATTACAGTTGAAGTGATTAGATTCGCCGAGGGATCTTAAGTAGACACAAGCACCATAGGTAGATAACACATACAATCTCCCACACTCGGAACATAAGGTGATACGAATCAACTGATAAGTACGATTACCGTGTAACGAAATCAAAATTTCCCTTATTCGAATGGAAACTAATTCAGAACAAAAATCACCACGGCTATAGAACTGAGGTAATGGGGTGTACTATACCTTATGTGCACAATGATACGACCTGATACCCAAAACAGACACTATAACAGAAGTAATTGAGGTTTTCTAGTGTAGAAACTTGAATCATGTGTTGACAAACTAACTTGCAGAATTCATGTGTTAGTGACTTCAAGGAAGCGACTCTAGTTTTTGCAGTAAATAAATTACAGTTGAAGTGATTAGATTCGCCGAGGGATCTTAAGTAGACACAAGCACCATAGGCAGCTTCAGAGGCATCGGAAAAGCCGTGAAGCTCTAGTTGTATGGGGTTTTTGCATATTACGTGTCTCGGGATTTGAAGCATGTTCAGTGTTTCCATGCCACATCGTAATGCAGACCACATTATGCTAATATTGCTTGGGACGGGTTCGTCCCATGAGACATGAAGGCTCCATTATTTTTGGATTATTATTTTTGCCATAATTCTAACAGGGGATACTAATCCAAGTGGATCGAAAATTTGGGATGTATAGCTTTCATATTTATGTGGTCACTATCGAATTTCATTACATAAGTTAAAATATCTGAATTGGGATTCCAAGAAATCCCTAATGTCTTGGATTGTTCCTTATTGCCGATATTCACGTTATCGTCGTTGGGGCTGCCGATTGTATCAGCGATTTGAGGACAATTAGAAACCCATTTTCTCAATACGAATCCGTATTCAGCAAGCACGTTGGCGATATTGTGTTTGAGATTCAAGATTTAGTCGATTTAGTCACCACCCGTGAGCAGATCGTCCACGTAAAAATCATCACGAATGTTCGAACTTAATTCGGGTTTTTTGTCTCTTATTTTATTCTCATGTAATGCACGAATACACAGGAAGCTCGCGGATGATGTGCCGTAGGTAGCGGTATTAAGTTCATAGGCGGATAAAACTTTAGTGGGATCATGACGCCAAAGAATTTTCTGAAACTTTCTCTGTTCCTTCTTTACTAGTATTTGTCTATACATACTCTGAAACGCAAGATGACAGATATCAAATCATTCTGTATAGTTGGGCAGACTGCTAATATATCATTGAGGGAGAAACCCGTTGTGGTTGTTGCTGAGCTATCAAATACCACTCTGAGTTTTGTTGTCGCGCTTGTATCTTTTAGGATACAATGATGCGGTAAGTAAAATCCATCTTCTGAAATGGTATCTAATTTAGTCATATGATCGAGAGCAATGTATTCGTCCATATAACTGATATATTGATTTTAAACATCAACATTTTTTGACAATCTGCCTTTTAATGCATAGAATCGCCTTTCGACAGTTTTCAGTGAATCTCCCAATTTGGAAGTAGGTTCTTTTAATGGAAGACTAACAATGAATCGACCGGATCTATCTCGCGTGGTATTGGCTTTGAAGTGTTCTTCACAAAAGGCTTCCTCTGGTGATAGTAACTTTCGAGATGGCAATTCCTCAATACTCCAGAATTTTTCAATTTGGTCGTTAAGCTCGTTGTTTTTGAGCGCTCGTAGGTACTACTTACACGGGGGCTATATCATCGTCACGATGTCTGTATTTTTCGAATTTTGAGCCGAAAATGCTCTCAAACGACTATGTTCAACTCCCTGATGACGAATCCGTCGGAAAATTCGAGTCTGTCCGGCCGGCCGGCCGTCCGTCCGTATACACGATAACTCTCGAACGTCCTAGAAACTTGAAATTTTCAGGGTGGGTTCGAATTTCGAATGCCGCGGTTGAGTTCGTTATTGGGCTAAATTCGCCGAGGGGTTCCGTGAATATGGCCGCTCGAAATTTTGTTTTCCTGATTACTTCGAAAAAGCAGAATTATACTAAGGGTTGCGTAAATACGGTCGTTTGAAATTTTGTTTTCTCGATAATTTCGGAACTATGGATTCGATCGAGATAAAATTTTGTATTTTAAACGAGAATGACATATTGAAGCAACATTTTGTCCAGATCGCATGACCAGAGCCATAGAAACCATAGAAAATCATAACTCCCGGAAGAAAAGGCCTAGGAACTTGAAATTTTCAGGGTGGGTTTGGATCGCGAATTTCACAGTCACGTTCATCAATGAGCAAAATAAGACTAGGGGTTGCGTAAATATGGCCGTTCAAAATATTCTGTTCCTGATAATTTCGAAACTACCGATTTGATTGGAATGAAATTTTGCATCTAGCTGAGAAATAATGTATTCAAACTACGTGCGAAATTTTGTCCAGATCGCATTACCAAGACCATAGATAGCGTAGAAAATTCTAGAGAATTTTTGAAAAAGAAAATGGTCACCAAAGCACTGACGTGAAGTCTGGATTTTCGCGTTGGTTCGAAATTCTCTTTGACAGCTGTCAAAATCTTTCCAATTGGTTTCTAAAACTGGAGAATGCGAATCTACCTACAAGGTGCATGTACGAGCGCTCAAAAGCTCCTGACTTCACGGCAGTGTTTTTCGTAATTTTTTATTGAGCGCTCGTACTACTTACACGAGGGCTATATCATTTCGTCACGATGTCTGTATTTTTCGAATTTTGTACTGAAAATGGTCTCAATCGATGGAGTTCGACTCACTGATGACGAATCCGTCGAAAAATTCGAGTCTGTCGGTCCGTCTTCCGTATACACGATAACTTTCGAACGGAATGTCCTAGAAACTTGAAGGGTAGGTTCGAATCTCGAATGCCGCGGTTAAGTTTGTTATTGGGCAAAATTCGCCCAAGGGTTTCGTAAATATGGCCGCTCGAAATTTTGTTTTTCTGATTTCTTCGAAACTACAGATTCGGTCGAGGTGAAATTTTGCACTCAGATGGATAATTACGTACTCAAGCTACATGCAGAATTTTGTCCAGCTCGCATGACCAGAACCATAGATACCATAGAAAATTATAACTTTGTAATGGAAAGGCCTAGGGACTTGAAATTTTCAGGATAGGTGTGGATCGTGAATTTAGCGTTCACGTATATCAATGAGCAAAATAAGACTAGGGGTTCCGTAAATATGGCCGTTTGAAATTCAGTTTTCTTCATAATTTCAAAATTTTGGATTGGATCGTGACGAATATTTGTATTTAAATTGAGAATGATATAGTCGAGCTACATTTTTTCCAGATTGCATGATCAGGACCATAGAAACCATAGAAAATTATAACTTTCGAACGGAAAGGCCTAGGGACTCGAAATTTTCAGGAAAGGTTCGGATTGCCAATTTCGTGGGCATGTTCATCAATGAGCGAAATTAGACTAGGGGTTCCGTGAAAACGGTCGTTTGAAATTTTGTTTTCTCGATAATTTCGAAACTACGGATTCGATCGGGATAAAATTTTGTATTTTAATCGAAAATGATATATTAAAGCAACATTTTGTCCAGATCGCATCACCAGAACCATAAAAACCATAGAAACTTATAACTTCCAAAGAAAAGGCCTAGAAACTTGCAATTTTCAGGGTAGATTTGGATCGCAAATTTCGCGGCCACGTTCATCAATGAGCAAATTTAGACTAGGGTTTCCGTAAATATGGCCGCTCAAAATATTTTGTTCCTGATAATTTCTAAACGACTGATTGGATTGGTATGAAATTTCACACCTAGCTGAAGAATAATGTATTCAAACTACGTGCGAAATTAAGTCCAAATCGCATCACCAAGACCATAGATACCGTAAAAAATTCTTGCGAATGATCGAAAATAAATTGGTCAGCTGAAGCACTGCAAAAAAGTCTGGAGTTTCGCCTAAGTTTCAGAATTTTTTTGACAGCTGTCGAAAATTCCATATATTGATTTCTAGAACTGGAAAATGCGAATCCACCTTCAAGGTGCATGTACGAGCGCTCAAAAGTTCCTGCCTTCACGGCAGTGCTTTTCGTAAATTTTGAGCGCTCGTACTACTTACACGAGGGCTATATCATTCCGTCACGATGTCTGTATTTTTCGAATTTGGTCTCAAACGACTATGTTCGGCTCACTGATGACGAATCCGTCGAAAAATTCGAGTCTGTCTGTCCGTCCGTCCGGCCGGCCGTATACACGATAACTCTCGAACGGAATGTCCTAGAAACTTGAAATTTCCAGGGTAGGTTCGAATCTCGAATGCCGCGGTTGAGTTCTTTATTGGGCAAAATTCGCCGAGGGGTTCCGTAAATATGGCCGCTCGAAACTTTGTTTTCCTGATTACTTTGAAACTACAAATTCGATCGAGATGAAATTTTGCACTCTAATGGAAAATGAGGTGTCCAAGCTACATGCAAAATTTTGTTCAGCTCGCACACCAGAACCATAGAAACCATAGAAAATTGTAACTTTTGAACGGAAACGCCTAGGGACTTGAAATTTTCAGGATAGGTGTGGATCTCGATTGTCGTGATCACTTTCATCTATGAGCAAAATTATACTAAAGGTTCCGTGAATATGGTCGTTTGAAATTTAGTTTTCTTGATAATTTCCAAACTACAGATTCGATCGTGACGAAATTTTGTATACTTATGGAGAATGGAAATTTCAAGCTACATTTCTCTAGATCGCATGACCAGAACCATAGAAACCATAGAAAATCATAACTTTCGAACGGAAAGGACTAGGGACTTGAAATTTTCAGGATAGGTGTAGATCTGAAATGTGGCGTTCACGTTTATCAATGAGCAGAATTATACAAGGGGTTTCGTAAATACGGTCGTTTGAAATTTTGATTTCTCGATAATTTCGAAACTACGGATTCGATCGAGATAAAATTTTGTATTTCAAACAAGAACGACATATTGAAGCAACATTTTGTCCAGATCGCATGACCAGAATCATAGAAACCATAGAAAATCATAACTTCCGAAGGCAAAGGCCTAGGAACTTGAAATTTTCAGGGTGGGTTTGGATCGCGAATTTCACGGTCACTTTCATCAATGAGCAAAATTATACTAGGGGTTTCGTGAATATGGCCGTTCAAAATATTCTGTTCCTGATCATTTCGAAACTATCGATTTGATTGGAATGTAATTTTGCACCTAGCTGAGGAATAATTGATTCAAACTATGTGCGAAATTTTGTCCAGATCGCATCACCAAGACCATAGATACCGTAGAAAATTCTAGCGAATTATCGAAGAGAAATTAGTTCGAATCTCGAATACCGCGGTTAAGTTCGTTATTGGGCAAAAGTTGACCAGAAGTTCTGTCAATATAACCGTTCAAATTTTTGTTTTTGAGCGCTCGTGCAACTTACACGAGGGCTATATCATTTCGTCACGATGTCTGTATTTTTCGAATTTTGAGCCGAGAGACCATTCTCAATCGACTATGTTCGACTCACTGATGACGAATCCGTCGAAAAATTCGAGTCTATCCGTCCGGTCGTCCGTCCGGCCTTAAGCACGATAACTCTCGAACGGAACAACCTAGAGACTTGAAATTTTCAGTTTCGGTTCAGTTCCCGAATGCCTCGGTTGAGTTCGTTAATGGGCCAAATTCCACCAGGGGTTCCGTAAATATGGCCGTTCAAAGTTTTGTTCCCTGATTACTTGAAAAATACAGATTTGATTGAGTTGAAATTTTGCCCTCAAATGGAGAATAAGGTGTTCAAGCTACATGTGAAATTTTGTCCAGATGACCAGAACCATAGAAACCATAGAAAATTGTAACTTTTGAACAGAAACGCCTAGGGACTTGAAATTTTCAGGATAGGTGTGGATCTCGAATGTCGTGATCACGTTCACATATGAGCAAAATTACACAATGGGTTCCGTGAATATGGTCGTTTGGAATTTAGTTTTCTTGATAATATCAAAACTAAAGATTCGATAGTGACGAAATTTTGTATACTAATGGAGAATGATATATTCAAGCTACATTTCTCCAGATCACATGACCAGAACCATAGAAACCATAGAACATCATAACTTTCGAATGGAAAGGCCTAGGGACTCGAAATTTTCAGGATAGGTGTGGATCTGAAATGTCGCGTTCACGTTTATCAATGAGCGGAATTATACTAGGGGTTCCGTATTTACGGTCGTTTGAAATTTTGGTTTCTCGATAATTTCGAAACTACGGCTTCGATCGAGATGAAATTTTGTATTTTAATCGAGAATGATATCTCAAAACAATATTTTGCCCAGATCGCATCACCAGAACCATAGAAACCATAGAAAATTGTAACTTCTGAACGGAAAGGCCTAGGAACTTGAAATTCTTAGGGTTGGTTGGGATCGCAAATATCGCGGTCATGTTCATCAATGAGCATAATTAGACTAGGGGTTCCGTAAATATGGCCGTTCAAAATATTATTTTGCTGATACTTCCGGAAATATTGAGCGGATTGGGATGAAATTTTGCACCTAGCTGAGTAATAATGTATTCAAACTACATGCAAAATTTTGTCCAGATCGCACCACCAAGACCATAGATACCGTAGAAAATTCTAGCGAATCATCGAAAAAAAAAATTACGAAAAGCACTGCCGTGAAGGCAGGAGCTTTTGAGCGCTCGTAAATGCACCTTGTAGGTAGATTCGCATTTTCCAGTTTCAGAAATCAATTGAAGGAATTTTCGACAGCTGTCAAAAAAATTCTGAAACTCAGGCAAAACTCCAGACTTCATGTCAGTGCTTCAGCTGATCAATTTTTTTTCGATAATTCTACGGTTTCTATGATCTTTGTGATGCGATCTGGACAATATTTGACAGGTAGTTTGAATAAATTATTCCTCAGCTAGGTGCAAAATTTCATCTCAATCCGATCATTAGTTTCGAAAGTATCAGGAAAAATAAAATTTTGAACGGCCATATTTACGGAACCCCTAGTCTAATTTTGCTCATTGATGAACGTGACTGCGATATTCGCGATTCAAACCAACCCTGAAAATTTCAAGTTCTTAGGCCTTTTCCTTCGGAAGTTATGATTTTCTATGGTTTCTATGGTTCTGGTCATGCGATCTGGACAAAATGTTGCTTTAATATATCATTCTCGTTTAAAATACAATTTTTTATCTCGATCGATCGAAATTATCGAGAAAACAAAATTTCAAACGACCGTAACGCCAAATTTCAGATCTACACCTATCCTGAAAATTTCAAGTCCCTAGGCCTTTCCGTTCGAAAGTTATGATTTTCTATGGTTTCTATGGTTCTGGTCATGTGATCTAGAGAAATGTAGCTTGAATATATTATTCTCCATTAGTATACAGACTTTCGTCACGATCGAATGTGTAGTTTGGAAATTATCAAGAAAACTAAATTTCAAACGACCATATTTACGGAACCCCTAGTATAATTTTGCTCATAGATGGAAGTGATTACGACAATCGAGATCCACACCTATCTGAAAGTTTCAAGTCCCTAGGCGTTTCCGTTCAGAAGTTACAATTTTCTATGGTTTCTATGGTTCTGGTGATGCGAGGTGAACAAAATTCTGCATGTAGCTTACACACCTCATTTTACATTAATGTGCAAAATTTCATCTCGATCGAATATGTAGTTTTGAAGTAATCAGGAAAACAAAATTTCGAGCGGCCATATTTACGGAACCCCTTCGGCGAATTTTGCCCAATAACGAACTTAACCGCGACATTCGAGACTCGAACCTACCCTGGAAATTTCAAGTTCCTAGGACATTCCGTTCGAGAGTTATCGTGTATACGGCCGGACGGACGGACGGACAGACTCAAATTTGAGTCGAACATAGTCGTTTGAGACCATTTTCGGCTCAAAATTTCAAAAATACAGACATCGTGACGAAATGATATAGCCCTCGTGTAAGTAGTACGAGCGCTCAAAAAAGTCAGCTGAAGCACTGACATGAAGTCTGGAGTTTCGCCTAAGTTTCAGAATTTTTGTGACAGCGGTAGAAAATTCCTTCAATTGATTTCTGAAACTGAAAAATGCGAATCTACCTAATACGGTAGATATGTAGCTTGAAAATATCATTCTCCATTAGTATACAAAATTTCTTCACGATCGAAACTGTAGTTTTGAAATTATCAAGAAAACTAAATTTTAAACGACCATATTTACAGAACCCTTAGTATAATTCTGCTCACCCTGAAAATTTCAAGTCCCTAGGCGTTTCCGTTCAAAAGTTACAATTTTCTATGGTTTATATGGTTCTGGTGTTGCGATCTGGACAGAATTTCGCATGTATCTTGAACACCTCATTCTCCATTTTTCTCAATCAAATCTGTAGTTTTCAAGTAATCAGGGGAACAAAACTTCGAACGGCCATATTTACGGAACCCCTGGCGGAATTTGGCCCATTAACAAACTCAACCGAGGCTATCGAGAACTGAACCCACACTTAAAATTTCAAGTCTCTAGGTTGTTCCGTTCGAGAGTTATCGTGCTTACGGCTAGCCGGCCGGACGGCCGAACAGACTCAAATTTTTCGAAGGATTCGTCATCAGTGAGTCGAACATAGTCGATTGAGAACATTTTTGGCTCAAAATTCGAAAAATACAGACATCGTGACGAAATGATATAGCCCTCTACAACTACAAAAATTGTTCTCACAAGTTAAAGAAATATGGAAAATAGATGAAATACACATATAAGTACAAGGATTCACTAACTACAAGACAACCACAACCACAGAAAAGATAGGGAGGTCTATATAATAAGCAGTGAACACTTAAGGTAATAAATTAATAATGAATATATAAATAAAATGGTATTTAAAAGTTAAAATAAAATTAATAAATATTTCAAAATATAAAATGTATAGATAAAATAATATTTACAAGTTGAAATGAATAAGTTATATAAAATAAAATATATACAGTAGTCATCAAGTATAAATAAAATATCATTAACAGTTTAAAAAATGCATACATACATACATAATCAAATAAATTACCGTGTAACACATACTGTAAAAGGAAACATAACCAGGACAAGTTCAGGTTCTCTAATATAATACAAATTCCTCAATCGAATAAAAGACATTATTAACTAATATGTACTTCATTTTTGAGCGCTCGTACTACTAACACGAGGGCTATATCATTTCGTCACGATGTCTGTATTTTTCGAATTTTGAGCCGAAAATGGTCTCAATCGACTATGTTCGACTCACTGATGACGAATCCGTCGAAAAATTCGAGTCTGTCCGTCCGTCCGGCCGTATACACGATAACTCTCGAACGAAATGTCCTAGAAACTTGAAATTTTCAGAGTAGGTTCGAATCTCAAATGCCGCGGCTAAGTTCGTTATTGGGCAAAATTCGCTGAGGGGTTCCGTAAATATGGCCGCTCGAAATTGTGTTTTCCTGATTACTTCGAAACTACAGATTTGATCGAAATGAAACATTGCACTCAAATGGAGAATGAGGTGTTCAAGCTACATGTGAAATTTTGTCCAGATCGCATGACCAGAACCATAGGAACCATAGAAAATTGTAACTTTTGAACGGAAACGCCTAGGGACTTGAAATTTTCAGGATAGGTGAGGTTATGGAATGTCATGATGACGTTCATCTATGAGCAAAATTATTCTAGGGGTTCCGTAAATATGGTCGTTTGAAATTTAGTTTTCTTGATAATTTCAAAACTACAGATTCGATCGAAACAAAATTTTGTATTTAAATGGAGAATGATATATTCAAGCTACATTTCTCCAGATCACATGACCAGAAACATAGAAACCATAGAAAATCTAAACTTTCTAACGGAAAGGCCTAGGGACATGAAATTTTCAGGTTAGGTGTGGATCTGAAATGTCGCGTTCACGTTTAACAATGAGCCGAATTATACTAGGGGTTCCGTAAATACGGTCGTATGAAATTTTGTTTTCTCGATAATTTCGAAACTACGGATTCGATCGAGATGAAATTTTGTATTTTAATCAAGAATGATATATTGAAGCAATATTTTGTCCAGATCGCATGACCAGAACCATAGAAACCACAGAAAATTGTAACTTTTGAACGGAAAGGCCTAGGAACTTGAAATTTTCAGGGTGGGTTTGGATCGCGAATATCGCGGTCACGTTCATCAATGAGCGAAATGAGACTAGGGGTTCCGTAAAAATGGCCGTTCGAAATATTTTTTTCCTGATATTTTCGAAACTACTGATCGGATTGGAATGAAATTATGCACCTAGCTGAGGAATAATGTATTCAAACTACGTGCCAAATCACCATCACCATCATCGCATCACCAAGACCATAGATATCGTAGAAAATTCTAGCGAATTACCGAAAAAAAATTGATCAGCTAAAGCACTGACATGATATCTGGAGTTTCGCCTAAGTTTCAGAATTTTTTTGACAGCTGTCAAAAATTCCTTCAATTGATTTCTTAAACTGGAGAATGCGAATCTACCTACAAGGTGCATGTACGAGCGCTCAAAAGCTCCTGCCCTCACGGCAGTGCTTTTCGTAATTTTTATCTCAAATTTTGCTATAGGTAGGTTTCTAAGTTCTAGGGAAAGTTTATTGAACAGGGATATTGCACGGTATTCGGGATCATTTTGAGATTTCTTCAATCTCAGATGATTTTTTCGTATGTTGAATTTATTACTGGTATTATATTCGTGTACATCCGATTGCAAAGTATAGTCTTTGATACTTTTATGAATATACAATAAGTTTTCAAGTATGAATAAAGATGGAAATGTAAGTAGTTCTAGTCTCTTGAAAACTTGTTTGCAACAATCTCTATACCCTACTCCACCAATAATCCTTACCGCCCGCCTCTGTAGTCTGAAAACCACTTCACGTTGCGCACAGTTGCCCCATAGTATCACCCCATACTTCCGTCTAGACTCTACCAAAGCAAAGTACACAGATCGCAGTGTCTTCTGAGCTAATGAGTGTGAAAGTACTCTAAGCGCAAATATGTTCCCACTGAGAGCTAGTGTCAACTCATCCACATGAGCATTCCACCAAAGTGTAAGGAACTCACAAGGAACTCACTGATGACGAATCCATCGGAAAATTCGAGTCTGTCCGTCCGGACGTAAGAACGATATCTCTCGAACGGAACGACCTAGAAACTTGAAATCAGGGTAGGTTCGAATTTCGAATGCCGCGGTTAAGTTCGTTATTTGGCAAACTTCGACCATGGGTTCCGTAAATATGGCCGTTCGAAACTCTGTTCTCCTGATTCCTTCGAAAATTCTGATTCGATCGAGATGAAATTTTACACACAGAGGGAGAATAACATGTTCAAGCTACATGCAGAATTTTGTGAATATCGGATGACCAGAATTATGGGAATCATGAAAAATTATAACTTTCGAATGGAACGGCCAAGGTATTTCAGATTTTCAGAACAGGTATGGATCTCGAATGTTGCGGTCACGTTCATCCATGAGAAAACTTAGACTAGGGATTCCGTAAGTATGGTCGTTTGAAATTTGGTTTTCTTGATCATTTTAAAACAACGGATTCGATCGTGACGAAGTTTTGTTTTCCAATGGAGAATGATAAATTCAAGCTACATTTTTCCCAGATCGAATGACCAGAAACATAGAAACCCAAGAAAATTATAACTTTCTAACGGAAAGGCCTAGGGACAGGAAATTTTCAGGAGAGGTGTGGATCTCGAATCTCGCGGTCACGTTCCTCAATGAGCAATATAAGACTAGGGATTCCGTAAATATGGTCGTTCAAAATTTATTTTTCTTGATAATTTCAATAATAATTCCTACTATTAAGGAATCGATCGTGATGAAATTTTGTATTTCATTGGAGAATGATATATAATCAAGCTACATTTTGTCTAGATCGCATGACCAGAACCATAGGAAATTATAACTTTCGAACGGAAAGGCCTAGAGACTTGAAATTTTCAGGATAGGTGCGGTCAAGTTTATCAATGAGCAAAATAGGACTAGGTGTTCCGTAAATATGACCGTTCAGAATATTTTTTCCGCTAATTCCGAGACTACTGATTCAGTTGGAATGAAATTTTGCACGCAAATGAAGAATAATGTATTCAAACTACGTAACCAAGACCATAGGCATCGTAGAAAATTCTAGCGAATTATTGAAAAAAAAATTGGCCACCTGAGGCAACTACATTAAGTCAGAAGTTTCGCCTCAGTGTGAATTTTTTTCACAGCTGTCTAAACTTTTTTCGATTGGTTTCCGGAAACTGGAAAATGCTAATCTACCTACAAGGTGGATGAACGAGGACTCAAAAGCTACTGACTTCACGGCAGTGCTTTATATAATTTTTGAGCGCTCGTACTACTTACACGAGGGCTATATCATTTCGTCACGATGTCTGTATTTTTCGAATTTTTGGCCGAAAATGGTCTCAAATGACTCACAGATGACGAATATGTCAGAAAATTCGAGTCTGTCCGTCCGTCCGTCCGGCCGGCCGTATACACGATAACTCTCGAACGGAATGTCGTAGAGACTTGAAAATTTCAGGGTAGGTTCGAATCTCGAATGCCGCAGTTAAGTTCGTTATTGGGCAAAATTCGCCCAGGGGTTCCGTAAATATGGCCGCTCGAAATTTTGTTTCTCTTTTACCTCGAAACTACTGATTCGATCGAGGTGAAATTTTGCAATCAGATGGATAATTACGTACTCAAGCTACACGCAGAATTTGGTCCAGCTCACATGACCAGAACCATAGAAAATTATTACTTTGTAATGGAAAGGCCTAGGGACTTGAAATTTTCAGGATAGGTGCGAATGTAGCGTTCACGTGTATCAATGAGCAAAATAAGACTAGGGGTTCCGTAAATATGGCCGTTTGAAATTCAGTTCTCTTGATAATTTCAAAATTATGGATTTGATCAAATTGAGAATGATATATTCGAGCTACATTTTTTCCAGATCGCATGATCAGGACCATAGAAACCATAGAATATTATAACTTCCGAACGGAAAGGCCTAGGGACTCTAAATTTTCAGGATAGATTCGGATCGCGAATTTCGCGCTCACGTTAATTAATGAGCAAAATTAGACTAGAGGTTCCGTGAATATGGCCGTTTGAAATTCGATTTTCTTGATAATTGCAAAACTATGGATTCGATCCTGACGAAATTTTGTATTTAAATTGAGAAGCTACATTTTTTCCAGATCGTATGATCAGAATCATAGAAACCATAGAAAATCATAACTTTCGAACGAAAGAGCCTAGGGACTTGAAATTTTCAGGATAGGTTCGGATCGCGAATTTCGCGATCACTTTCATCAATGAGCCAAATGAGATTAGGGATTCCTTGAATATTGCCGCTCAAACTATATTTTTTCTGATAATTTCGAAAATACTGATTGGATTGAAATGAAATTTTGCTCATATATGAAGAATAATGTATAATTTTGTCCAGATCGCGTTACCACGACCTTAGATACCGTAGAATATTCTAGCGAATTATCGAAAAAGAAAATGGTCACCAAAGCACTGACGTGAAGTCTGGATTTTCGCGTTGGTTCGAAATTTTCTTTGACAGCTGTCAAAATCTTTCCAATTGGTTTCTAGAACTGGAGAATGCGAATCTACCTACGAGGTGCATGTACGAGCGCTCAAAAGCTCCTGCCTTCATGTAGTGCTGTTCGTAATTTTTAATTGAAGAATTGACAGATATGATTTTCATTCTGGGTGCAAGTGATGAATTCTGTTAAGTTCCGAAAACAGTTTATGCCGTGATAGTAGGGTTCAAACGGAGCTCTATCGTGTCACCCCGTGTGAACTTTATTGCTAAAATGTATGGACCTCTCAGTATCATTCCCTACATCATAACAATGCAAAATCACTTGGTCGTCAAAAAATCGTCCTGTGCAGGAAGTGGTGGGGGTCATTTTTCCAAAAATTGACAAATTTTTCTTTTTCGTTTTCAATTATCTACATCCAGTGACTTATATTCACATCTAAATATACGATACAAAAATATTTTATTTTAATTATCAGAGAAGTCGGATACAATGCGCTTATATGGAGTTCCTTAAGATAAAATCGCTTGCCCTGCAAAGGCATATTCACCATTATGTTCCGTTCCATTTTACTCGGAAACTGTCGCAAAAATCAAAAAAGTGCTTTATATAAGGGGTCTTCCTCATAAACCGACTATTCAGATGGTTTTTTCCAAATTTCAATTGGCCTGATATTTTCCTCAAAAAATAGGAAAATCTGCTATTACATCCGGTTAGCCGCGACTGACCGTGGAGATGCGAGGAAGGCTCACTTTGAAGAATAAACGCTTGTTGGGGCAGAAATAAACGACCTTATGGATCGAGCGTTCATAGGGTCGTTTTTCGGTTGGACCAGGCCATATTTTCATTGTTCGTGCATTCTGATGATGAATTAGAATGTTTGATTTGATTTCTTTCAACTTGTGGATTAAAAAAACAAATAGGGACAAACATATATTTGTTAATTTACAATTACTTATTGAGTTCAGTTTGGTATTTACATTCGTCCTGAAATAATAGCTCATTTGCATTTGAACTTAAAAGATTTACACAACTCTGGAATGTTGGACTAAAAATCATATTCAAATCTGCAAAGGGGCACAATTTTTATCTATGCTTTCTAGTTTCAAAATATATCTTTCATTCCATTATAAATCCGATTCAAATATCACTGTCAGATGGGGACTATTCAACAGGATGGAATTTGGAAAATTTTGTGTTACTTTTATTGCCACATGCTTCTTGGGCCATACATTTGCGAGAGCCAATACAAGGAATAATTTTTTTTCTCTCACATAGGTCCAGTGCAATCTGGAATAAAAATGCCCATGTTATAAATAATAGATATTTATCAGATATTCGATATGCAGGATGTTTCATGAGTGGTTGGCCGTAGCCTAGTGGTCAATGCAGGTCATCCAGACCTTTCAGAAAAGTTGCTTGTTTTGTATCCCAAGGCTCTTAGTTTAGGAGATACAGGGTGATTTATGGATTTTGGCCTAAATTTACGATAGGCATAATTCTGGAATCTGAGGTCCGTTTTTTTTTTTAATTTCAAGGGGTTGTTCATTTCAGAAAGTCCTTTCGAGTGACTCACGCAATATCAATATTTTCAGGACATTACTCAGAATATCGTGATTTATCTTTCAAGCCTCAAAATCTATATTTTCTACATCACTTAGAGAAATTTCGTTATTGCCATGAAAAAATAGATAACTCAATTTTAAGGAATTCAATTTTCACTTTGAATGGCACACTTGTGACAAGCGAGTAGCGAATGAACGAATTCATATTTTATGTAATTTTTTTGAAATATTTCTTGTCTTTTGCTGAGATTTTGAACCTCGAAGCTTAAGAGCGTTATAACTCATGAAGTGAACGATTTTTGAAATGTAATCCGTGAATGTAGTCGTTCCACAACACAGATATCTATATTTTTGAGCGCTCGTACTACTCACACGAGGGCTATATCATTTCGTCAGGATGTCTGTATTTTTCGAATTTTGAGCCGAAAATGGTCTCAATCGACTATGTTCGACTCACTGATGACGAATCCGTCGGAAAATTCGAGTCTGTCCGTCCGTCCGGCCGTCCGGCCGTCAGCACGATAACTCTCGAACGGAACAACCTAGAGACTTGAAATTTTCAGTGTGGGTTCAGTTCCCGAATGGCTCGGTTAAGTTCGTTAATGGGCCAAATTCCACTGGGGGTTCCGTAAATATGGCCGTTCAAAGTTTTGTTTCCCTGATTACTTGAAAACTACAGATTTGATCGAGATGAAATTTTGCATTCAAATGGAAAATGAGGTGTTCAAGCTACATGTGAAATTTTGTCCAGAACGCATGACCAGAACCATAGAAACCATAGAAAATTGTAACTTTCGAACGGAAACGCCTAGAGACTTGAAATTTTCAGGATAGGTGTGGATCTTGAATGTCGTGATCACGTTCATCTATGAGCAACATTATACAAGGGGTTCCGTAAATACGGTCGTTTGAAATTTTGTTTTCTCGATAAAGTCGAAACTACGGATTCGATCGAGATGAAATTTTGTATTTTAATCGAGAATGATATATTGAAGCAATATTTTGTCCAGATCGCATGACCAGAACCATAGAAACCATAGAAAATTCTAACTTTTGAACGGAAAGGCCTAGGCACTTGAAATTTTCAGGGTGGGTTTGGATCGCAAATTTCACGGTCACGTTCATCAATGAGCAAAATTGGACTAGGGGTTCCGTAAATATGGCCGTTCAAAATATTTTTTTCCTGATAGTTTCGAAACTACTGATCGGATTGGAATGAAATTATGCACCTAGCTCAGGAATAATGTATTCAAACTACGTGCAAAATTTTGTCCAGATCGCATCACCAAGACCATAGATACCGTGGAAAATTCTAGCGAATTATCGGTAAAAAAATTGATCAGCAGAAGTACCGAAATGAAGTCTGGAGTTTCGCCTAAGTTTCAGAAATTTTTTGACAGCAGTCAAAAATTCCTTCAATCGATTTCTAAAACTGGAAAATGCGAATCTACCTACAAGGTGCATGTACGAGCGCTCAAAAGCTCCTGCCTTCACGGCAGTGCTTTTCGTAATTTTTTTACAACTTTCTGTTCAACTCCCTTGTATTCTAAACCCTTAGCACCCACTGAGTGTTTTAACACGCTACTTAAAGAAGTAATTACAAGTATGCATAATCAAGCTTTGAATCCTTTCGAAACATAATATAAAATTTAGGGACAAATGTCGTAAACCCACTAGAAACATAATCAAGGATTGCATTTGCTTTAAAAAAAAAAGATATTCACTTGTATTCCTCATGAAATTCGCCAAATATCGCTTTCTTTACACATTCTCCAAATATAGCTGTCAAATTTGAAGTTACTCCAATTTTAATTCAAAATTCGAACTTTGTACACCAATTTTGAGTATTTCGATATGATATTTGTTTATGGCTTTCGCAATGGAAGTTCAAGAGCAGTATTATGAGAATATGGTTACAGATATCCAAACAGGGGAACACTCTGTAGCATGGTAGATCTATCTCCTTTGGATTACTTTCTGGGTTTTATCTCAAATAAAATGTATATAAGGTTGAAATAACTTCACGAGAGCATTTGAGGCAGCGAATAGAAGAAGCTTACACAGAATTAAAACGTAATCCCGATATGATGAGAAGGGCAATAACTAATCTCATTTTGAGAGTGAAAAGTGTTGAGATGAAAGGACTCAATTTCGAACATCTTTTATGACACTTTCCTTCCAATTTTGTATTATGAAATTTAATAAATAGGTTTGAAGTTTTCCGAAAAAAATAAAAAATATTAATATCTAGTTATTTGTGTTGTGAAACGAATACACTCACGGATTACATTTCAAAAATCGTTCACTTCATGAGTTATAACGCTCTTAAGCTTTGAGGTTCAAAATGTCAGCAAAATGCAAGAAATATTTCAAAAAAATTACATAAAACATGAACTCGTTCATTCGCTACTCGCTTGTAACAAGTGTGCCATTCAAAGTGAAAATTTAATTCCTTAGATTGAGTTATGTATTTTTTCATGGCAACAACGAAATTTCTCTAAGTGATGTAGAAAAAATTACGAAAAGCACTGCCGTGAAGGCAGGAGCTTTTGAGCGCTCGTACATGCACCTTGTAGGTAGATTCGCATTTTCCAGTTTTAGAAACCAATTGAAGGAATTTTTGACAGCTGTCAAAAAAATTCTGAAACTTAGGCGAAACTCCAGACTTCATGTCGCTGCTTCAGCTGATCAATTTTGTTTCGATAATTCGCTAGAATTGTCTACGATATCTATGGTCTTGGTGATGCGGTCTGGACAACATTTTGCACGTACTTTGAATACACTATTCCTCAGCTAGATGCATAATTTCATTCCAATCCGATCAGTATTTTCAAAACTATCAGGAAAAAAATATTTTGAACGGCCATATTTACGGAACCCCTAGTCTTATTTTGCTTATTGATGAACGTGACCGCGATATTCGCGATCCAAACCCACCCTGAAAATTTCAAGTTCCTAGGCCTTTCCGTTCAAACGTTACAATTTTCTATGGTTCTTATGGTTCTGGTCATGCGATCTGGACAAAATATTGCTTCAATATATCATTCTCGATTAAAATATAAAATTTCATCTCGATCGAATCCGAAGTTTCGAATTTATCGAGAAAACAAAATTTCAAACGACCGTATTTACGGAACCCCTTGTAAAATGTTGCTCATAGATGAACGTGATCACGACATTCGAGATCCACACCTATCCTGAAAATTTCAAGTCCCTAGGCATTTCCGTTCAAAAGTTACAATTTTCTATGGTTTCTATGGTTCTGGTCATGCGATCTGGACAAAATTTCGCATGTAGCTAAAACACCTCATTTTCCATCTGAGTGCAAAATTTCATCTCGATCGAATCTGTAGTTTTCAAGTAATCAGGGAAACAAAACTTTGAACGGCCATATTTACGGAACCCCTGGTGGAATTTGGCCCATTAACGAACTTAACCGAGGCATTCGGGATCTGAACCTACACTGAAAATTTCAAGGTTGATCCGTTCGAGAGTTATCGTGCTGACGGCCGGACGGACGGACAGACTCGAATTTTCCGACGGATTCGTCATCAGTGAGTCGAACATAGTCGATTGAGACCATTTTCGGCTCAAAATTCGAAAAATACAGACATCGTGACGAAATGATATAGCCCTCGTGTAAGTAGTACGAGCGCTCAAAAATATATTTTGAGGCTTGAAAGATAAACCACGATATTCTGAGTAATGTCCTGGACATATTGATATTGCGTGAGCCACTCGAAAGGACTTTCCGAAATGAACAACCCCATGAAATTTTATCAAAAGCGGACCTCTGATTGCAGAATTATGCCTATCGTAAATTCAGGCCAAAATCCATAAATCACCCTGAATCTCCTGAACTAAGAGCCTTGGGATACAAAAAAATAGGAAGGCCACGGCCAACCACTCATGAAACATCCTGTATATCGAATATCTGATTAATATCTATTATTTATAACATGGGCATTTTTATTCCAGATTGCACCGAACCTATGTGTTCCTGTGAGAGAAAGAAAAATTCCTTGTATTGGCTCTCGCAAATGTATGACCCAAAAAGCATTTGGCAATTAAAGTAACACAAAATTTTCCAAATTCCATCCTGTTGAATATTCTTCATTTGACAGTGATATTTGAATCCGATTTATAATGGAATGTAAGATATATTTTGAAACTAGAAAGCATAGATAACAACTGTGCCCCTTTGCAGATTTGAATATGATTTCTAGTCCAAAATTCCGGAGTTGCGTAAATATTTTAAGTACAAATGCAAATGAGCGACAATTCCAGGACGAATGTAAATACTAAACTGAACTCAATAAGTAATTGTAAATTAACAAATATATGTTTGTCCCTATTTGTTTTTTAATCCACAAGTTGAAAGAAATCAAATCAAACATTCTAATTCATCATCAGAATGCACGAACAATGAAAATATGGCATGGTCCAACCGAAAAACGTCCCTATGAACGCTCGATCCATAAGGTCGTTTATTTCTGCCCCAACAAGCGTTTATTCATCAAAGTGAGCCTTCCTCGCATCCCCACGGTCAGTCGCGGCTAACCGGATGTAATAGCAAATTTTCCTATTTTTTGAGGAAATTATCAGGCCAATTGAAATTTGGAAAAAACAATCTGAATTGTCGGTTTATGAGGAAGACCCCTTATATAAAGCACTTTTTTGATTTTTGCGACAGTTTCCGAGTAAAATGGAACGGAACATAATGGTGAATATGCCTTTGCAGGGCAAGCGGTGTTATCTTAAGGAACTCCATATAAGCGCATTGTATTCGACTTCTTTGATAATTAAAATAAAATATTTTTGAATCGTATATTTCGATGAAAATTTGTTTGAATATAAGTCACTAGGTGTAGATAATTAAAAACGAAAAAAAAAAATTTGTCAATTTTTGGAAAAATGACCCCCACCACTTCCTGCACAGGACGATTTTTTTACGACCAATTGATTTCGCATTGTTATGATGTAGAGAATGATACTAAGAGGTCCATACATTTTAGCTATGAAGTTCACACGAAAATCTAATTCAGAGCTCTTTTCATGCCTCGCGAACTCTACTATGAAGTCAGGAGCTTTTGAGCGCTCGTTCATCCACCTTGTAGGTAAATTCGCATCCTCCAGTTTTAGAAACCAACTGGAAATATTTCGACAGCTGTCAAAGAAAATTTCAAACTAAGGCAAAAATCCAGACTTTACGTCAGTGCTTTAGGTGACCAATTTTTTTTCGATAATTCGGTGGAATTTTCTACGGTATTTATGGTCTTTATAATGCGATCTGGACCAAATTTTCCACGTAGTTTGAATACATTTGATTTCATTCCAATCCAATAAGTAGTTTCGAAATTATCAGGACAAAAATAGTTCGAACGGCTATATTTACGGAACCCCTAGTCTAAGTTTGCTCATTGATACTTGATCGCGATCAAGTATTACAGATTTATTTACTGAGTTATTGAGTTGCAACATGATTCATTGCAACTCAATAAATAAATCTGTAATAATTGATCGCATTGGGCCAAAATAATCCTTCCAACATCTTATTGAAAAATTTTCATTTTTTAGTTACGCCAGTTCGTTTTGTTAGCGACGATTTATGCGTCGAAAGAAGAACATCGAAAACACCTAACGCTTGTTTTCGAACGGTTAAGACAATATGGACTTCGGATTAATACGTCCAAATCCATAAGAGGAGTAAAAGAAGTAGAGTTTTTAGGTCATAGAATCACAGCAAGTGGATCGAAACCACTACCAGAAAAAATGCAAGCGATCAGAGATTACAAACAACCACGTACAGTGCGTGAACTTCGCACGTTTTTAGGCATAATTAATTTCTATCGCAGATATATTGAAATGCAGCAGAAATGCAAGCTAGTCTACATCATTATATAAAAGGTTCAAAGAAAAATGACCATCGTTTAATAAGCTGGACATCTGAAGCTGAAATCCAATTTAATAAATGCAAAGAGAGTTTGATAAATGCCACATCGCTAACTAACCTAATCCTGATGTACCAATAGCATTATTTACAGACGCATCAGAAAAATCAGTGGGAGCAGTACCACAACAGTAAGAACCCTCAGGTTGGAGACCTTTTGCATTTTTTTCGAAAAAGCTCAATTCAGCTCAGAAAAACTACAGTAGGTACTAACGATAAAGAACTTTTAGGAATCTACCTAGCTGTCAAGCAATTCAAACATTACATAGAACCAAGAGAGTTAACAATATTTACGGATCATAAACCTATAACATTCGCTTTCAGACAAAAAAATGACAAAGCTTCACCTCGCTAATTGCGTCAGTTGCAATATATTCCCCAATTTTCAACAGATATCAGGCACGTAAGAGGAAAAGATAATATCATTGCTCATGCTTTGTCAAGAATTGACGAAATTAACGTCATTGATTATTCAGAAATTGAAAAATTGCAACAACATGATTCTGAACTTGAAGAATTCCGTTTGAATCCGAAACTTCAGTTTAAACAATATCAAATGGATTCTGGAAAACAAATTTGGTGCGATATATCAACTCAAAATATACGACTTTATATTCCAAAAATACTGAGATTTGACATATTCAAACATTTCCACAATTTTGAACACTCGGGTATCAAAAGCAGTGTCAAAGAAATTTCGTCAAAAATCATTTGGTCAGGAATGAAACGGGATATTCGAAAATTGGCACAAGCCTGTATCGATTGCCAACGAAATGAAGTCACGAGACATACGAAGTCAAAACTAGGCAATTTTGAAAAAGCTGATGACAGATTTAATGTGGAACACTTAGACATTTTAGGACCCTTACCACCTTCCCGAGACCAAATTTATTGCTTAACATGTATCGACAGATTTACTGGGTGGATGGAAGTTATTCCCATGTGCAATATGAACGCAGAGAAGGTCTCGAAATTATTTCATAAAAATTGGATCACCCGATTTGGAACTTCAGCTACGATTGTCACCGATCAAGGCAGACAATTCGAAAGTGAACTCTTCAAAAATTTAGCAGCACTATGTGGAACGTATTTGAAACATACAACGCCTTACTATCCTCAATAAAATGGCAAAATCGAAAGATTACACAGAACATTGAAAGCAGCAATCAGGGCACATAAAATCCAAGTTGGACCGAATCTCTACCTACAGTTGTGTTGGGACTGAGAACAGCGGTGAGAGAAGACGCCGATCATTCAATAGCAGAAATGATGTACGGAAGAACAATACGTCGTCCTGGAGAATTTTTCAATCCATCAACAATAAAACTTAATACGGATAATTTTGCAGCAGAATTACGAGAACATATGGCACAGCTGAAGTCTACACTTGCAATAGAAAACACTTCCAGATCTGTATATGTTCATAAAGATTTAGGAACATGTACTCACATCGTTTTGAGAACAGATAGAGTGAAGAAATCTTTGGAGTCACCATATGAAGGTCCATTCAAGGTACTCCAACGATTCGAAAAGTACTTCACAATAAGTTTGAAGGGGAAGCACGTCAATATATCCATAGATCGACTCAAACCAGCCTACATTATTAAGAATGATATTCCAGCAACGAGCAAAAACGAACAGTTAATAACCATTTAGCTGCAACCCCGACGAAAACGACGAGGAGTGGCAGAGTGGTGCGATTTCCGACTAAATACCTATTGTGAAAAGTGCGATGAGGTATTACGGTTGTGCGGGCTAGTGACTCTAGAGTGATAATAAACAATTCGAGTTGTATTCGAACTTTCGAAATTTCAAGACATTAAAAATGTTTTATTACCTTCACACAAATTTTCGATTATTTATATTTTTAATATTCGATAAACTGTACAAATGATAAATTTAATGTTCTGATTTTAAGATTTTTCAATGTTTTCATTCTATGTTCGTCAATGCTACTCAAATACATAAGATGTATCGTAGCGGACAAAATTGTACACATTTTTCTAAGCCGCCACTGAGGAGAGAATAGTGTAGCAGACTTAAGTATCTGATATGAGTCAGGGCAAACGCGCACACTCCAGCAGAGCCGGGATGGCGATAACGATAGAAACCAGGAACGACGCTGGAAGAAGGAAAACAGTCGACACGGTAACGTACACTGATTAAGTAGGTACTCTAGGTCCTCTCTCAGTAGCGTAGCGGTTAAAAGAACACGTAGTCATGCCCAAAATAATAATTAATAAATAATTCGTGGTATTTGATTGTTTTAGTGTTTCCCCTAGAAAGACAGTCTGGCAAAGCCAGATACAAGACTATACATCAAGATTTAAAATGACCTACCTGAGACTGTATGTTTTTGTCTCCCGAGCACAAAAAATAGCTAAAATACGTAAATAAAACAAAGAAAAACAGAGCAATATTTTTATAATTCATGTTCGCAATGGCCGCCGCTAATACCTTAACTGTCATTTGGTCATTGTTTCGCCTATTTAATAGCAAGTGTTATACCTTTTTGGAAAGCTTAGGAGACGTAGAAGTTTTCAACTTTTCTGCAGAATAAATTCCATGAAGTTTTTTTCAGAAAAGCGCTTCTATTTTGAAAACACTCAGTGAAAATTCTTTAATTCTAACCGTTGTCGAAAAGTCTTATTAATCTGTTAGTAGTAGGTTTTGTTTATGTTGATAATTTTTTTAATTGACATGCCCTCTAACTAAATACATAAAAAAAATTACGAAAAGCACTGCCGTGAAGTCAGGAGCTTTTGATCGCTCGTTCATCCACCTTTTAGGTAGATTCGCATTCTCCAGTTTCAGAAACTAATTGGAAAGATTCTGACAACTGTCAAAGAATATTTCAAACTAAGGCAAAAATCCAGACTTCACGTCAGTTCATTAGGTGACCAATTTTTTTTCGATAGTTCGCTAGAATTTTCTATGGTAACTATGGTCTTGGTGGTGCGATCTGGACAACATTTCCCACGGAGTTTGAATACATTATTCTTCATCTATGTGCTGTATTGGATTTCATTCCAATTCAATAGGTAGTTTCAAAATTAGCAGGAACAAAATAGTTTGAACGGCCATATTTACGGAACCCCTTGTCTAATTTTGCTCATTCATGAACATGATCGCGAAATTCTAGATCCGAACCTACCCTGAAAATTTCAAGTATCTAGGCCTTTCCGGTCGAAAGTTATAATTCTCTATGGTTTCTATGGTTCTGATCATGCGATCTGGAAAAAATGTAGCTCGAATATAACATAACATAACATACTTTATTAATCCTGTGGGATACCACAAGGTGTATAGGATAGGTCAAAAAGAAAATAACATGATGATTCTTAATTTAGTGTTATAATGTATCTTCAGCTAAATAATCATAAAGATATTCATTTACCGAGTAGAAACATTTCGATGCTAACATATTTTTAATTACTTTTTTGAATTGATTTTTATTCAGAGACTCCACAAAGGAGATGGTAAATGGTTATATAATCTAATGCTCTGGTATAAAGGAGAACATTCAAATTTATGTGTCCTATGTTTGGGTACAAGAAGAATATGTGAATTTCTTGTTTCATATTCATGATAACTTGAAACAAACTTCCAAACTGATATACTCTCTTTAGCATAAACAAGACATTTCAAAATGTAAATACATGGCAATGGTAATATTTTATTAGATATAAATATTGGTTTACGTGACCCGGTGTCAAATTGAAAATCAGTCTCAAAATTCTTTTCTGGGTCACGAATACTCTCGAAACGGTAGTGCAGTTGCCCCAGAGCAAGATATTATAATTTAGATGGCTGTAAACGAGACCATGATATATGTAAATAAGAGAACTACGAGGCAGAGAGTTTTTGAGCCTATTTATTGCAAAGAATGAGCTATTGAGTTTCTTGCACAACATGTCAACATGGGATGACCAAGTAAGATTTTTATCAATATGGACACCAAGAAATTTCGTACAACCAACTGAAGCCACCACACTATCCGAAAAATTTAATCTGAGAGAACCTCTATCGAGGTAACCCAAGCCAAAATGCAGACAAAAGGTTTTTTTCACATTTACCATCAGGTTGTTCAAACGAAACCACCTGAAAAACTCTGCCATCAAGCTTTCACAACCCTGCTGGAGCCCCCCAAGACTCCGTGCCGAAACCACCACCGATGTGTCATCAGGCTAATTGCTGGGGCAATTTCTTTGGGGATTCTAACTGAAATGCGATCTGATCCTATACTCTTTTAATTTTTCAAATTTTTTCAAGTTATTTCAATATCAGAATGAGAAATAGGATAAAGAATAGAGAAAAGCAATGCCGTGAAGGCAGGAGCTTTTGAGCGCTCGTACATGCACCTTGTAGGTAGATTCGCATTTTCCAGTTTTAAAAACCAATTGGAAAGATTTTGACAGCTGTCAAAGAAAATTTCAAACTATGGCGAAAATCCAGACTTTTTTTTTCCGATAATTCGCTGAAATTTTCTACGGTCTTGGTCTTGGTGATGCGATCTGAAAAAAATTTCCCACGTAGTTTGAATACATTATTCTTCATCTATGTGCGAAATTTCATTCCAATCCAATGAGTAGTTTCGAAATTATCAGGAAAAAAATAGTTTGAACGGCTAAAAAAAAAAAAAAATTTCGTCACGATCAAATCCATAATTTGAAATGATCAAGAAAAATTACGAAAAGCACTGCCGTGAAGGCAGGAGCTTTTGAGCGCTCGTACATGCACCTTGTAGGTAGATTCGCATTTTCCAGTTTTAGAAATCAATTGAAGGAATTTTTGACAGCTGTCAAAAAAATTCTGGAACTTAGGCAAAACTCCAGACTTCATGTTGGTGCTTCAGCTGATCAATTTTTTTTCCGACAATTCGCTAGAATTTTCCACGGTATCTATGGTCTTGGTGATGCGATCTAGACAAAATTTTGCACGTAGTTTGAATACATTATTCCTGAGCTAGGTGCATAATTTCATTCCAATCCGATCAGTAGTTTCGAAATTATCAGGAAAAAAATTTTTTGAACGGCTATATTTACGGAATCCCTAGTCTGATTTTGCTCATTGATGAACGTGACCGCGAAATTCGCGATCCGAACCTATCCTGAAAATTTAAAGTCCCTAGGTCTTCCGTTCGAAAGTTATGATTTTTTATGGTTTCTATGGTTTTGATCATGCGATCTGAAGAAATTTAGCTCCATTATATCATTCTCAATTCAAATACAGAATTTCGTCACGATCAAATCCATAGTTTTGAAATGATCAAGAAATCTGAATTTCAAACGGCCATATTTACGGAACCCTCAGTCCAACTCTGCTCATTGATGGAAGTGACCGCAACATCAAAAATCCAAACCTATCCTGAAAATTTCAAGTCCCTAGGCCTTTCCATTACAAAGTAATAATTTTCTATGGTTTCTATGGTTCTGGTCATGCGAGCTGGACCAAATTATGCATGTAGCTTGAACGCGTAATTCTCCATCTGAGTGCAAAATTTCACCTCGATCGATTCTGTAGTTTCAAAGTGATCAGGAAAACAAAATTTCGAGCGGCCATATTTACGGAACCCCTCGGCGAATTTTGCCCAATAACAAAATCAACCGCGGCATTCGAATTTCAAGCCTACCCTGAAAATTTCAAGTTTCTAGGACATTCCGTTCGAGAGTTATCGAATAGGGCCGGCCGGCCGGACGGACAGACTCGAATTTTTGGACGGATTCGTCATCAGTGAGTCGAACATAGTAGTTTGAGACCATTTTAGGCTCAAAATTCGAAGGATACAGACACCGTGACGAAATGATATAGCCCTCTTGTAAGTAGTACGAGCGCTCAGAAAGAAATTACTGGCCAGTGATAGTATGACAGTACAAGTAAGCGGTAAATCGTTACCGTAGCAAGGGTGCAGTCTATTTTCTGCTGTAGTGGAAAAATAACCCGCAAATAGGTCTGAGATTTCATTAGGTTTATTGTAAATTTTTCCATCTATTTCAATGGAAATGGGATTATTACTTTTTCCGGATTTCCTAATTGTACTGTTAACGATATTCCAGACCGTTTTACTCTTATTTTCGGAATTGGCCATGGTCGAACAATGGAAAATTTTTTTGGTGGATTTTATTAGTGAGTTGTGATGATATTTTTGTTTTTTATAGTTTTCATAGGTATTTCTGGAACTCCAATATTGGTGTGGTGCCATTGAAGATTTTTTAGAATTTTTTTGCTCTGCAAAATTTCTGATGTAATCCATTGTTTCTTCTCAAATACAGAATTGACTCTTCTCGAGGGACAACATAAATCTAAATAGTATTGAATGATATTATTGAATATTTCAAATCATCGATCAACATCAGTTTCACAGTGAATTTCAGCGAAGTCGCACTCGGATTAACGACTTACTAAATTATTCAGACTGTCCTGACTCGAAATACAGAATTTCGTGACGATCAAATCCATAGTTTTGAAATTATCAAGAAAACTGAATTTCGAACGGCCATATTTACGGAACAGCTAGTCTAATTTTGCTCATTGATGAACGTGACCGCAACATTCAAGATCCACACCTATCCTGGAAATTTCAAGTCCCTAGGCCTTTCCATTACAAAGTTATAATTTCTATCTATGGTTTCTATGGTTCTGGTCATGCGAGCTTGAACACGTCATTGTTCATCTGAGTGCTAAATTTCACGCCGATCGAATCAGTGGTTTCGAAGTGATCACGAGAACAAAATTATTAAAATAGAGAGATTTTCTGAAACGGTTGAGTTTCGGATACCATCTTATAGAACAAAATCCATCAGAAATGACGTGAATAATAACGTCCTTCAATATTCAGTACGACTTTCCCTGTAACCCTGTATAATTTTCCAAAGTATTTTAAATTTCATCAGTCATTTCGATTGATAATATGAGATGATCTGAAACCTGCGATTCCAACTGATATACATGAATCATACTATGAAGATTCTCTGAATATTGATTTAATTCTTTCAAGTTTTTAAGACTTCGATATTTTCATCCATTTTGTGACAAGAATTGTTGGAATAAGGAGAACCTTTATCTTCTCCATTCTGACTATCTGAAATTGTATAAGGCTTTGATTGATTGAAATGATAAGTTTCAAGCTTTGAAGGACTGATTCTAAGAGTTGCAGAATTGTTATTATGAATTTGCTGTATTTTATATGGACCTTTATAGTTCGCAATCATATAGGAGGACAAAGTCTCTTTCATTGAATACATAGGTACGATGATGAGTTTTATCGAAGAATTTTGATTTGTGTTTCGACTTAATAAGTTTCTCGCGTGCCTTTTCCCTTAAGATTTTGAGTTCATTTGTTATATTGTTTACAAAATCTGAATAGTTTGCAAGTGTATTTGGATGTTTGAATTGCGAAGGAATTCGTGCCCTTTGACCGAAAACTAGTTTGTGAGGAGTTTTTTGAGTTGATTTATGGATCGATGTAAACTATAGGATGCAAAATTCAGAAATTCATCCTAGTTATTAGCGTCTTTATTTGGTTAACATTTGTTGTGTTATTTCTAATGATCCTCGAGTTTGTGGATGATAAGAGAAGTTTGTTTGTACTTAATGGACATTGACTTGTTGATTTCCTTGAATATATTAGAGGTGAATTCAACACCTTGATCTGTAAGAATGCTTGTTGGAAATCAGAATTGCGTTGCAACAATTTTTGATATATGTGTATTCGTAATTTTAGGAAATGGGATTTTAATTTCTCTTTGATGTAATACTTCAAAATCTTCAAATGTTAATTCTTCTTCTATGATATGGATTGATTTTGGACGAGTTTTTATTGATATATGATGATTAGTTATATTGATACTGGAATCATGAGAAATGTATTTAATTAGGTCGACAAACGCCTTCGGCCTTAGAAAATTTCTTGATCAATAACAAGTCGAAATTGGGCAATGATCAATGTACCGGAATTTATAAAATTACTTGTGCTGATTGCCCTTCCTTTTACATAGGAATGACTACCCGTTCAGCAAATATAAGATTCACTGAACACGCTAAGAATCGACACAACTCGGCTTTAGGTAACCATCTAATAGATCTGAGACATAAAACAACAGTAGAAAGTTTAACCATCTTACACATAAAAAATTGAGAAAAGCACTGCCGTGAAGGCAGGAGCTTTTGAGCGCTCGTACATGCACCTTGTAGGTAGATTCGCATTTTCCAGTTTTAGAACGCGATTGAAGGAAGTTTCGAAAGCTGTCACAAATATTCTGAAACTTAGGCGAAACTCCAGACTTCATGTCAGCGCTTTAGGTGACCAATTTTTTTTCGAAAATATTTTGAACAGCCATATTTACGGAACCCCTAGTCTAATTTCACTCATTGATGAACGTGGCCGCGATATTCGCGATTCAAACCCACCCTGAAAATTTCAAGTTTTTAGGCCTTTCCGTTCAAAAGTTACAATTTTCTATGGTTTCTATGGTTCTGGTCATGCGATCTGGACAAAATATTGTTTTAATATATCATTCTCGATTGAAATACAAAATTTCATCTCGATCGAATCCGTAGTTTCGAAATTATCGAGAAACCAAAATTTCAAACGACCGTATTTACGGAACCCCTAGTATAATTCTGCACATTGATAAACGTGAACGCGACATTTCAGATCCACACCTATCCTGAAAATTTCAAGTCCCTAGGCCTTTCCGTTCGAAAGTTATGATTTTCTATGGTTTCTATGGTTCTGGTCATGTGATCTAGAGAAATGTAGCTTAAATATAATAATAATAATAATAATAATAATAACTTTATTCATCCTGTAAGACATTATACATGCATAGGAAAAGTCATAATATATAATGATTGAACATTTACAATCTGTCGGAAAAGTATTCACCGACAGTGTAATAACATTTTACATAAAGTGTATCTTTAATTGCTTTCCTAAATTCCTTGAGACTAAGCGACTGTGAACCTCTTGGATGGTGATTAAAAGGCTTCATACTCATATACAAGGGTGACTTTTCAAACTTAGCAGTTCTGTGCTTCGGTGAAGATATAATTCTGAAATTTCTGGTGTTATAACTATGAAATGTTGAGAGTTTTGTGATATGATTTTCATTTTCTTTCGCATACAAAAGACACCTGAAGATGAATATAGATGCAACAGTCAAAATATTGTTATTCTTAAAGTAAAGTCTGCATGAAGTTGGAGGTGGAATATTGAACATCATGCGCAGAATCCTTTTTTGGGCTATGAACACTCTACAAACATCAGATGAGTTGCCCCATAACATTATATTGTAAGAAATGTGACTATATACAAGGCTGTAGTATACATTCATCAAAGACTGTAGGGGAATCAAGTTTCTAACTCTACTCATAGCATAAAAGGAGCTATTCAGTTTTTTGCTAACAGAATGTACATGCGAGCACCTCTTCAAGTTCTGATCGAGATAAATTCCCAGAAATCTTGTACTTTGTTTAGCTTCAATCACATAATCCGAAGACCGTAAAGTTAATTTATTGCGACCATCACTTCTATTTTGGAAGTGGATGCATTCAGTTTTGCTGATATTAATTATTATATTATTTTTACGGCACCAGTCTACAAAACACTGCAACAACAGTTGACATAAAGTCTGTAATTCTCCGAACGTCTTTTAGCACTGATCACGACTGAGGTATCATCAGCAAACAAGACCAATCTTAAAATGTTCAGGAATAAATTGAAATCTGCATAACCTGATAACAAAAATAGCATGTTCTTCAAATTTACAGGTAAATCATTAATAAATAACAAAGTACGAGTACGAGTACGGATCCCTGTGGTACACCTAAATTAATATTCTCTTCTTGCGAAAAAGATTTGTTGACCTTGACAAGTATGATTCTACTTACTAGATAACTTCGAAGCCATGTTAGAAATATGCCTCTGAAACCAATGTTGTAACATTTATCAATGATGAACTCGACGGAGAGGCTATCGAAAGCCCGTGATAAAAAAAAAGTCCAGCTACGAATAAGTCTTTGTCGAGGTAACCATGTATAAACTCGAAAGATAAAGATAAGATAAAGAAAAGATAAAGCTGCCGTGTGACTCGAGCGACCTGACCTGAAACCGTGTTGGGCAGTGTTCAATATATTGTACTTGTCTAAATAGTTCATCATTCGACTGAAAACAATGCTCTCAAAAACCTTCGAGAAGACACTAAGGATGGAGATTGGACGGTAATTAGCAATATCATGTACATCATTTTTTTGTAAATGGGCAAAACTATGGCTTTCTTCAAAAGATTGGGAAATACGCCTGAGCTTATTGACAAATTCATTATATTGGCGAAATGAGGTGCGATTTTATTTCCTTTCTTCTTCAATACACGCGCAGAAATATTATCTATTCCGGAACACTCTATTTTTTAAATTATTAACCACATCAATCTGATCCAAAATTGGTTGAAAGAAGAAGTTAAAGTTCAGGATTGATGAGGTAGTGCAAACACTGGACAAGCTAGAACGATAATATTCGCACAGGGCATTCTCAGTTACTGAGGAAAAAAACTCAGCAAAAATAACCGCCAGATTTTCAGGGTCAACATGAGATGTTCCATCAATAATCAACTCAATAGGCTTACAGTTTTTCATTGTCCGGCCAGTGTGAGAATTCACGATACTCCACACTGTTTTGTTTCGTTTGTCAGAAGTTTCAAGAAGGTTATTATAATATCTGAATTTTGTTTCCCTAATTAGTGACTTGTATGAGGATTTGGCTATCATATAATTATCATAAGTGGATTGACATTTCATGTGAGTATACAGCCAATAAAGATTATTCAAATTACGAATATCATTCTCCATTAGTATACAAAATTTCGTCACGGCCGAATCTGTAGTTTTGAAATTATCAAGAAAACTAAATTTCAAACGACCATATTTACGGAAACCCTAGTATAATTTTGCTCATAGTTGAACGTGATCACGACATTCGAGATCCACAACTAACCTGAAAATTCAAGTCCCTAGGCGTTTCCGTTCAAAAGTTACAATTTTCTATGGTTTCTATGGTTCCGGTCATGCGATCTGGACAAAATTTCACATGTAGCTTGAACACCTCATTCTCCATTTGAGTGCAAAATTCTCTCATCTCAATCAAATCTGTAGTTTTCAAGTAATCAGGGGAACAAAACTTTGAACGGCCATATTTACGGAACCCCTGGTGGAATTTGACCCATTAATGAACTTAACCGAGGCATTCGGGAACTGAACTCACACTGAAAATTTCAAGTCTCTAGATTGTTCCATTCGAGATTTATCGTGCTTACGGCACATTTTCAGCTCGAAATCTGATAAATACAGACATCGTGACGAAATGATATAGCCCTCGTGTAAGTAGTACGAGCGCTCAAAAATTAAGAGAACGAATGATGCAACTGGAATAATTGTTGTGATAAATAAGTCGAAATATAGGGCATTACCGCAAAACTATGGACACTTCTTTTTGCAAATTAAAATTATTTATAATGCAAGGGTCTTTCTGAAAAACATATTAAATATAATTTTTTTTCTGCTTTTATCGTTCAGATTATTTGGCAATCTGTGAATAAAATCATCAAAATGCATCCTGGCTTGATTAAATTCAAACCGAGTTGCAAACGACCAAAACAGAAGAGCATTTCAAATTTCAACAGTTATCCACGCACAGGGCATAAAGACAAAACAGAAATTCCCTTTCTCTATGGTGACTCCCTAGTCACTTACATTACGAATCTGAACGTAATCTCGTACTTACGTTTGAGGCAAAATTTCAGAGTTAGTAGGCTTATTTAGTTCTCAAGTGTTATTTAATAAGTTTACAAAAGTAAATAAGCAGGTAAATGAAAATCAAGGATTCAGCATAACCTTTTGCTTGGTCGTTCCATAATACAAAGAAATTATTTGTATCGTCGTATTCCTTGTATCATGTGGTCGTTCATTGTTTTGTTTCATTGTTCATCGTTTCATAGGCATAAGGACGGGAGAGATATGTTTGTTTTTGTATCTTGCTTGAGAACGGTTTTTTCTAACCTGAAATTCCAGATACCTCAAGAATACACTAGATGAGTTTATTCCAACAAGTAGGTATTGTACCATATTGAGCTTTGACATATTCTGATACCTACTTGTTGAAATAAACACATCTAGAGTTTTTTTGAGTTTTCTAGAATTTGAGGTAGTTTTCATTCTACAAAATATTTGTAAGATATATACTAGCAGGTAACTTTTCGATGACCTTGTATAAAAGCTTTATTGACATTATGGATAAAATGAACTATGTATTTACAAGTTGAGTGATTTTTCAGAAAGTTGATTTGTATACTTGATGAACTGATATTTTAATGCTTTGTTCATTAGTTTCTGCCCCATATACAAGTTGTTTGTCTGTGTTCGTCGTGTATTTATTCACATGTATATTCAATCATTGTATTAATTGTGAATTCTATTTGTATTGTCTGACCGGCCATGAAATTTTATTGATAGCATATTATTATTTAAACATATTCACTGAATTTCTTCTGTATCAAGATATGTATGTGCTAATAAATTATTAAAATTAATAATTGATGCTTTGTCCTAGAAGAAGAGGTAAATAAGGGATACACTGCAAATGATAGAGAGTTTGAATTGGCAATCGGTGAATGGCTAAGTAAGGTAGTCCAAACAAAGAAAGGAAGGGAGAAATGCATATATTATTGACTGTGGTAATATTAATAAATAATTTCTTCAGTGTATTTTTTTTGTTTGTATTCCGACTCTCCATGAATGAATAATTTTGTTAAACCTCCGGTTTGTTCTCAGAATATATTTTTCATTGAACATAAATGATTGTTATAGGATGAAAATAAATATTATTCTTTTCAATTAATTTTTCAATGAATTACCCTTTCATTGTACTCTTAGTTAATACTCCTCAATATTATATTTTGTGTGAACTATTATATAAGCTTTGTTTCAGCCAGTTGCACAGCTGTACAGTATATGATCATGCTTGTGTGTAATGAATACAACCTTGCTTTTCTCTATTGTGTATGAGCATGCATCATTTACTCTATGGTTTTTTTGAATGACTGGAACAAAATTCCAGTTGACACGAATGTTGCATCAGTACTATTAAAAAATTAATATTCCGCAATGTGAATACCATCATAATATTCCCCTTATCTCTCTCTACATAAATATATAGAGGTAGGACGCATAGAGTCAAAAGAATCAAACCACAGATTAGATTCACGCCTACCGTTTGAAATCGTAAATGGCACGTTAGGATACTGAAAAATGAGACCGCCCAGCAATCGTACAGTGACCCATAACCCCCGTGTTTTTTACAAGAAGAAACGGGCTTTCAATCGATTTGCAAACGATCCCTCTAGCCCGTCTTGAAGTATTTTAAAAAAATGTTCGGAAATGGCCAAAATCGATGAAAACCATATGAGGAGTCTTTAAGAAATGTTATGCAAATTTTTCCAGTCCCATCTGGAGGAATGAATAAAGTTGGAATCGAATCTTGAAAAACCATAGGTTTACATAGGCTATGTGGCTTTTTAACACTTTCCACCATTTTTGCAAGATATGCTTTTGAATATGGTACTTTCCGTAAATAAAGGTAGAAATGTCAAATATTGCAATATGAACACGCCCAGTGGGCGTCTCCTTTTTCGATCAGTCATTTGCAGCTTTCGATTTGGCCATCTGAGCAACACCAGTTCACGAAATATTGGAAATATGACATTCGCGCATTCGATTTACTTCGAAAACTTGCACGAAATATAAATTCGCGCATTCGATTTGCTCCGAAAAGAAATAATAAAAGCCCTCTGGAGCACGAAAACCCAAATCGAAAGCTCCTATAATAATATGCCATCCGCCAGTGACAGTGACAACTGACAGTACAGAAAGTCAAACTTATCAAAGGAGTGATATTTAACTTTATTCGAAGTATATTAATAATATATGTTCGAATTTCATTGTAATAGATCGCTAATAGGTCAATTCATCGATCATACCTTAACAATTACAAAGACTTTTCGAACAAAATTGTACCTGGATTATATATGACATCGTGTCGAAGGTATTCGAGAGAAATAAATGGTCCAGTATGGTCATAATAATATACAGATTCTCACTACCTATATATTATTGTATGTAATATATTCTTAATTGAGAAAAACCAGGAATGGCATTCGTGTCAAGGAACTTAAGCGAAAAAAATTAGAGGAAATTTCAGAGGTGGAAGTAATGCAAGTTCAAGTACATATATCTATTGTACCAGTCAGGTAGCAAGGCAGAATGTCCTATGAAGAGGTGGTTTTGGTGGAGGTTATAGAGGAAGTTTTCACAGAGTAAAAAATAATTTTAACAGTGCACTGGAGAATGAGGAAGGACATGTCTCATTTTTGAGCGCTCGTACTACTTACACGAGGGCTATATCATTTCGTCACGATGTCTCTATTTTTCGAATTTTGAGCCGAAAACGGTCTCAAACGACTATGTTCGACTCACTGATGACGAATCCGTCGAAAAATTCGAGTCTGTCCGTCCGTCCGTCCGTCCGTCCGGCCGGCCGGCCGTATACACGATAACTCTCGAACGGAATGTCCTAGAAACTTGAAATTTTCAGGGTAGGTTCGAATCTCGATTGCCGCGGTTAAGTTTGTTATTGGGCAAAATTTGCCGAGGGGTTCCGTAAATATGGCTGCTCGAAATTTTGTTTTCCTGATTACTTCAAAACAACAGCTTCGATCGAGATGAAATTTTGCACTATAATGGAAAATGAGGTGTTCAAGCTACATGCAGAATTTTTTTTAGCTGGCATCACCAAAACCATAGAAACCATAGAAAATTGTAACTTTTGAACGGAAACGCCTAGGGACTTGAAATTTTCAGGATAGGTGTGGATCTCGATTGTCGTGATCACTTTCATCTATGAGCAAAATTATACTAGGGATTCCGTAAATATGGTCGTTTGAAATTTAGTTTTCTTGATACATTCCAAACTACAGATTCAATCGTGACGAAATTTTGTATACTAATGGAGAATGATATATTCAAGCTACATTTCTCTAGACCGCATGACCAGAACCATAGCAACCATAGAAAATCATAACTTTCGAACGGAAAGGCCTGGAGACTTGAAATTTTCAGGATAGGTGTAGATCTGAAATGTGGCATTCACATTTAAGATGAGCAGAATTATACTAGGGGTTTCGTAAATACGGTCGTTTGAAATTTTGTTTTCTCGATAATTTCGAAACTACGGATTCGATCGAGATAAAATTTTGTATTTTAAACGAGAATGATATATTGAAGCAAGATTTTGTTCAGATCGCATGACCAGAATCATAGAAACCATAGAAAATTATAACTTCCGAAGGGAAAGGCCTAGGAACTTGAAATTTTCAGGGTGGGTTTGGATCGCGAATTTCACGGTCACGTTCATCAATGAGCAAAATTAGACTAGGGGTATCGTAAATATGGCCGTTCAAAATATTCTTTTCCTGATAATTTCGAATTCCAATTTGATTGGAATGAAATTTTGCACCTAGCTGAGGAATAATGTATTCAAACTACGTGCGTTGTCCAGATCGCATCACCAATACTATACATACCGTAGAAAATTTTAGCGAATTATCGAAAAAAAAATTGGTCACCTAAAGCACTGACTTGAAGTCTGGATTATCGCCTTAGTTAGAAAATTTGTTTGACAGCTGTCAAAAATTTCCTCAATTGGTTTCCAAAACTGGAAAATGCGAATCTACCTACAAGGTGCATGCACGAGCGCTCAAAAGCTCCTGCCTTCACGGCAGTGCTTTTCGTAATTTTTGAGCGCTCGTACTACTTACACGAGGGCTATATCATTTCGTCACGATGTCTGTATTTTTCGAATTTTGAGCCGATAATGGTCTCAATCGACTATGTTCGACTCACTGATGACGAATCCGTCAAAAAATTCGAGTCTGTCCGTCCGTCCGGCCGTCCGTCAGCACGATAACTCTCGAACGGGTCAACCTAGAGACTTGAAATTTTCAGTGTAGGTTCAGATCCCAAATGCCTCGGTCAAGTTCGTTAATGGGCAGAATTCCACCAGGGGTTCCCTAAATATGGCCGTTCAAAGTTTTGTTTCTCCTGATTACTTCGAAACTACAAATTCGATCGAGTTGAAATTTTGCACTCAAATGAAGAATGAGTTGTTCAAGCTACATGTGGAATTTTGTCCAGATCGCATGACCAGAACCATAGAAACAATAGAAAATTGTAACTTTTGAACGGAACCCCCTAGGGACTTGAAATTTTCAGGATAGGTGTGGATCTGGAATGTCGTGATTACGTTCATCTATGAGCAAAATTATACAAGGTGTTCCGTAAATATGGTAGTTTGAAATTTAGTTTTCTTGATAATTTCAAAACTACAGATTCGATCGTGACGAAATTTTGTATACTTATGGAGAATGATATATTCAAGCTACATTTCTCCAGATCACATGACTCGAACCATAGAAAATCATAACTTTCGAACGGAAAGGCCTAGGGACTTGAAATTTTCAGGATAGGTGCGGATCTCGATTGTCGTGATCAGTTTCATCTATGAGCAGAATTATACTAGTGGTTCCGTAAATACGGTCGTTTGAAATTTTGGTTTCTCGATAATTTCGAAACTACGGATTCGATCGAGATGAAATTTTGTATTTTAATCGAGAATGATATATTAAAACAATATTTTGTCCAGATCTCATGACCAGAACCATAGAAAACATAGAAAATTGTAACTTCTGAACGGAAAGGCCTAGGAACTTGAAATTCTCAGGGTGGGTTTGGATCCCGAATATCGCGGTCATGTTCATCAATGAGCAAAATTAGACTAGGGGTTCAGTGAATATGGTCGTTCAAAATATTTTTCTGCTGGTAGTTCCGAGAATACTGAGCGGATTGGGATGAAATTCTGCACCTTGCTGAGTAATAATGTATTCAAACTACGTGCAAAATTTTGTCCAGATCGCACCACCAAGACCATAGATACCGTAGAAAATTATAGCGAATTATCGAAAAAAAAATGATCAGCTGAAGCACTGACATGAATTCTGGAGTTTCGCCCAAGTTTCAGAATTTTTTTGACAGCTGTCGAAAATTCCTTCAATTGATTTCTGAAACTGGAAAATGCGAATCTACCTACAAGGTGCATGTACGAGCGCTCAAAAGCTCCTGCCTTCACGGCAGTGCTTTTCGTAATTTTTTTTTTCACAAGTTGAAACTCACCGAATGTTACGAATGAAAATATATGTTTTGTTGTAGACTGCAGAGTTTAGGTAAAAAAACAGGGAAATCATGTTGGAAAGCATGTTTGACCAGTTCCCCGCACCAGGCTTGTGAAGTAGACCCCGGAGAAGTTTGGTATAAAGAGGAACCTTATTTAGAAAAAATTTAGACATTTGAATGTACTGCATATGATTTAATCCCGCGAGGAATGAGAAAGTCAAAATTAGATCCTAGATCAGAAAATGATGATGGTTGAGTATGCCGATAATGGATATAGGTTATGGAACGAACAAGAAGGAAAGAAGATTGTACATGGAAGGAATAAGAAAAAGAGAGGGAAATAAACAACCAGATTATACTCGAGATTATACCCATGACTAACGAGAATGACAAAAATGAGCCTGAAAAGATACGAGCAGAGGAAGAAAATGAGAGGAAATAGAGACACCGAAATATATGCAGAACGATAGAACAAGAAGATGATGACATGAATTTTTGCAGCACTTGAACCTCAAAATTTGTCCTATTCAGGAGCAATTGAGTAAGGTCATGGATAGAAAAGTGTAATTGAAGAAGAGTTAATTGCTTTGGAAGAAAATGAAACCTGAAAGTTAGTATCACCACCAAAAACTGCAGAAATAACTGACTCGAAGTGGTGTATGTTTAGTGGGAAAATAGTCGAAGGACAAGTGAAATAGAAGGCAAGGTATTAAATGAAGAGATTCTGAAAATGAATTAATATTTAGGTTAGGTTAGGTTAAGTTAGGACAGAGTTGAAACAATTCTCGAAATAAATCAATATTAAGGTTAGGTTAGGTTAGGTTAGCTTGAGTTAGGACAGTGTTGAAACAATTCTCGAAATGAATCAATATTTAGGTTGCGTTAGGTTGGGTGGAGTTAGGACAGTGTTGAGACAATTCTCAAAATGAATCAATATTTAGGTTGCCTTAGGTTGGGTGGAGTTAGGACAGTGTTGAGACAATTCTCAAAATGAATCAATATTTAGGTTGCCTTAGGTTGGGTGGAGTTAGGACAGTGCTGAGACAATTCTCAAAATGAATCAATATGTAGGCTGGGTTAGGTTGGGTGGAGTTAGTACAGTGTTGGGACAATTCTCAAAATGAATCAATATTTAGGTTGGGTTAGGTTGGGTGGAGTTAGGACAGTGTTGAGACAATTCTCAAAATGAATCAATATTTAGGCTGGGTTAGGTTAGCTGGAGTTAGGACAGTGTTGATACAATCCTCAAAATGAATCAATATTTAGGCTGGGTTAGGTTGGCTGGAGTTGGGACAGTGTTGAGACAATTCTCAAAATGAATCAATATTTAGGTTGGGTTAGGTTGGGTGGAGTTAGGACAGTGTTGAGACAATTCTCAAAATGAATCAATATTTAGGCTGGGTTAGGTTGGCTGGAGTTAGGACAGTGTTGCGACATTCTCAAAAAAATTGATATTTAGGTTAGGTTTGATCTGATCTGATCTGACAGTGTTGAAACCATTCTTGAAATTAATTATCATTTAGGTTAGGTTAGCTTATGTTATGGCAGTGTTCTAAATAATTCTTGAAATGAATTAATAAATAGGTTGGGTTAACCTTTAACTGCTCGCGCTGGTGTATTTTATACACCACCCGCACTAAAAATGCTCTCATTCTTGTTAATTACCGATTTCGTACCTGTGCTCTTACGTAACCTATTATTGAAGTGTTCACTAGAGCTTTACTAAGTCGCACCGTGATTGATTTAGTAAGAAAGTAGTTATTGGGTGTGAAACACCACGCGAGTAGTGTGGTGGATAGAAACTACTAGTTCACTTGAATATTTCTAATTGGATTGCTTCACATTCTATCGAACTTATACTCGATGAGAATTAGTGCTCCACTTTAATAAAGTGCAAGCTTGTCATATTATTGAACAATAGCTTGAATAATGCAAACAATACATTGAACTCAGGAAATGGAATATACAGGCTCTTTAGGCTTTACACCTTCCCTTCCTGGAAATGTCGTTGCAACGGCCGTTTGCAAGGACATCCAGAAATTATGAGCTGTGGAACAAAGCATTCAAGACAAGAAATAACAAAATAACTCTTACAAACTCTACTACATCTAACAATACTATTTACTATCTATTTACATGAATTCATAATTTATAATCACCTGAAAACTCGACACTTAAGTAACTCTTAATTAATTTTGTTAAAATGATCAAATTACAAATAAATAAAATATAATAAGAAAAACATAAAACTAAAGTTAATGGATAAGGAATAGGGTGGTTGCAACCGTTGGGTATATAATAACAATAGTCAATAGGTACATAATAACAATAGAATAGGTATACTATCTCATTGCACAGGAAAATATTTCTTCATTCTGTTTTTATGCATGGTAATATGTCTTTTCTGTCCACTATTACCACCGTAAACAGGATTGTCGTAAAATTTTGTTATCAATTGATGTCGTTCTTCTTTATCTTCAACAACTCTTCGCGGGCTACATAGTAAAATTTCAATATTCTTCAAAATATTTTGGCCTACTTCCTTAAATTCATTTACAGTGCACTGCGTAAATAGAACATCATTCAATTTCATTCTTAATTGACTCAATTTTCTTTCACCGGCGAAACGATTCAGCTCAGACAAAATTTGTGCTAACACAGGAATTTTGCCGTTAGTGATTGAAAACGAGGCGAGAGCGCTCTTCTTTCTTTTATGAATAATATTTATTGTAATATGATTTCGCGAAATTGTGAATTGTACTTGCGGTAATTTTAAAACATCGAAGTTATTCAATGCCTCCCGAACTCGACACTTGGGTGTAGTAATAGAAGTTTTTGATATTGATGAAGAATTAGTCTTACTTTCATTATAATTCGACCTTGACATTGACCGAGTAGTTACTAGTATTTGTGAATTATCGGTGTTTAACTTTTTCAGATCCTCTATACTTATGCGTGATAGAGCATCTGCGATCACGTTGTTTTCTCCTTTAACATATTCAATCTCGAAATTATATTCTTCCAAATCCAACCGAATTCTTGTTAATTTAGAAGCAGGATCTTTCATTGAGAAAAGGTGAACCAATGGTCGATGATCAGTTTTTACTAAAAACTTTTTAGCTCCGTATAGATAACATCGAAAATGCTTTATGCCGAAATGCACTGCTGTTAATTCCTTGAGGATTGTGGGTTTGTGGCTTTCTCCCTTAGTGAATGTTTTGGAAGCGTATGCTATCGGAAGTTCATGACCTTCGAAATTTTGACATAATACTGCTCCGCACGCGATGTCGGAAGCATCTGTAATCAATATAAATTGCTTGGAAAAATCCGGATACTGCAAAAGTTGTGGACGAATCAATGCTTTTTTCAATGTTTCGAAAGAATTTTGACATTCTTCAGTCCAAAGGAACTGATTTCGTTTTCTGGTGAGCATATTCAGCGGATAACATATTTCTGCAAAATTTGGAATAAATCTACGGTAGTAATTACAAAAAGCAACAAATCTTTTGATTTCGTCGCTACTTTTTGGTATAGGGTATTTGTTTATGACCTCAAATTTGGATTCATCCGGAAGAATTCCTTTATCTGTTATTTTATGGCCTAGGAATGTTACTTCATTTTTGAAAAAATTACACTTTCCAGGGTTAAGCTTGAGGTTGAATTTCCTACACGTTTCGAATACTTTTCGCAAATTACTCAGATGATGATGAATGGAACATCCTATTACTATCAAATCGTCCATATAAAGAAATGCCTTTTCGGGACTCAATCCGGCAAAAGCAATAGACATCATTCTTTGGAAACTAGTTGGACTGACTGATAAGCCAAAAGGAAGTCTTGTAAAGCGGTATGATTGAGAATCAACACTGAATGACGTGATGTCTCTTGATTCCTCATCTAAAGGAATTTGATGAAAACTACTCAAAAGATCAATAACTGAAAAAAACTTTGAGCGACCAAGATTATCAAGTACATCTGAAATTCGTGGTAAGGGAAATTTCCATGCGACAAGCTTCTTATTTACAGCCCTAAAATCTACTACCAACCGATATTTCTTAGCCGAAGTTGACTTTTTGTCGACGAGCAGTAACGGACTGTTGTAAACTGAGAAAGATGGTTCGATAATTTTGTTATCCAACAGATTTTTGACCTGCCGATTGATTTCCTCTTTCTGTGAAATGGGCAGCCTATAGTTTTTCGTATAAACTGGTGTATTATCTGTCATTTGGAGTTTTTGAGCATAAAAATTATTTGTAGTTAGTATATCCGTTTTTAAACCAAAAATATCTGAAAATTCAGAACAAAGTGCTAGTGCATCCTCTTTGACATAGTCTGGTATATTTGTATTGAGTTCACTCATTAATTGTGATATTCGGTTATTTTTCTCATTTTCTACATTGTAAATGTGAAATTCATTTAAATTTCGTGTTTCTATCTTAGAAGTATCGACTAGAGCATCCTCTAATGTTGTGTTTACTAAGCGAACAAGGGTACAGGACGGAGTTATTATGGTTCTTCCTACAAATATTCCGGGTGCAAGTTCCTTATTCATTACTAACATATCCTCGGATATCTTGCCTAAACAACTAATGTTTCTGACAACTTCGCATCGAGCTGGGATGAACACTTGATTTTTCGTGGGCCCGTGGGAAATTGGTATAGTCATTTGGTATTTATCGACTCTGAGAATCATAGTCCAATTGCCGTAATCGATAGCAGCGTTATACTTTGTGAGAAAATCTCTACCTAAAATTCCGTCCCCTGGTATCGGAAAATCGTCATTGACTACATGAAAAGCATGTTTTAAGTCGTATTCTTCGACTGAAATGTAAGTTTCAACAACACCCAATGATTCGGTCAACTCATCGGTAATTCCTCGAATACTACTCGCCTTTGAATTATCTATGCATATATTTGACCGTATTCTACTCATTTTTAAAATTGAAATATCAGCACCTGTATCGACAAAATACATATTTTTCTTTCCTGTTATTTCAGTTTCAAGAACAACGATGTTAGAAAGGGACAAATTGATAGAAAAGACATTATCTAGTTTGTTATGTTGTCTTGATTTTCCCCCAATCGGACCCGTTGGGGGACCGATTGGTTTTCCGAAATATTGTCGTTACTTTCAATGAATCTAACCTCTCTAGGTGCGTTTCCATATCGCCTGCCTCCTCTCGAGTACCTACGTTGATTTTGGTAACGAGTATTTTCCCCTTAGAAATTATTATTAATTTGACGATTATTCTGGTTATACCTGTTTCTAAAATTAGCCCTATTTGGAAAACCTCGCCTAGGACGCCTATAGTGTCCAAAATACAGTACATTATTGGAGGATTGGTTGTTCGCAGCACTAACAAATTTTGATAAAACTTCTTGTGTAGATTTGAATGAACCAGCTTCAATGACTAATTTTGCCCTTTCGTTATTTGAATTTTGAGTGAGTGAGCGTACCGTGGCTTCTACAGAATAATTTTCGGCGACTTCTCTGGGCACTCCTTCGGTTATATAAGCGTTTTGAAGTTTTTCAGCTAAAATTTCTATTTCGGACGCAAAACTAGCAGGATCTTTATGATTTTGTCTACAGCTTGAAAGTTTGGCTGATAATAAACGAGAACTTTCCCCTTTTATTCCGTTCCTCAACTTTGATATTATATCATCAATATTATCTTCCTCTGTGATTAAATCGCGAGCTTTGCCTGTTAACCGTGTCTTTATGAATGCAATAGCATTATTCTGATTGTTCGCGCAATTTTGTTTAAGAAGTTCTAGAGAATCTAGGAATGATCGTAAATTCTCAATTTTGCCATCGAATTGATTAGGTAGTAATTTACTTGCTAAATTGAAAAAATCGCTTGCTGTAGTGGCCATAATGTCTAATGAGTCTTTTTCTTCTATTTCCTCATCAAAAATCAATGGATCAATTTTTTCTAGACATGAAAGCGGAACTCTTATCTTGACTCCTAGCACTTGAAATGAGCGTACTACTCTATCCCTACTATCAAGGAAGTAAGTTTTGCAATTATGCTTATCTACATTATCCAAAGAATCCCAAGCGCCTCTCAAAATCTGTGTCAACTCGTTAAATGAACTTACCAGGTTGTTTTTAATATCAGTTCTAGTTGCCTCTGTTTTAGGGACTTCTTTCTTCAAAACTCTCTTGGCGGTATTTTTCAATTGTTATCACTGTTATCACTTGTTACCTGATCTATCTGTAAATTTAGCTCTTCGTCTTTAGTTTTCATGAGACTGTGACAATGGTAGGCAGATTACTTACAAGATAACTTTAAAGATAAATTACAATATAAATTAACTCTTACCAGAAACAATATAAATAGTTACGATTCATACAAAAAAAATGTCACCTTCAGATAGCCTTGTTGTTTTTAAAGTTCACTCACATCTAGCACTCTATACTGCTGCAACAGAACCCAGGGACACGTTGAGGTTTCGTCTTATCCTTCGTTCCATATTCTTCTTATGAGCCTTATGAAGTTTGAAAATCATGTCCAATACCAACACAGCCAGAATCAGGAACAGGACTACCTTGACATCTTTCGAAAGTATTACAGTCGTTGAAGGAGGATTATTTAGATATTAACAATCTAAAAACTGCGAATCACAAACAACTTTTTTTTGTCTCTATTTTTGCTACAACTTTAAGGTTAATTGTTCGTTCGTTCGTTCATTCTTGATGAACAAGCCACCCCGTGCACTGCAGGAGTCTTGGTAAAACCAATCCCCAAAAATATTTTATCACAGTCACGTGTAGAACACAAATCACGAATTTTCCAAAAAATCTCCCAGCTTTTTGAACAATTAGCACTATACAAACATATATTTTAATCTTCGTCGTTGTTTTATGTAATATTTTTAATTTTTACTAATACTTTAGGGGCTCCAAACTGGAACGTGAGGAAATGTAGGTCATCTCACCGTAACGACCATTTTGGAACCCCCTGGCAGGATCGCCATGTGGTGGATAGAAACTACTAGTTCACTTGAATATTTCTAATTGGATTGCTTCACATTCTATCGAACTTATACTCGATGAGAATTAGTGTTCCACTTTAATAAAGTGCAAGCTTGTCATATTATTGAACAATAGCTTGAATAATGCAAACAATACATTGAACTCAGGAAATGGAATATACAGGCTCTTTAGGCTTTACAGTAGTTATGTGACCGTATTCTACAAATTTCAAATTTAGTTCGTGGAGGTAAAGTATATATTTTACCATTTGTTCTGTTCATAAAATCAAGAACACATTTGAGGAAATAAAAGTAATATTTTTTATTAACCTCAAACTACTCGCGCCTTAAATTATAACATAAGTACTCGCGTGGTGTATTTTGTACAACATCACCAAAAATGCTAGAAAAGCAGACAAAAAATACATATTTATATTTTCATGAAATGATAGAGTTGTTCCTCTAGCAGTTCTTGAAAAAACATGTATTTTTTGTGTGCTTTTTGAGCATTTTTGGTGATGGTGTACAAAATACACCACGCGAGTACTAATGTTATATTTTAGGGCGCGAGTAGTTAAAGGGTAAGCAAGATTGAGTAGGGACCGTGTTAAATACAATTTCCATATTGAATTCATGAATACACACTATTGCATGAACCACGCGAACGCGGATATAGAAAAAGAACGGAATCGAGATTGGGACCGTTAAAATACGATGTTTTTTTTTTCCTCAAAATCAAATAAAATCATATCTATCTTCAATTGTTTTCAAAATAACCGATCAATCGGCAAACGTTTCATTTTAATCCTAAAAAAAAAAATTAATATAATTTCCCCATGTTTAATTTCATTGTTTTCATTAACAAAATATATTTATTTATCAAGAAATGAGTGTATCTGTATCAACATCACAAAATGAAAGTTAACCTATTTTAATTTTCCTCATTATGTCACCTTTATAATACTATCTCTTCAAATAAAATATAACAATATCCCAACAAATATCATCAACTTCCATAATAGAACTGGAAAATTAATAATACTTTCAAAGTGATCCTATTATTACCCTTTTTGTGGATTTATTTTGAAGATCTACTCATTTATGAATCTGCCTGTTCGTGGATCTAATTTTTATGTTGATCTACCAGTTTGTGGATCTATTTATCATGTGGATCTACTGGTTTACTAGTATCATAAAAGCAATAAGCTTCTAATATATAACTTGTCACAAAGGAAATATTACATATATGAAGCATATTAATTGGCTGGGATATTTACAAAAAAACATTTATAAGATGTAACAAAAATGATAGTGTAGGTACATTGCTGCAATATGACTGCAACATCCTGTGATATCGAATGTCACTTTGTGATGTTGTAACTCGGGGCATAATCTATCATACATATAACATCAACATCACCACCACATTTCAACCAATGTCACATTATCACAATGTCATATGAACGCAATATTGAAGTAACAAAATTTTGTTTGGCGGGTAATAGGAAGATCTTTACCGATAGGTGCTCGAAATAGTATTGCTCTAATAGCCTCATTTGAAGTATCGGTTGTTAAAATGAGAGTTTCTGGAAAATTGAGAAAGGATTGGTGCTTTTATGAGAAGTTCTTCAGAATGATAGAAGGATTCCTGGCACTTTTTCGTTTATTCGAATTGTTTATTTTTCTTCAGTGAATTTTGTAAAGGTTCGGCGAGATCTGAAAAGTTTTTGATAAATTTTCGGTAATACCAAGGAATGATTTGATTTGTTTAGGAGTTTTAGGAACTGAAATATATTCAATGACTTCAATTTTCTCGGATCTGGTTTTACTCCATTTCTCGACATAAGAATTCGCATTTATCTGGTTGTAATTGTAATTCATGAATTCGAAGTGGACGATTCACATCTTCTAACTTTGATAGAACGATATTCATCAATCTTGCCAATCGACTTGGGCTATTCTTAAGTCCTATAGGCATTCGATTGAATTCATAGAGTCCTGAAGGTGAAGCAATAGCAGTTTTGAATTTATCCTTGTCTTCTAATTCAACTTGATAAAAACCTGATGCAAGGTCTGAAGTGGTAAAATAATTTGCATTGTCTAATTGGTTAAGAATGTTCTCGATATTGGGAAGCGGATGAATATCACCGGCGGTTATTTCATTCTGTGTGATCTGGTGAATAATATCAAATGTGTACCAATGTACTATCTGCAGTTGAATGCTATTCACTCTTCCTACTCGGCAATTTCCAATCTCCATTTCAGATAAGGGGTCATCCATAAATTAGGTCACACGAATTCCATGGGTTTTGGACCCCACACCCCGTCCTTGTCACAGCTGGTCACATTTTGTTACAAGTAAGTGGAAACGTCTATTTTATAAGGCTTATTGGTATTTATTCTCAAATTTTTAGGATGTATTCATTTGAAAAAGAACAGAAGCGTCTAGAAATGTTGATGGAGAAATGTCTAAGAGAAGATGAAGTCGAGGAATCTAATGTCCATTATGATGATCAATCAGATCAAGATAAAGAAGAGGTTCTACAAATGAGTGACCATGATAGCAGTACCGCAGTTTATCATTACTCCTCATTGAAACTTGCCTTAGAATGAGAGCACCTCTTCAAAACATCCCAAGAACTATGAAGGATAGAATAAGAGAACTAACAGGCCAACTCAACAAAATAATGTCACCATCGGTATTGGCAGATGCGACCATCAAGAATGTCCTGCAAAAAATGCACAAAATTCATGTGTGGTGAACACTGCCCTCACATTTGTCCTGAATGTTACGAAGAAACTTTTGGCTTGCAATGAAATATTGTATTTTTCTAGAATTTTTTGTTTTGTTATATGTTCAGCTGAAAATCAAATTTTGAATGAACGACTATTTTCTTCTAAACGTATAAAACATATCGTTTCACGAAATAATCAGCATAAAGTCAACAAAATCAACCCGAATGAAAAAAAATCATCAAAACAAAATATTGATTCATTAATGAATTATTCACATGACATCTTGAGTCCATGGACTTTGAACCCACTCCTTCAAATTATCAATAACTGCGAAATTCCCAATTAATAATACTTATATATAGATATATGTATTTGATTCCGAAATGTGAAGTCACGAAATTGAAGACCCCTACCACCCTTTGTAACTCAATGAGCCGTAATCATAAAAAAAAAATACGAAAACCCCTGCCGTGAAGTCAGAAGCCTTTGAGCGCTCGTTCATCCACCTTGTAGGTAGATTCGCATTTTCCAGTTTGATAAATCGATTGAAGGAATTTTCGACAGCTGTCAAAAAAATTCTGAAACTTAGGCGAAACTCCAGAGTTCATGTCAGTGCTTCAGCTGACCAATTTTTTTTCGATAATTTGCCAGAAATTTTTACGGTATCTATGGAAATGGTATTGCGATCTGGACAAAATTTCGCACGTAGTTTGAATACATTATTCCTCAGCTAGGTGAAAAATGTCATTCCAATCCAATCAGTAGTTTCGAAACTATCAGGAAAGAAATATTTTGAACGGTTATATTTACGGAACCCCTTGTCTAATTTTGCTCATTGATGAACGTGACCGCAATATCTGCGATCCAAAGGCACCCTGAAAATTTCAAGTTCCTAGGCTTATCTGTTCAAAAGTTACAATTTTCTATGGTTTCTATGGTTCTGGTCATGCGATCTGGACAAAATATTGCTTCAATATATCATTCTCGATTCAAATAAGAAATTTCATCGCGATCGATTCCGTAGTTTCGAAATTATCGAGAAAAAAAATTTCAAACGACCGTATTGACGGAACCCCTAGTGTAATTCTGCTCATTGATAAACGTGGACGCGACATTTCAGATCCACACCTATCCTGGAAATTTCAAGTCCCTAGGCCTCTCCGTTCTATAGTTATGATTTTCTATGGTTTCTATGGTTCTTGTCATATGATCTGGAAAAATGTAGCTTGAATATATCATTCTCCATTAGTATACAAATTTTCACCACGATCGAATCTGCAGTTTCGAAATTATCACGAAAACTAAATTGCAAACGACCATATTTACGGAACCCCTAGTATAAGTTTGCTCACAGATGAACGTGATCACGACATTCGAGATCCACACCTATCCTGAAAATTCCAAGTCCCTAGGCGTTTCCGTTCAAAAGTTACAATTTTCTATGGTTTCTATGGCCTGGTCATGCGATCTGGACAAAATTTCACATGTAGCTTGAACACCTCATTCTTCATTTGTGTGCAAAAAATCATTTCTATCAAAACTGCACTTTTCGAGTTATCAGGGGAACAAAATTTTAACGGCCATATTTACGGAACCCCTGGTGGAATTTGACCCATTAACGAACTCAACCGAGGCATTCGGGAACTGAACCCACACTGAAAATTTCAAGTCTCTAGGTTGTTCCGTTCGAGAGTTATCGTGCTTACGGACGGACAGACGGACAGACTCGAATTTTTCGACGGATTCGTTATAAGTGAGTCAAACATGGTCGTTTGAGACCATTTTCGGATCAAAATTCGAAAAATACAGACATCGTGACGAAATGATATAGCCCTCGTGTAAGTAGTACGAGCGCTCAAGAAGGTTGAGCTCATACTTGCAAAAAATGGTGGATATCCTTTTTATTTAGAGTAAAAGGAGACCTTTTTGAATGACCAAATTCTTTTTTGTGAACGATATGCTTCTTCTCTATAAGTATAAGGTTTTTCTCTGAATATTATGAATGCGAGATAAAGAATTTCCTTCATTTTTTGCAAGTATAAGCATAACCTTCCTTTAATGCATTCGGCCCAATGTCACACTTCGTCGACCCCCTTCCTCCTCTTAATGTGTGACGTAATTTATGGATGACCCCTAATCCAACTCACAGAAAATTCATAATTTCAGATCAGAGCACGTCTTATAGCAAGATTCATCAATGTTGCCGATAAATGTCATCGTATGTCCAACTACCAGTCATGCAGAACGGTGTTATGTGGGTTGCAAAGTCTGGCCATTTACAGATTAAGAACAACATGGGTCTACGTTAGGAAAAAGCACGCATCGACTTATCAGTCAGTTTCATAGGTATACAACTTAGCAATCATTTAGTCATTTCATAAATAAATTTGTAGAGTTTTCGAGTACCTTTGTAGATTATACAGAGATAACCGACTTCCTTCATATCAAAAATCCTTCCTAATAGCAGTATTAGAAGCACCTTACTTACCGCAGATTGGAGATATTTTGGGAAAATTACTCGATCGCATTCCTGATTATGAATTATCACCAATCCGTACTCAAAATATCAACCAAAGAGGTAAGTTGAACACATGAATTGGGAAATGCCTTACTGCCTTGTTCTCTCGCACAAGTTTATTTTATAAAAAATAATGAGTTTTTTCCTCTTATATCGGTAGGAAATTTACTATTTTTTTCCTCATATCAGAGGAGAAACTCATACTTCCGACCTAAGAAGGTTTTTTTCCGTTCTATGACATTTTATGAAAAAAATGCTAATATATCACTCAAGCTATCCGCTGTCCAATTTTTGGTCGCGTTTTGTGTTATTCGATGAATTAGATGTATATAAATGGTTGCCAAAAATTTGGGGATGATTCCTTCTCAAAAAATAGGGTGGTTCCCTCATTTAAACATTTGTTTTTTGAGCCCCCCCCTGCTTAGTTACAGCCCTCTAAAAATGGCACCCGAAAAGCAGATTTAAATTGTTTTATTGAAAACCTAGGAAATAAATTGAAGCCGACATTTAAAGCGAGCGAAAAAAAAAATTAAAAAAATTTTTGGTGGTTTTCCCTAAGATTGAAAGGGGTAAAAAAGTCACCCCTCAACCTTATTTCGCAAGAAACTCTCTTCCATATTCATATCCATGGCTTGATCCATTCTCAACTTGAGTTAACTCTTGCTTAAGTTCACGGTTTTTGATGAAAAAAATAATTTATAAATCGATTATACGCTCGATTCGCAAGGGCGGTCCTACGGTGGCAGGGGGGGGCTGTTAACAGGGGTAATTATCCCCCCCAGAGCACCGGAAAATTTTATTTAGGAAAAGAAGACCAACAGGATAATAATATAATAATGAAATAAAATTGACCGAAAAAAAAAATTAAATCAGAAAAATCAGTAAAATAAATGAAAATTTCTGTTCAACTTTCGTACGTTTCATCTTTGAAGATCATATTGCATAAAATGTATAAGTGGTAAGTCTGTTGTTTGACAAGATTGATACCTGACTTGCTCATGTTGTAGCAAAGGCCTAGATTTTATTTTGGGGGGGTAATCGATATAATATCTCCTTAGGTATACATCAAGCCTTGGCGATAATTCTGAAACTTTAAATTTTGGAAGTCTTGGGGGGGGTAATTAATTACGTCAGTACCCCTCCATATCTACGCCCTTGTGTTGTGGTATCTTTTCAGCCTGAAGAAGAGAACATTTGTTTTCCGATTAAGAAGGTGTTGGATTCGTTAGAAAGTGGCAATTAGAATTGCAAAGTTGGTAAAAAAAAACACAACCGGGTCTCCTAATTCGCACAAGCTCTGAGCTTCTGAGGGGTCTCACAGAGACGAGTCAGCATATAACCAAAAATAAATAAAATAGATAAATAAATAAAATAAAAAGCACTGCCGTGAAGTCAGGAGCTTTTGAGCGCTCTTTCATCCACCTTTTAGGTAGATTCGCATTTTCAAGTTTTAGAAACCCATTGAAACTTTTTTGAAAGGTCAGAAAAAATAAAACTGAGCAGAACTCCAGACTTCACGTCAGTGCTTTAGGTTTCCAATTTTCCTTTCGATTACGCGCTAGAATTTTATACGGTATCTATGGTTTTGGTAATGCGATCTGGACAAAATTTCGCACGTAGTTTGAGTTTTGAAATTATCAAAAAAACTAAATTTCAAACGACCATATTTACGGAACCCCTGGTCTAATTCTACTTATTGATAAACGTGACCGCGAAATTCGAAATCCACACTTATCCTGAAAATTTCCCTAGGCTTTTCCGTTCGAAAGTTATAATTTTCTATGGTTTCTATAGTTCTGATCATGCGATCTGGAAAAATTGTAGCTTGAATATATCATTCTCCATCGAAATACAAAATTTCGTCACGATCGAATCCATATTTTCGAAATTATCAAGAAAACTGAATTTCAAATGACCATGACAAAAAAATATTAGTATAAAGTAGTTTAGACGGTCAAAATATTCCCGCCGAGGGGGAGGGGGTAGTGCAATCTCCCAAAAAAAAATTTTTCATACAATTAACCCTCCCAGAAATTCAGCCTAGGACCGCCCTTGTCGATTCGTAGAGGCTGGAATTATTTTCTACCTTAAATTTATCCATAAGGCGAATGTCAAGTTTACATTTCTATTGAGAATTGGTACAAATATTGAATGAATGTAGGAAAACAACCAATTTCAAAATTTTTATAAATTCATACTAAATAGGTGGAAGGTACACGCTGAAAGGCCAAATGCAATATATCACAAATAGCAAGAAGAATTTTTTAAAGAACTGTGAAGTCAGGAGCTTTCAAGCTTTCGTTCATCCCACTTGTAGGTAGATTCGGATTCTCCAGTTTTAGAAAGAAATTTGAGAAATTTTTGACAGCTGTAAAAAAAAAATCAAACTAAGGCGAAATTTCAGACCTCACGTCATTGCTTGAGGGGACCAATTTTTGAGCGCTCGTACTACTTACACGAGGCCTATATCATTTTGTCACGATGTTTGTATTTTTCGAATTCTGAGACCAAAATCGTCTCAATCGATAGAGTTCGACTCACTGATGACGAATCCGTCGGAAAATTCGAGTCTGTCCGTCCATCCGGCCGTATACACGATAACTTTCGAATGCAACAACTTAGAGACCTGAAATTTTCAGGGTAGGTTCGAATCTCAAATGCTGCGGTTGAGTTCGTTATTGGGCAAAATTTGAACAGGGGTTCCGCGAATATGGCCGTTTGGAATTTTGTTCTCCTGATTACTTCGGAACTGGTGATTCGATCAAAGTGAAATTTTGCATTCAGATGGAAAATGACGTGTTCAAAATACGTGCAAAATTTCGTCCCGATGGCATGACCAGAACCATAAAAACTATAGAAAATTATAACTTTGTAATGGAAAGGCCTAGAAACTTGAAATTTTCAGGATAGGTGTGGATCTCGAATCCTGCGGTCACGTTCATCAATGAGCAAAATTATACTAGGGGTTCCGTAAATATGGTCGTTTGAAATTTTCTCGATAATTTCAAAGCTACGGATTTGATCTTGACGAAATTTTGCATTTTATTGGAGAATGATATATTCAAGCTACATTTTCCCCAGATCTCATGACCAAACCATAGAAACCATAGAAAATCATAACTCTCGAACGGAAAGGCCTAGGGACTTGAGATTTTCAGGGTAGGTTTGGATCGCGAATTTCGCGGTTACCTTCATCAAAATCGAAATTGGATCAGGGGTTCCGTAAATATGGCCGTTCAAAATATTTTTAACCTGATAATTCCGAAACTCCTCATGGGATTGGAATGACATTTTGCACATAGATGAAGAATAAAGTATTCAAACTATGAGGAAAATTACCCTTCCTAACTATTAACTATTAACTATGAAGAAAATGTTGTCCAGATCACATCACCAAGACCATAGATACCGTTAAAAATTCTAGCGAATCATCTGAAAAAATCCCCTAAAGCACTGACGTGAAGTCTGGAGTTTCGACCTTAGTTTGAAAATTTTTTGAATTGATTTCTAAAACTGGAAAAGGCGAATTTACCTACAAGGTGGACGAACGAGCGCTCAAAAGCTACTGACTTCACGGGAGTGCTTTTCGTCATTTTTGAGCGCTCGTACTACTTACACGAGGGCTGTATCATTTCGTCACGATGTCTGTATTTTTCGAATTTTGAGCCGAAAATGGTCTCAATCGACTATGTTTGACTCACTGATGACGAATCCGTCGGAAAATTCGAGTCTGTCCGTCCGTCCGGCCGTCCGTCCGTCCGTAAGCACGATAACTCTCGAACTGATCAACCTAGACACTTGAAATTCTCAGTGTAGGTTCAGATCGCAAATGCCTCGGTTAAGTTCGTTAATGGGCCAAATTCCACCAGGGGTTCCGTAAATATGGCCGTTCAAAATTTTGTTTCCCTGATTACTTGAAAACTACAGATTTGATCGAGATGCAATTTTGCACTCAAATGGAAAATGAGGTGTTTGAGCTACATGTGGAGTTTGGTCCAGATCGCATGACCAGAACCATAGAAACCATAGAAAATTGTAACTTTTGAACGGAAACGCCTAGGGACTTGAAATTTTCAGGATAGGTGTGGATCTTGAATGTCGTTATCACGTTCATCTATGAGCAACATTATACAAGGGATTCCGTAAATACGGTCGTTTGAAATTTTGTTTTCTCGATAAATTCGAAACTACGGATTCGATCGAGATGAAATTTTGTATTTTAATCGAGAATGATATATTGAAGCAATATTTTGTCCAGATCGCATGACCAGAACCATAGAAACCATAAAAAATTCTAACTTTTGAACGGAAAGGCCTAGGAACTTGAAATTTTCAGGGTGGGTTTGGATCGCAAATTTCACGGTCACGTTCATCAATGAGCAAAATTAGACTAGGGGTTCCGTAAATATAGCCGTTCAAAATATTTTTTCCTGATAGTTTCGAAACTACTGATCGGATTGGAATGAAATTATGCACCTAGCTCAGGAATAATGTATTCAAACTACGTGCAAAATTGTGTCCAGATCGCATCACCAAGACCATAGATACCGTGGAAAATTCTAGCGAATTATCGGAAAAAAATTGATCAGCTGAAGCACCGACATGAAGTCTGGAGTTTTGCCTAAGTTTCAGAATTTTTTTGACAGCAGTCAAAAATTCCTTCAATTGATTTCTAAAACTGGAAAATGCGAATCTACCTACAAGGTGCATGTACGAGCGCTCAAAAGCTCCTGCCTTCACGGCAGTGCTTTTCGTAATTTTTTTACCTCAGTTGGCCTGGACCTTCCTGTGTTCGTTTTCAACTAAAGTCTCCCTGGTCGGTCTCAGTGGAGTGAAGCGTGTGCCCCTCGTTTTTCTTTATCCTCCTCAAATATTACGAAATATTGCCGTTCTTACTTATATAGATATATAACGCCAAACCAAGAGGTGGAAGAGGTTACTTCAAGACATCTTCTAGAAGAGATTCGGGACACCAGAGTCGAACTCAAAAATTGCATATCTGCAGCAGAGGTGAGGCTTCTATTGGAAATACAAGAGCTGAGGAGCAGAAATGATGCATTAGAGGGGGAGAATGAAGAGCTGAGGAGGGGGCTCGAGAGCGCTAGACGTCTGGGAAACAAGAGGAATATTGTCCTTTTTGAGCGCTCGTACTACACGAGGGCTATATCATTTCGTCACGATATCTGTATTTTTCGAATTTTGAGCCGAAAATGGTCTCAAACGACTATGTTCGACTCTCTAAATTCGAGTCTGTCCGTCCGTCCGGCTGTATACACGATAACTCTCGAACGGAATGTCCTAGAAAATTGAAATTTTCAGGGTAGGTTCAAATCTCGAATGCCGCGGTCGAGTTCGTTATAGGGCAATATTCACCCAGGGATTCCGAAAATATGGCCTCTCGAATTTTTGTTTTCCTGATTATTTCGAAACTATAGATTTTGTACTCAGATGAAGAATAACGTATTCAACCTACATGCAAAATTTTGTCCAGCTCGCATGACCAGAACCATACAAACCATAGAAAATTATAACTTTCGAACGGAAAGGCCTAGAGACTTGAAATTTTTAGGATAGGTGTAGATCTCGAATGTTGCGGTCACGTTCATCAATGAGCGACAATGGGTTCCGTAAATATGGTCGTTCAAAATTCTTTTCTTGATAATTTCAAAACTATGTAGTTGATCGTGACGAAAATTTGTATTTGAATTGAGAATGATATATTCGAGCTTTATTTTGTCCAGATCGCATGATCAGAACCATAGAAACCATAGAAAATCATAACTTCCGAACGGAAAGGCCTAAAAACTAGGAATTTTCAGGATAGGTTCGGATCGCGAATTGTGCGGTCACGTTCATCGATGAGCAAAATTAGACTAGGGGTTCCGTAAATATATCCGTTCGAACTATTTTTTTCCTGATAATTTCGAAACTACTTATTGGATTGGAATGAAATTTCGCACATAGATGGAGAATGATATATTCAAACTACGTGGGATCCAGATCCCATTACCAAGACAATAGATACCGTAGAAAATTTTAGCGAATTATTGAAAAAAAAATTGGTCACCTAAAGCACTGACGTGAATTCTGGATTTTCGCCTCAGTTTGAATTTTTTTTGACAGCTGTCAAAATCTTTCCAATTGGTTTTTAAAACTGAATAATGCGAATCTACCTACAAGGTGCATGTACGAGCGCTCAAAAGCTCCTGCCTTCACGGCAGTGCTTTCCGTAGTTTTTTGGTTTGAAAGTGGATTCCTAACTGACACCAGATATTCTCTGTTTTGAACTGAATAGATTGCTAGACATTCATATCCAAACGCCGAAAGTAAGTGATTGCTACACGCTGGGAAAAACACTAAATTGTCTTATAAAAGTAGAATTTGTGTCATACCAAACGAAGAACAATATATTCAATCACGTGAAGAATTTAAAAGGTAACACGGTATCGATTTCAAATGACCTAACACCGAAGCAGCGTGAGGATGATAAGAGACTCAGGTCATTTTTGTTGAAGGCCAGAGCAAATTCTACGGAAAAATCTCATATCAAGGGAAATAAACTGGTGGTTGGACAGGCTATCTTTGATTTGGAAGATCTGGAGAGTTCTGAGGAAGAAAATAAGCCAAATAGTGCTCCGGGTACTCCTACACCTAGGGATGTCAACAACACACTGGTGAAAACTGGACCTGAACTTGTAAATTTTGCCCCTGGACCGTCGACCACACTTGGAGGAAAACGTCTGGAAAAATTGTTAACACCACATTTGGCGACACAAAAGAAAAAATTCTCGAACAGGAAAAAATCATTTCCAAAAGAAAATGTTAATGAGATGAAACTCCGACATAAATCTTCGACAGATAAATGAAAATTTAATCGAACTCAAAGAAAAAGTGGAAAAAAAATAAAATAATTTGATATAAATCAGATATAGCATCTTACAAAAATAAACAAGAAGTCAAAAAATAGTTATGAGCACAGAAAGAAAAAATATGAAAAATAATAAAAAGATGACGAAAAGCACTGTCGTGAAGTCAGTAGCTTTTGAGCGCTCGTTCATCCACCTTGTAGGTAGATTCGCATTTCCAGTTTAAGAAATAAATTCAAAAAATTCTCAAACTAAGGCTAAACTCCAGACTTCACGTCAGTTCTTCAGGTGATTTTTTTCCGATGATTCGCTAGAATCGCTGAATCTTCGACAGATAAATGAAAATTTAATCGAACTCAAAGAAAAAGTGGAAAGAAAATAAAATAATTTGATATAAATCAGATAGAGCATCTTACAAAAATAAACAAGAATGTTAATGGGCCAAATTCCACCAGGGGTTCCGTAAATATGGCCGTTCAAAGTTTTGTTTCCCTGATTACTTGAAAACTACAGATTTGATCGAGATGCAATTTCGCACTCAAATGGAAAATGAGGTGTTTAAGCTACATGTGGAATTTTGTCCAGATCGCATGACCAGAACCATAGAAACCATAGAAAATTGTAACTTTTGAACGGAAACGCTTAGGGACTTGAAATTTTCAGGATAGGTGTGGATCTTGAATGTCGTTATCACGTTCATCTATGAGCAACATTATACAAGGGGTTCCGTAAATACGGTCGTTTGAAATTTTGTTTTCTCGATAAATTTGAAACTACGGATTCGATCGAGATGAAATTTTGTATTTTAATCGAGAATGATATATTGAAGCAATATTTTGTCCAGATCGCATAACCAGAACCATAGAAACCATAAAATTAGATTCGCATTTCCAGTTTAAGAAATAAATTCAAAAAATTCTCAAACTAAGGCTAAACTCCAGACTTCACGTCAGTTCTTCAGGTGATTTTTTTCCGATGATTCGCTAGAATCGCTGGATCTTCGACAGATAAAGGAAAATTCAATCGAACTCAAAGAAAAAGTGGAAAATAAAATAATTTGATATAAATCAGATACAGCATCTTACAAAAATAAACAAGAAGTCAAAAAATAGTTATAAGCACAGAAAAAAAAGAATTATAAAAAATAATAAAAAGATGACATGAAGTCTGGAGTTTCGTCTAAGTTTCAGATTTTTTTGACAGCTCTCGAAAATTCCTTCAATTGATTTCTAAGACTGGAAAATGCGAATCTACCTACCAGGTGCATGTACGAGCGCTCAAAAGCTCCTGCCCTCACGGCAGTGCTTTTCGTAATTTTTTTTCCCTACACGCTGGGAAAAACACTAAATTGTCCTATGAAAGTAAAATTTGTGTCATACCAAACGAAGAAGAATATATTCAATCACGTGAAGAATTTAAAAGGTACCACGGTATCGATTTCAAATGACCTTACACCGAAGCAGCGTGAGGATGATAAGAGGATCAGGTCATTTTTGTTGAAGGCCAGAGCAAATTCTACGGAAAAATCTCATATCAAGGGAAATAAATTGGTGGTTGGACAGGCTTTCTATGATTTGGAAGATCTGGAGAGTTCTGAGGAAGAAAATAAGCCAAATGGTGCTCCGGGTACTCCTACACCTAGGGATGTCAACAACACACTGGTGAAAACTGGACCTGAACTTGTAAATTTGGCCCCTGGACCGTCGACCGCACGTGGAGGAAAACGTCTGGAAAAATTGTTGACACCACATTTGGCGACACAAAAGAAAAAATTCTCGAACAGGAAAAAATCATCTCCAAAAGAAAATGTTAATGAGATGAAACTCCGACATAAATCTTCGACAGATAAATGAAAATTTAATCGAACTCAGAGAAAAAGTGGAAAAAAAATAACATAATTTGATATAAATCAGATACAGCATCTTACAAAAATAAACAAGAAGTCAAAAAATAGTTATAAGCACAGAAAAAAAAGAATTATAAAAAATAATAAAAATATGACGAAAAGCACTGCCGTGAAGTCAGTAGCTTTTGAGCGTTCGTTCATCCACCTTGTAGGTAGATTCGCATTTTCCAGTTTAAGAAATAAATTCAAAAAATTCTCAAACTAGCGAATCTCCAGACATCACGTCAGTTCTTCAGGTAATTTTTTCCGATGATTCGCTAGAATCTATGGTCTTGATGATGTGATCTGGACAAAATTTTCCACATAGTTTCAATACATTATTCTTCAACATGTGCAAAATTCCATTCCAATCCAATGAGTAGTTTCGAAATTATCAGGGAAAAATATTTTGAACGGCCATATTTACGGAACCCCTAGTCTAATCTCGATCACTGATGAACGTAACCGCGAAATGTCGAATGACCAGAACCATAGAAACCATAGAAAATGGTAACTTTTGAACGGAAAGGCCTAGGAACTTGAAATTTTCAGGGTGGGTTTGGATCGCAAATATCGCGGTCACGTTCATGAATGAGCAAAATTAGACTAGGGTTTCCGTAAATATGGCCGTTCAAAATCTTATTTTCCTGATAGTTTCGAAACTACTGATCGGATTGGAATGAAATTATGCACCTAGCTGAGGAATAATGTATTAAAACTACGTGCAAAGTGCAAAAGTTCCTGCCTTCACGGCAGTGCTTTTCGTAATTTTTGAGCGCTCGTACTACTTACATGAGGGCTATATCATTTTGTCACGATGTCTGTATTTTTCGAATTTTGAGACGAAAATGGTCTCAAACGACTATGTTCGACTCACTGATAACGAATCCGTCGGAAAATTCGAGTCTGTCCGTCCGTCCGGCCGTATACACGATAACTCTCGAACGGAATGTCCTAGAAACTTGAAATTTTCAGGGTAGGTTCAAATCTCGAATGCCGCGGGGTGGGCAATATTCGCCCAGGGGTTCCATAAATATGACCGCTCGAATGTTTGTTTTCCTGATTATTTCGAAACTATAAATTCGATCGAGGTGAAATTTTGTACTCAGATGAAAAATAACGTATTCAACCTACATGCAAAATTTTGTCCAGCTCGCATTACCAGAACCATAGAAACCATAGAAAATTATAACTTTCGAACGGAAAGTCCTAGAGACTTGAAATTTTCAGGACAGGTGTAGATCTCGAATGTTGCGGTCACGTTTATCGATGAGCAAAATTAGACTATGGGTTCCGTTAATATGGTCGTTCGAAATTCAGTTTTCTTGATAATTTCAAAACTATGGATTTGATCATGACGAAATTTTGTATTTGAATTGAGAATGATATATTCGAGCTACATTTTGCCCAGATCTCATGATCAGAACCATAGAGACCATAGAAAATCATAACTTCCGAACGGAAAGGCCTAGGGACTTGAAATTTTCAGGATAGGTTCGGATCGCAAATTGTGCGGTCACGTTCATTAATGAGCAAAATTAGAATAGGGGTTCCGTAAATATAGCCGTTCAAACTATTTTTATCCTGATAATTTCGAAACAACTTATTGGATTGGAATGAAATTCCGCACATACATGGAGAATGATACATTCAAACTACGTGGGAAATTTTGTCCAGATCGCATTACCAAGACAATAAATACCGTAGAAAATTCTAGCGAATTATTGAAAAAAAAATTGGTCACCTAAAGCACTGACGTGAATTCTGGATTTTCGCTTCAGTTTGAATTTTTTTGACAGCTGTCAAAATCTTTCCAGTTGGTTTCTAAAACTGAATAATGCGAATTTACCTACAAGGTGCATGTACGAATAAACGTATATTATAATATCTGACGGGAAATGTCTTCTATTCATTCCATTAGTTTCTTCAAAAATATAGATCTCCACGTACTTTCCTCTCTCCCTATATGTGTATCGCAGGTACTCCATTTTGAGTCTTCATGCGATACTCGGGAAGCGGAAAACGCCCGACATTGCGTTCATCGCCATGATACAAGTACATGAAAGTTTCATGCCGTAAGGCCAAAAATTTTATTTAGTGAATAGTACAACCATAGAAACCATAGAAAATTATAACTTTGTAATTGAAATGCCTAGGGACTTGAAATTTTCAGGTTAGTTGTGGATCTCGAATGTCGCGGTCACGTTCATCAATGAGCAGAATTAGACTTGGGTCGATCGTGACGAAATTTTGTATTTTAATGGAGAAAGATATATTCAAGCTACATTTTTCCAAATCGCATGACCATAGCCATAAAAAATTATAATTTCCGAACGGAAAGGAGGGGGCTTGAAATTTTTAGGGTAGGTTCGGATCGCGAATTTCGCAGTCACGTTCATCAATGAGCAGAATAAGACTAGTGGTTCCGTGAATATGGCCGTCGAAAATATTTTTTCCTGATAAATTCGAAACCACTGATCTGATTGAAATGAAATTCTGGACATAGATGAAGAATAATGTATTCATACTACGTGGGATATATTGTCCAGATCCCATAACCAAGACCATAGATACCATAAAAAATTCTAGTGAATCATCGAATAAAAATTGGTCACCTAAAGCACTGGCGTGAAGTCTGGAGTTATGCCTCATTTTGAAATTTTGTTTGAAGCTGTCAAAATTTGTATCAATTAGTTTCTAAAACTGGAGAATGCGAAGGTGGATGAACGAGCGTTCGAAAGCTCCTGACTTCACGGTAGCGCTTTTCAAATTTTTATGTTCATGTTTATATCCCGACTTTTTTAGATCGTTGTGAGATTCCTCATAAGCTCAGAGCTTAGGGCAGCGAAGTCATTGATATGATTTCTTCTCCGAAAAAAAATGTGACGTCATTCTGATCGCTGTGCTATAATTTTCTTCCAATGAAATTTTTACTATAACGGTTTTTGTAATCTTCATATTAGGTAATATAGAGATCTTCATATGCATTACATGGTCTAACGGTGCGAAATTGATAATTAATTATACAATCTTATATGGGCAATAATAATCATCGTACCTTGCAGTCGATGCCAAAGGTTATGTCAAGCTGAATACTTCTTGACAAAGCGATGAAATGTATGTATCTTCCTTCATTCAGAGATTTTTTTTTTCAGCAAACCAAAGGCAACTCCAACCAATCAATTCTCTGAGACCTAGAGACGAGAACAACAATTTCACTTTTATCAAATTTCTTATGTTCTTGAAGAATATGTTTGAACCAGACTATTTAGGGGATAAAAGAATCCCCAGAAAAAGACCAAGAACATCATTCACGTTCAACACTCTCCATAACTATTTCAAGCCATTGGAATTATATGAAGGCCATCAAATAAGTCGCCTCCAAGAGACGTCCATTTTTCTTCATAATTCCCAACTTGCCGTCACTAGCTATTCATTCAGTAGAAATGACCTGGCAAGAAATTTCCTACTGAAAGCACGGTATAAGGAAGAGAAGGAAAATTTTTATGTTTCTCTGAATATTGAACCTCCAATGTCTTATAATAAGTTTTCAAATAAAAAAAATTAAAAATAATCAATCTTTTTTGAGCGCTCGTACTACTTACACGCGGGCTATATCATTTCGTCACGACGTCCGTATTTATCGAGTTTTGAGCTGAAAATGTGCCGTAAGCACGATAACTCTCGAACGAAACAACCTAGAGACTTGAAATTTTCAGTGTGGGTTCAATTCCCGAATGCCTCGGTTGAGTTCGTTAATGGGCCAAATTCCACCAGGAGTTCCGTAAATATGGCCGTTCAAAGTTTTGTTTTCCTGATAACTTGAAAAATACAAATTTGATCGAGATGAAATTTTGCACTCAAATGGAGAATGAAGTGTTCAAGCTACAAATGAAATTTTGTCCAGATCGCATGACCAGAACCATAGAAATCATAGAAAATTGTAACTTTTGAACGGAAACTCCTAGGGACTTGAAAATTTCAGGATAGGTGTGGATCTCGAATGTCGTGATCACGTTCATCTATCTAATCCATATACTAAAATTATTTTTTCGAAACCACAGAACAGTTAAGACAAAACTATCTAAAACGAGAGGCCGAAGGCCTCGAGCAATTTTGAAATTGCAAAAAAAGAAAGAGAACGGGGGCGCGAAGCGCCCCCGCGTTTTCGAGAGGAAGAAACGGGCTTTCCTGAGGTACTCGAAAAGTTACCTATTTCGAATTCCAAACGAACGAAAATAACGTTCGGAAAAGGTCAAAAACTCGAAAAGATGCCAAAAATTGCCGCTGATCTTTTCATAAGGATATTTAACCGCAACATCTCGGGCTCCGCTAAGGATCGAATTTCTAGCTCAAAGGACGTAAGGTCTCAATAAACTATGTGACGTCCTCCAACTATCCTCAGTTTTCACAAGAACTCGATTTGAAAAAAGTCGATTTCTGACACCTCGAGAAACCCGAATTAATTTACGTGGAGCATAGATATTACGTGACGTTTACCCCGTATTTCGTGGATAAAGCCCCGCCCCCTTCGATTGACATTATAGGACAGGACCGTTCTTGGCCCTTCTGGCAATAATCAAAATTATTATTATTTTTTTTTCTTCACCGAACTATTCGAAAATGTGAATCTACCCGAAAAGGTGAATCTATCGGAAAAGTCGAATCTACCTATTATGTGGATCTCCCGGCTTACTAGTATCTAAATATGGTCGTTTGAAATTTAGTTTTCTTGATAATTTCAAAACTACAGATTCGATCGTGACGAAATTTTGAATACTAATGGAGAATGATATATTCAAGCTACATTTCACCAGATCGCATGACCAGAACCATAGAAACCATAGAAAACCATAAAAAACTTTCTATCGGAAAGGCCTAGGGACTTGAAATTTTCAGGATAGATGTGGATTTGAAATGTCGCGTTCACGTACATCAATCAGCAGAATTATAGTAGGGGTCCCGTAAATACGGTCGTTCGAAATTTTGTTTTGTCGATAATTTCGAAACTAAGGATTCGATCGAGATAACATTTTGTATTTTAATCGGGAATGGTATATTTAAGCAACATTTTGTCCAGATCGCATGACCAGAACCATAGAATCCGTAGAAAATCATAACTTCCGAAGGCAAAGGCCTAGGAACTTGAAATTTTCAGGGTAGGTTTGTATCTCGAATGTCGCGGTTACGTTCATCAATGAGCAAAATCAGACTAGGAGTTCCGTAAATATGACCGTACAAAATATTTTGTTCCTGATAATTTCGAAACTAATGATTGGATTGGAATGAAAATCTACACCTAGCTGGAGAATAATGTATTCAAACTAGTTGCGAAATTTTATTCAGATCGTATCACCAAGACCATAGATACCGTAGAAAATTCTAGCGAATCATCGAAAAAAAAATTGGTCAGCTGAAGCACTGACATGAAGTCTGGAGTTTCGCCTAAGTTTGAAAATTTTTTTGACAGCTGTTGAAAATTCCTCCAATTGATTGCTAAAACTGGATATCGCGAATCTACCTACAAGGTGGATGTACGAGCGCTCAAAAGCTCCTGACTTCACGGCAGTGCTTTTCTAATTTTTTTGAAATGAGGGTGTATACTTATATCTGTATTTTTCATGATGGATCCATTTATATGAAATTCTCTTTATAAAATGTCATAAGGAATTACCACTTGCAAAATTTACACGTTATTGGGGAAATAAAACATTATTTTCGTAATCGTTAAATAAAAATATATTGTTCAAGTTAGAATAATTATGTTATCGCACATCCAGTGGACACCATTTTCTTCAACATATCAATCAAAATAGTCTTCAATAGACTTTTTTTGAGAAAATTCTAATCAAATGTTTCAGATCGCACGTCAGACGATAATAACTCCGAGAGCACCCTCAATTGAAAATTGAGCCAGCTGAGCAGACAAAATATATAGCTTAGGGTAAAAGGTACAGTTGTTGACACCCTATCAGTGATTGACACCCTCATTTCTATATTTGTTTGAATTATAAAAATTGGATGGTTGCCTTAAAAACATAGAGCTTTGAAAAAAAAATTTCAATTTTTCAAGTTTGGACTATTAGTATTAATTTGGGTTAGGTTTGCATTCCTAATTCACCATATAATTATAAATGTGCAGCGTGCTGACGATCATTGCAATTAGGAAAATACTGCCATTTTCTCAAGGTACTTAACTCAAGTTCTAATTTTCGTCTGAAGCATAATTTTTGAGCGCTCGTACTACTTACACGAGGGCTATATCATTTCGTCACGATGTCTGTATTTTTCGAATTTTGAGCCGAAAATGGTCTCAATCGACTATGTTCGACTCACTGATGACGAATCCGTCGGAAAATTTGAGTCTGTCCGTCCGTCCGGCCGTCCGTAAGCACGATAACTCTCGAACGGAACAACCTAGAGACTTGAAATTTTCAGTGTGGGTTCAGTTCCCGAATGCCTCGGTTAAGTTCGTTAATGGGCCAAATTCCACCAGGGTTTCCGTAAATATGGCCGTTCAAAGTTTTGTTCCCCTGATGACTTGAAAACTACAGATTTGATTGAGATGAAATTTTGCACTCGAATGGGGAATTAGGTGTTCAAGCTACATGTGAAATTTTGTCCAGATCGCATGACCAGAACCATAGAAACCATAGAAAATTGTAACTTTTGAACGGAAACGCCTAGGGACTTGAAATTTTCAGGATAGGTGTGGATCTCGAATGTCGTGATCACGTTCATCTATGAGCGAAATTATACTAGGGGTTCCGTAAATACGGTCGTTTGAAGTTTTGATTTCTCGATAATTTCTAAACTACGCATTCGATCGAGATGAAATTTTGTATTTTGATCGAGAATGATATAATAAAAGAATATTTTGTCCAGATCGCATGACCAGAACCATAGAAACCATAGAAAATTGTAACTTTTGAACGGAAAGGCCTAGGGACTTGATATTTTCAGGATAGGTGTGGATCTGAAATGTCGCGTTCACGTTTATCAATCAGCAAAATTATACTAGGGGTTCCGTGAATACGGTCGTTTGAAATTTTGGTTTCTCGATAATTTCGAAACTACGGATTCGATCGAGATGTAATTTTGTATACTATTGGAGAATGATATATTCAAGCTACATATCTCCAGATCACATGACCAGAACCATAGAAACCATAGAAAATCATAACTTTCGAACGGAAAGGCCTAGGAACTTGAAATTTTCAGGGTGGGTTTGGATCGCGAATATCGCGGCCACGTTCATCAATGAGCGAAATTAGACTAGGGGTTCCGTAAATATGGCTGTTCAAAATATTTTTTTCCTGATAATTTCGAAACTACTGATTGGATTGGGATGAAATTTTGCACCTAGCTTAGGAATAATGTATTCAAACCACGTGCCAAATTTTGTCCATATCGCACCACCAAGACCATAGATACCGTAGAAAATTCTAGCGAATTATCGAAAAAAAATTGGTCACCTAAAGCACTGACATGAAATCTGGAGTTTCGCCTAAGTTTCAGAATTTTTGTGACAGCTGTCGAAAATTCCTTCAATTGATTTTTGAAACTGGAAAATGCGAATCTACCTACAAGGTGCATGTACGAGCGCTCAAAAGCTCCTGCCTTCACGGCAGTGCTTTTCGTAATTTTGAGCGCTCGTACTACTTACACGAGGGCTATATCATTTCGTCACGATGTCTGTATTTTTCGAATTTCGAGCCGAAAATGTTCTCAATCGACTATGTTCGACATGATTACTTGAAAACTACAGATTTGATCGAGACGAAATTTTGCACTGAAATGGAAAATAATGTGTTCAAGCTACATGTGAAATTTTGTCCAGATCGCATGACCAGAACCACAGAAACCATAGAAAATTGTAACTTTTGAACGGAAACGCCTAGGGACTTTTCAGGATAGGTGTGGATCTCGAATGTCGTGATCACGTTCATCTATGAGCAACATTATACAAGGGGTTCCGTAAATACGGTCGTTGGAAATTTTGTTTTCTCGATAAATTCGAAACTACGGATTCGATCGAGATGAAATTTTGTATTTTAATCGAGAATGATATATTGAAGCAATATTTTGTCCAGATCGCATGACCAGAACCATAGAAACCATAGAAAATTGTAACTTTTGAACGGGAAGGCCTTGAAATTTTCAGGTTGGGTTTGTGAATATCGCGGTCACGTTGTAGTATGTATCAGTACGAACACTCTGTATATTAACGATCTTGAGTTGCAATATCTGTTACCTCGTTTTGTGTAGGCAAAGCGTGCTCAAATAGTAAATAGATGTGTTTAAGATAACATGAAATGTTATCAATCATGTTATCGATTCTCGAAGGTGTTTTGATACATTCGATTAAACACATAACATCTTATGAATATATAAACATTTTAACATCTTGTCTAAGAGAAGTCTTCAGATGAGAGTCCCGAGATGTTACCAATAAACCTTTGACGAGTGATAGTGTTTTATTCACCATCCCTCGACTGCATAACGATTGAGCGAACCTACCCTAGCTGGGTACGTTACATGGCGATCCTGCCAGTCCTATGCAGTTAGAGGATTAATGGTTTTCACCACCAGGGCAAAATGGGTTCAGGACAGTCCAAGGAAGAAGAAGTAATCATTGCCCAGACAGGGAATAGTGCAGCCACCGCTGCAATTGAAGCCAAGTCCCTGTCAGTGCCAGAAGTCCTGGGAATGATAGCGTTCCTGCTAGTTTGTATTGGAGCCATCATGTACCTGTACTGGAAAGTAAAGAAGGCACTCCAAGAAGAAGGTGCAGCTGGAAATCAGAAGAAGCCACCACGAGTTAGTGTAAAACAAACCGTAAGAAAATTTTCTCTTTGGTTATATCTGATTATCCATGGTATATAATAAACTATTTAGCAGATGTCTGAAAGAATGACTCAAGTTAGAATATTAATTCAACACATTGAATGAAATTGTCAAGTCAGAACCAAATTTTCTCAAAGCATTAAGTCCTCACCAAAGAATTATAGAGGATTCAATTTTAGAATCGAGGAAATCGCTTCAAGAAAGATCTAATTGAAATTTTAAATCGAAATCGTAAGGTATAAACATTCATATCGAGGTCGTGACCGCAGAAATTAGAACTTCAATTCAGCGAAAAAGAATTTCGAGCAAGGTCGAGGTCACCAGTTCGCGAATCATGCGGTAAACAATAACTTATATTGTTTTTATAGACGGGAATTTGAATTACCTGACTAATCCTTCTAGTGGATTAACCAAATTCCGTTTTATTTGGGAAGAATCAGATGCCTTATCGCGAATGCCTCCGATGGCAAAAGGATTGATCACCTATTGTTATCGAAGTGTTGAAACGTCCAGTAGAAAGTGTTGAGTTAAGACTGCTTTCAGAAAAAAGAATTTCTCAATTTGAAAAAGCAACATTCAGAGGATTACAATGAGAATTTAATATATAATGTAAATTCACAAATTATTTTCATTAACCAGAACCGATCAACGCACGACCTAGGTACATCGTTGAGGATACTGGGAAAAATATGCGCAGAAAATAATATATTAGAATTGTTCCTCATAAAGCTAGCTAGCAATAAAAAATTTTTGAATATGTTGACAAATTGTAAAAATGAAATTCTAGGAACATCCTTAAAGATTAACATAATAAGAGATGTAACGCGAATAGAAGACACAGAATTAAGGCAAATTATTCTGAACGACTTTCATATGCTTCCAACCGGTGGACATGCAGGTATCGAACGCATGTTCAACAATATAAAAAGAGAGTATTTCTGGAATGGTTTAAGATCTGACGTTGAAAAATTTGTAAAGAAGTGTGACGATTGTCAACGACATAAACATTCCTTACCTAGAAAGGAACCTTTGGCAATCACCACCACAGCTTCGTCTGCTTTTCAGAAAGTTTTTTTAGATCTCGTAGGTCCATTACCTACGGATATCGGAAATAATAAGTATATTCCCACTATTCAATGCGACTTGACCAAATTCGTAGAGTGTTACCCCCTACCAAACAAAGGCAGAAACAGTTTCGAAATCTTTTGTTCAAAACTTTGTTTTAAGGTATGGTATACCTTCGGAAGTTGTTACAGACCAAGGCACAGAATTCTTATCAAGAATATTTAGTGAATCGTGCGAATTACTCAAAATAAAGCAATTCAATTCAACAGCTTATCACCACGAAACACTAGGTGCGCTTGAAAATTCGCATAAACACTTAGGAGCATTCCTTCGTATGCACGCAGCTAAGGAAAGTAACAACTGGAGTAATTGGGTTCCATATTGGTGCTTTGCATACAACAATACCGTGAACTCTTCAACTCGCTATACTCCTCACGAACTTGTTTTCGGAAAACCTAGTAGATTTCCACAAAATTTAAAAAGCCAAGTAGATCCAATCTACAATTTTGACAACTATCCTCTAGAACTAAAATATAGGTTGCAAACGGCATGGATAGATGCTAGAGAAAACTTGGTGATGACAAAATTAAAAAGAAAAGAGAATTTCGACAGAAATTGTAATGAAACTGTATAAAGTAGGAGATGAGGTGCTCGTGAATAATAAGAACAGTGACAATAAACTTGACCCCTTATTTAACGGTCCCTACGAAATAGTGAAAGTGCGAAACCCGAACATTATTGTGAAAACGGACAAGAACAAACTCAAAGAAGTTCACAAGAACAGAGTGAAACCGTATTTTTCATAACGAGTAACGATTACTAACCAGTGATTAGAATTAAAAGACTGATGTAAATTTTAGATTAGGTATTGAAACTTTGTATATGTAAGTCCATTAAAATTATGTATAACGTATATATAAATATTAAGCTATAGATAAGTCAAAAAAAAAAAAAATTTTATACTTGTATGGAAAAATTTTTTTTCTCTCAAAGGGGGAAGGTGTAGTATGTATCAGTACGAACACTCTGTATATTAACGATCTTGAGTTGCAATATCTGTTACCTCGTTTTGTGTAGGCAAAGCGTGCTCAAATAGTAAATAGATGTGTTTACGATAACATGAAATGTTATCAATCATGTTATCGATTCTCGAAGGTGTTTTGATACATTCGATTAAACACATAACATCTTATGAATATATAAACATTTTAACATCTTGTCTAAGAGAAGTCTTCAGATGAGAGTCCCGAGATGTTACCAATGAACCTTTGACGAGTGTTAGTGTTTTATTCACCATCCCTCGACTGCATAACGATTGAGCGAACCTACCCTAGCTGGGTACGTTACAACGTTAATCAATGAGCAAAATAAGACTAGGGGTTCCGTAAATATGGCCGTTCAAAATATTTTTTTCCTGATAGTTTCGGAACTACTGATAGGATTGGAATGAAATTATGCACCTAGCTGAGGAATAATGTATTCAAACTACGTGCAAAATTTTGTCCAGATCGCATCACCAAGACCATAGAGATCGTAGAAAATTTTAGCGAATTATCGAAGGAGAAATTGGTCACCAGAGGCACTGACATAAAGTCTATAGTTCCTCCTAAGTTTCAGAAGTTTTTTGACAGCTGTCAAAGATTCCTTCAATTGATTTCTAAAACTGGAAAATGCGAATCTACCTACAAGGTGCATGTACGAGCTCTCAAACGCTCCTGCCTTCACGGCAGTGCTTTTCGTAATTTTTTTTCGCGTAAATCGTCCGTTGTATTGGGAACAATTTACATTCATGGAGACCTGGCGTCCTCAGGGATGACCTTGTCGTGATAATAATGAAAACAACTAAAAAAGAATTATCGAATTTGGTGCAGTCGTTTGAACGTGATGCTTTTACATGATGATTTTGGATCGAGTGGATAGATTTGTTTTAATTAGAAAATATTCTTTATTCTTGAAATGAACAGCCAAAATATACCAACTACAAGTTTCGAATAATCAAGAACTAGAATCAATGACAATTGACATAGTACCCAGTTATGTCGGAACATAAAACATTATATCTCATCTTATATGACCTACTAACACCCACTCTCAATTCGAGGTTTCTTATATCCTAGCATATACAAAATCTTATTGAATTGCAACTTTTGCAAAGCCTTCGTGAAGATATCTGCCTCTTGTTCCTCTGAACACAAATATTTCAAAATAATTTGTCCCTTGAACATTATATCTCTAATAAAATTGTATACCTATATCGAATATGTATCTACATGTTTCATTTTTCTCACAAATCAATCTTCTTTGATTATGGCTATACAACTTTGACTATCTGTAAATACAAAAGTTGGTGCCAAATCATTGAATCTAAAAGTTAAATCAATTGATAGTTTTTGATACATACACATTCAGCAATACATAAACTCAAGGATATCAATTCTGACTCTGTAGAGGATAAAGCAATACATGATTGCTTTCGAGAACAACAATTCACCAAATTATTGTGAACTCTTATTATATACCCTGAAGTACTCTTTCGATCAACTGAATCATTTCCCCAATCTGCATCGCAATAGCAACTGAGCGGTTTTGAATCTGGATATTTTGTGTAAGTTAATTTACTCTGCTCTGTCCCCTTCACATTACGTAAAATTATTTTCATGTTTCCAATTTTCTTCTGTAGGATTCGATTGAAATCTGCTCAAATAATTAACACTGAAACATATATCAGCCCTTGTAACAGTTGAGTACATAGGACATCCTATAAGCTCTCCATATGGTTTCGTTTCCATAGGAACTCCCTCCTTTAATTTCAAACTTACTTCCATAGGAGTTGACTGAATTTTGCAATCTTGCATTATGAATTTTTGTAAAAGTTTTCCTATATATTGAGTCTGACTCAAAGTAAGTGTTTGTTCTTTGCAATCTCTAATAACTTCTATCCCCAAGAAATATTTAACATCGCCCAAATCTTTCATATCAAATTCCTTTCCCAATAAGTATTCTAAGTTTTTAAGTTCATTCTCTTCATTACTGACAACTAATAAATCATCGACATACACTAAAATATAAATCACAATAACATCAATGAATTGAGTAAACAAACATCTGTCAGCTACACTACTTTGAAAATTCAGCTATCTTATAAATGTATACAAACGTTGATACCATTCTTCAGAAGATTGTTTTGAGCCATAAATGGTTTTATTTAACAAACAAACTTCATTATTTACTTTGAAACCAGGTGGCTGGGACATATACATTTTTTGTTTATTTTTTAAATAACCATTCAAAAATGCTGACTCGAAATCTGAATGATGAACAAAATAATTTTTTTTATTCGCAATAGATAAAATGGTTCTAAATGTAGCTAATTTTGAAACAGGTGAATAAGTCTCATTGAAGTTCAAACCTTTCTCTTGAAAACAGCCCCTAGCAACTAATCTCGCCTTGTATTTACTGATTTTACCTTCATGGTCCCTCTTGATTGCGAATACCCATTTGGAGGATATTTGTCTCTATCCCTTTGGCAAGTCCACCAAAGTCCACGCCTTATTCTTCTTCAGAGCATCCAACTCTTCCATCACTGCTTTCTTCCATTCTTCTTGTCACTTCGGCTTTGAAGATCTTCAATGCTTTCTGGCAAATTTTCTTCTACATAAGCTTCAGCGTTTAGAGGCAAAATACGATTCTTCTTCTTCTCAGTTACCACCATCAAGTTCATCATTCTCTCCAATCATACAGTCTTTGTGCCAAGCTGGTGCCTTCCTTTGACGTCTAACAGTTTCTGATTTTGGATTAATATCATCTCCTTCTTCCATATCTACTGTATCGAAAAAATCTATATTATTTTCATTATTGTCCTCATTGAGATCTGCATCCTTCTGGTCTTCCTTTTCAAGTGAATAATTGTCTAGAGGTAAAACTTCATAATTTACGCTCTTATTGATATTTTCATCAAAATATACATTTCTTTCTACAATAATATTACCAGTTTTAGGGTCATATAGCCTATAACCATTCGTTGAGAAACCAACCATTATAAATTTATTGCATTTCTTATCAAATTTGTTTCTCTTATGCTCTGGAATGTGGCAATAAGCTACAGAACCAAATACTCTAAGTTTCTTTACATTCGGTTTCGTGCTATACCAAACTTCTGATGGTGTTGTAAATTTCTTGAAAAATCTAGACTTACTCTGTTTGTTGATCGAAAATGCTGCCGTTCTTATAGCTTCTACCCAGAGTGTTTTTGTTAAACCACTTCCTATAATAAGTGCTCTAGCTTTTCCAACTAAAGACCTATTGAATCTTTCACTCACTCTATTCTGGTGAGGGTTATAAGGTACTGTGAATTCCATTTTGATTCACTGTTCTTGACAAAACTTCTTGAATTCCCTCAAAGAATACTACCCACTATGGTCTGTTCTCAAACGTGAAATTTTGCTCTGAAAATGTGTTTCTGCCATCGCTTTGAAGAACTTTAAAAAATTGAATACTTCATTCTTTGATTTCGAAGGGTATACAACCACTTAATGACTCATATAACTCCAATATTCGAAGTGAGCAGATGTGCATTTAGCGTTCTTAAGAAGTTTAATCATTTAGAATATATAGAGACGATTTGTCATTCGACATTTGTGTTGCTCAGAACCAATTGTCGTTCCCGCTGAGGATTTCCTAGTTTTCGCAAGTGAAAATAACGAACATTCGGCGAATTGAATTTATTGTTTGTGTTTCGTTGGTGAGTTAATTTCCATTTCACAAATAAAAAACAAACATCTGGTTATTCTTGCGATAAATCGATCTGAAAACTAAAGGAGGCCACACATCTCACGATATTATGGCTGCAAACGGTCATTGCCCGATCTGTGATGACAACTTCATAGTCAGTAACAAATACATACAGTGCAACTTGTGTTCACTTCATATTCGTGTACAGTGTCTACTGAAAGATCCTATCGTGAAAGCTTTAACTGAATCAAAAAATCTACGATTCTATTGCGAAGATTGCATTCCAATTGTAGATTCGAAGCTAAAAAACTTTTCAACATCTGATCCTAAGGTTCCAAGCGATCAGTTCAAATCATCAGATCTCATCGAACAGATAGTATCTAAAACAACAGAACAGGTCATGTGTGAAGGGGAGAAAAAAATTTTTCCAAATTTAAGGAGGAAATTGTAACGAAGTTCATAATTTGAAAGAAAGAAACATCGATTTAGTTCGCCTGCTTACTTCGCACGAAGAGTATCCAACATCAGATACAACTAATAAAATACCTACGAGATATAATCCGAATGGAGATCAAGACAACTCTGTGAAGGTGGTTAGACCGAACAGCTTCAAATCAGTTATCGTTGGGACCTCAAATAAGAAAGACACCCACAGCAATATGAAGCCTCTACAAAAGTCCAAAGATAATGCTCCGAAACCTCTTAGGGAAGCTACAACCGTAGTGATAGGTTCGTCAAATAAAATGAGCGGACCGATTACCAAAGGTACAGGTGAGTCAAATATATTGATTCAGTTGGCTCCCAAGGGGAGAAATTGGATTTGGCTGGGAGGACTTGATGGCACAACAACATCTGACAACATAGTATTATATGCCAGGGGAATATGGCCACAGAAAGACATCTTATGTTTTGACCTTAAATCAAAACGATCAAAAAAATCATTAAAACTGGGAAGTAGATATTTGAACTCGGAGGAATTGCTCCAAGCCAAGCACTGGCCGGAGGGAACGCTCATTAGACCATTTCGGACTAAAAGACGAGAATTTTCCTTCTAGACGTCGATTTCATGCTGGCCATTCAGATAAATTCAAGTTTAATTGTTATCAAAATGTGAGAGGCCAAAACTAGGCGAACTTGCGAACTCAATCTTAAGCGTAAATTTTGAATAAATTTTACTGACTGAAACTTGGTTGACTTCTGATTTTAATAATGCTGAATTAGGTCTAAATAATTATTGTATATATAGAAAAGATAGAGACTCAACTAACAGCGATAAACAAATAGGTGGGGGAGTTTCAATAGCTGTCAAAAAATGTTTATCGTCCCGTCAATTGTTTATTGGTTGCTCCAACATAGAACAACTGTTTGTCGCGGTTAGTGTAGGTTCAAAAACTCAATTATTCTCAAGCATCTATATCCCACCGAGCAGCACAGCAGTACAGTATGAGACTCACTTTGATGATCTCGAAAATATAATGGATCAGTATCCTTCCGCAGAATTAATCTGTTGCGGAGATTATAATCTATCTGGAGTATGTTGGGGAGTCGATGCATCATTAAGCATCGGTAAGGGTAAAGACTCTTATATTCATTCTATAATAGCTGCCACTAGGCAACATTGCGTTTGGATCAGCTGAACCGGATAAAAAATTGTAATGACGTTTCGTTGGACCTTGTTTTCGCTCAGTCCTCCAGTGTAAAGGTCGAATCGGCTCATGAAATTCTGTTGACATGTGATTTACATCATCCACCTTCATATTTCTCTGTTTCTAGTGAAGAGATTTCAGATCTTGAACAATCAATTCTATGATTTCAAAAATGCTGACTATGACGGTCTAATGATATATTTGGTGGGTATCGACTGGTCACCTATCCTGAATGGCAAAGAAGTTGAGGGCTGTACCGATTTCTTTTATGAGGTTTTTTAAAACGGAATTGAAATATATGTTCCCGAAGAGAAAAGAATAAAGTACAGTTTTCCATGCTGGTTAAAAAAGTTAAAGCAATGATATCTGAGAATAAACAAGTTCATAAAAGGTATGAACAAGGGAGCGATGCCATAGACTATTTGTTGTTCAAAAAGCTTAGAGATAGATGCAGGTTGAAGACTGACTTATGTTACAGAAAATAAGACATAGAGTAGGTCGAAGCTGAAATCTCTAGTAACCCTAGGTATTTTTGGAAGTTCATTAATGATCGTAAGACCCAGAAGGGACTCCCGAAAACCATGTTCTACAAAGAGAAAACTACAAACAACAACATCACTACTGCAGAACTTTTCAGAGAATATTTTTCAGGTATTTACAAAGATCCGAATGTTGACAGTGACCGAACGGTATACTATGATCAAACAATTGATATTCAAAGTTGTCATTTCTCCGAACAAGAGGTCCTTGAACTTCTGCAGGCATTACCTGAAAAAAGCGATTGTGGACCTGACAAGGTGTCAGCGTTATTATTGAGAAGATGTAGCTCAGTTTTGTCAAAACCCTTATGTTTCCTATTCAATTTATCTGTGAGTACAGGTAAATATCCAAAACTTTGGAAATCTAGTTTTATCACTCCAGTATTCAAATCGGGCGACATAAGTGATATAATGAACTATAGGCCCGTAACAAAGAGTTCTTATATCACAAAAATGCTTGATACGCTTATTACAAATATGATAACACCCATTCTCAGACGAGTTTTCATTAATGAACAACATGGGGTTATTGCTGGTAGATCAGTTACAACGAATCTTTTATGTTATATAGATATCATTCTATCAGCAATGGAAGACAGGTTACAGATTGATGCGAATTACACTGACTTCACAAAAGCCTTTGATAAGGTTCCTCACTGGCTACTGATCATCAAGCTTAGGGCACTAGGCATTGGGTCACCACTGCTGGATTGGATCTCAGATCGTCTGAGAGGGGGGTTTCAGTACGTTCGAATTTCGGAAATTTGTTCTGAAGGTATTGATATCTGCTCCGGAGATCCACAGGGTTCATCGATATCACCGCTTTTTTTGGTGCTTTGTTAACGACATCAAAGCTGTCATAATTAGGGAATCCAATCCCGCAAATGCTGGATCCCGCAAATGCGGGATCCCTCGTAAATTCTGCGGGGTCAAAATTGCGGGATCTGCGGGATTCAATATTGGAATTCCGTATTCGAATAAAAGCACAAACGTCTTTAAAACGCCCCAGAAAGCGATAAACCACTCATAAATTACGGACTTCTATCAGGCCCGACCGACATCTGTTATATTATTACCGATGGGTCCAAATCCGAGGGAAATCCCAGAGTGATTATTCTCACAGCTAGGCTTTTGAGAATAGTTGAAGCTTCAAGTAAACAACTAACAAGTTTGGTTTTTTTACGATTTATGTGCGTGCGAAGTGCAAAGCGTTCAACTAGTGCCTGAAAACAATTTCGTTAAATAGATTTCGTATTACGTCGAATATACACCAATAAACACTAAAATGAGTGTCAGTGTAGTTTATGAAGGGAATAAAGGCTCACGTTCATTTTGGAATCATTTCTTAAAATCTGAAGATGGTTTTATAGCTAAATGTAAGTTATGCTCTAGCATTATTAAAATCTCTGTTCGTTCTACCAAAGGTCTTCACATCCACTTCCAAACGAAACATAACATGAATTTGAAAACCGTTTTCAGCCGCAGGATATATTTGCAATCAGCTTAGATCGAATTCAAAAGATGGGACCTTAGATATGTTATCTTTTCTCCATATTTCCAAAATCAATGTGACCTTACCTGACCTGTATATGGAATAAATTTTTATTCTACTACTATAGTATGTTTTTAATTGCATAAGACCTTCTTATTAGCATGTTTAATAGGTTGAGTATATATTGTCAACAATCCCGCATTCTTGCGGATCCGCGGGATTGATTATTTCAATCCCGCGGGTTTGCGGGATTGAGGTTTTGATGCGGGATTGGATTCCCTTGTTTGTTTTTACTTTTTCCTGATGATTTGAAGTTGTTTCGGGTTGTCAAATCCTTGCAGGATTGTCTGTTATTACAGTGTTCTAAAAAATTTAGAAAAGCACTGCCGTGAAGGCAAGAGCTTTTGAGCGCTCGTACATGCACCTTGTAGGTAGATTCGCATTTTCCAGTTTTAGAAATCAATTGAAGGAATTTTCGACAGCTGTCAAAAAAATTCTGAAACTTAGGCGAAACTCCAGACTTCATGTCAGTGCTTCAGCTGATCAATTTTTTTACGATAATTCGCTAGAATTTTCTACGGTATCTATGGTCTTGGTGATGCGATCTGGACAAAATTTTGCACGTAGTTTGAAAATATTATTGCTCAGCTAGGTGCAAAATTTCATTTCAATCCGATTAGTAGCTTCGAAACTATCAGGAAAAAAATAGTTTGAACGGCCATATTTACGGAACCCCTAGTCTTATTTTGCTCATTGATGAACGTGACCGTGAAATTCGCGATCCGAACCCACCCTGAAAATTTCAAGTTCCTAGGCCTTTCCCTTCGGAAGTTATAATTTTCTATGGTTTCTATGGTTCTGGTCATGCGATCTGGACAAAATGTTGCTTTAATATATCACTCTCGTTTAAAATACAAAATTTTATCTCGATCGAATCCGTAGTTTCGAAATTATCGAGAAAACACAATTTCAAATGACCGTATTTACGGAACCCCTGGAAAAATTCTGCTCATTGATAAACGTGATGGCCACCTTTCAGATCTACACCTATCCTGAAAATTTCAAGTCCCTAGGCCTTTCTGTTCGAAAGTTATGATTTTCTATGGTTTCTATGGTTCTGGTCATGCGATCTGAAGAAAAGTAGCTCCATTAGTATACAGAATTTCGTCACGATCGAATCTGTATTTTGGAAATTATCAAGAAAACTAAATTTCAAACGACCATATTTACGGAACCCCTGGTATAATTTTGCTCATAGATGAAAGTGATCACGACAATCGAGATCCACACCTATCCTGAAAATTTCAAGTCCCTAGGCGTTTCCGTTCGAAAGTTACAATTTTCTATGGTTTCTATGGTTCTGGTGATGCGAGCTGAACAAAATTTTTCATGTAGCTTGAACACCTCATTTTCCATTAGAGTGCAAAATTTCATCTCGATCGAATCTATAGTTTCGAAGTAATCAGGAAAACAAAATTTCGAGCGGCCATATTTACGGAACCCCTAGGCGAATTCTGCCCAATAACGAACTTAACCGCGGCATTCGAGATTCGAACCTACCCTGAAAATTTCAAGTTTCTAGGACATTCCGTTCGAGGGTTATCGTGTATACGGCCGGCCGGCCGGACGGAGAGACTCGAATTTTTCGACGGATTCGTCATCAGTGAGTCGAACGTAGTCGTTTGAGACCATTTTCGGCTCAAAATTCGAAAAATACAGACATCGTGACGAAATGATATAGCCCTCGTGTAAGTAGTACGAGCGCTCAAAAATGACATGGAACTCAATGTTGATAAATGTCAGACTATGAGGTTTTATAGGAATAACTCGCCAGTGTTTTTCAATTATTCAATGAATGGATCCTGTTTAAAAATAGTTAATGCGGTAAGAGACTTTGGAGTCCTGCTGGACGTAAATTTGACCTTTATTGATCACATAGAAAATGTGTCTGCCAGGGCTCTCCGAATGCTCGGCTTTCTCAAGAGAAATATGCAACATTTTGGGGTTCCTGCAACAAAAACTGTATACGTTGCCCATGTAAGAAGCATTCTGGAATATTCTTGTGTAGTTTGGTCACCTTCTTATAGAGTTCATATTCAAACCATTGAGAGGGTACAAAATAAATTTCTGAAATGGATAGCATATAAATGGGGTTACACTCGCGAATCAATTAATTATGAAATTATTCGTGATCATTTGTCCCTCACTCTTTTCGAGACGAGGCGTTGTAATTTTGATATAATGTTGATTTATAAAATCATACATAATTTCATCGATTGTCCTTATCTTCTGGACAATATTGAAATAAATGTTCCTCAGAGGAGCCTAAGAGCCTGGGATATGTTCAGAATTAATTTCAGTAGAACGAACTATTTAATAAACAACCCCCTAGATAGAGCATTACGTGCTGCAGGTTCGGTGGATATAGATTTGTTTCATGTCTCAATTTTTCAATTGAAACGTTTTTTTGAAGGGTTTCATTAGTTTCATTCAATTTGTAAGCATTTTGGTGGTTGTTTAACATTGAATTTCTATTAATTTTAATATATATTTTATTTTAAGATTCTATAATATCTGTAAAATGGCAAGACCGTTCATAAATAAATAAATAAATAAATAAAATCGTCAATGAAGGTAACAAAATATTTGTAGCCTTCAATACCCAAAGTAGTTATTGGTTCACAAACATCGGAGTGTATCAGTTCTAGCAGCCTCCTGCATTTTGGTTTATATACTGTTCTGTAAGGTTGACGACACATTTTGGCCTCTGTACATACTTCACAAAATGGTATGTAATTTTTCTTCAAATTTGGTCCACCTTCTGAAACATTATTTTTAAACATTTGTCGTAGTACACTATTATCTGCATGACCAAATCTTCTATGCCAAATAAAAATATCTGATTCATCACATGGGATAACCATATTAGCAAAATTTCTTACAACAAGCAGTCGGAACTGATAAAGCTTGCCACTTCTAGCGATTCTTAAGTAATAATATAATTTCTTTTCTTTATGAACCTAAGCCTCACCGTTTTGAAAAATAATTTTGAACTCTTTTTCTTCTAATTTCTGTACAGACATTAAATTGCACTTTAAATTTTTGACATATGAAACATCAACAACTTTGACGATTTGATTTCTAATTAGCATTTTTATGTTCCCTCTGATTGTTGCTCTGAGAGTTTGGCCATTTTTAGCAATTGCAATGTCTACTGGATCTAACTCTAATAGCACAGGACCTCCCAGGGACGTACAATTTATGTCCAATTAACGTCGGAACGTCCATTGGATGTTTGTTTCTGGTCATTATTAGGACGTCCTCTACATATGTCCATTTTTGGTCCAATTAATGTACAATGTCCATACCAGATATCCAGTAGGTGTCCGTGATGAACATAATACGGACCATATAAAAAATAATATTTTTATATTTTTTATGGACATACTATGTCCATACCGAATATCCTGTAGGTGTCCTTGATGGACATAATACGGGACCATATAAAAAATGTCCATACCGGATATCCAGAAGGTGTCCGTGATGGACATAATACGGACCACATAAAAAAATAACGAGAAGCACTGCCGTGAAGTCAGGAACTTTTGAGCGCTCGTACATCCACCTTGTAGGTAGATTCGCATTTTCCAGTTTTAGAAATCAATTGAAGGAATTTTCGACAGCTGTCAAAAAAATTCTGAAACTGAGGCGGAACTCCAGACTTAATGTCAGTGCTTCAGCTGACCAATTTTTTTTGATGATTCGCTAGAATTTTCTACGGTATTTATGGTCTTGGTGATGCGATCTGGACAAAATTTCGCACGTAGTTTTAATACATTATTCCTCAGCTAGGTAAAAATTTCATTCCAATCCAACCAGTAGTTTCGGAACTATCAGGAAAAAAATATTTTGAAGGGCCCTATTTACGGAACCCCTTGTCGAATTTTTCTCATTGATGAACGTGATCGCGATATTCGCGATCCAAATCCAACCTAAAAATTTCGAGTTCCTAGGCGTTTCCCTTCGGAAGTTATAATTTTCTAGGGTTTCTATGGTTCTGGTCATGCTATCTGGACAACAAGTTGCTTCAATATATCATTCTCGATTAAAATACAAAATTTTATCTCGATCGAATCCATAGTTTCGAAATTATCGAGAAAACAAAATTTCAAACGACTGTATTCACGGAACCCCTAGTAAAGTTCTGCTCATTGATAAAAGTGAACGCGACATTTCAGATCCACACCTATCCTGGAAATTTCAAGTCCCTAGGCCTTTCCGTTCGAAAGTTATGATTTTCTATGGTTTCTATGGTTCTGGTCATGTGATCTGGAGAAATGTAGCTCGAATATATCATTCTCCATCAGTATACAAAATTTCGTCACGATCGAATCTGTAGTTTTAAAATTATCAAAAAAACTGAATTTCAAACGACTATATTCACGGAATCCCTAGTATAATTTTGCTCATAGATAAACGTGATCACGACATTCGAGATATACACCTGCCCTGAAAATTTTAAGTCCTTAGGCGTTTCCGTTCAAAAGTTACAATTTTCTATGGTTTCTGTGGTTCTGGTCATGCGATCTGGACAGTATTTCACACGTAGCTTGAGCACCTCATTCTTCATTTAAGTGCAAAATTTCATCCCGGTCAAATCTGTAGTTTTCAAGAAATAAGGGGAAACAAACTTTGAACGGCCATATTTACGGAACCCCTGGTGGAGTTCAGCCCATTAACGAACTCAAATGAGGTATTCGGGAATTGAACCTACACTGATAATTTCAAGTCTCTAGGTTGTTCCGTTCGAGAGTACTCGTGCTTACGGACAGCCGAACAGACAGCCGGACGGATAGTCTCGAATTTTCTGACGGATTCGTCATCAGTGAGTCGAACATAGTCGTTTGAGACCATTTTCGGCTCAAAATTCGAAAAATACAGACATCGTGACGAAATGATATAGCCCTCGTGTAAGTAGTACGAGCGCTCAAAAATATGTCCATACTTAATATCCAGTAGGTTTCCGTGAAGGACATAGTACGGGACCATATGAAAAATATGTCCATACCAAATATCCAGTAGGTGTCCGTGATGGACATAATACGGACCATATAAAAATGTCCACACCAAATATCCATTAGATGTCCGAGGTGGACATGAAACGGAAAATATAAAAAATATGTCCGTATCGGATATCCAGTAGATGTCCGTGATGGACATAATACAGAGCATATAAAAAATATGTCCATACCGGATATCCAATAGGTGTCCGTGATGGACATAATACGGACCATATAAAATATGTCCATACCGGATATCCAGTAGATGACCGTGATGGACATTATACGGACCATATGAAAAATATGTCCATACCGGCCGGATATCTAGAAGATGGATTAAACGGTCCATATAGAAAAATTTGTCCATACCGAATAATAAATCGAAAATTCGCATTCCGTGGCGAATGTAACATTTTCATTTCAGCTGGTCGAAATAAAACACGTTCTCAACGATAATATACCAAATATTTCTATTCTGGGATATTCGCACGGATTCAGAGATCGCGTAATAAATTTCTTAATAGGGGTGGATGATTGTTATCTTACCACATCTGGTAATCTCGCAGGCAATGTTAAAACAGTATTCGCTCGAAATATCGAGAATGGAAATAACGAAATCATAGACTAATAATAATATTTTTATTATTGGTCTATGGAACATATAATACTGACAACTCATAACTTCCTTTTTTTCTTAGGTTTTTTTCGATATTTTGAAAACTACATATTTCAATGAATGCAACGATTAGAATAGAAGTATATATTTGAAATTGAATAATCGATCATATGAGACACGAAAAAATGCAAAAAAAAATGTTCGAGAAATTTATTTTCACTCCCTGTATAACTGAAAGTGTTCGGGCTTCATGAATATTTTAGCTCAGTAAATAAAGTCGAACAGTATCATAATCTAAATTTTCAGATTTCAAATAGGTCAGGTTCTCAAGAACCGTCTAGTAGGCACTCGAACTTGGGACACCTTGTATACCAAATATTTCTATTCTGGTATAATTCACACGGATTCAGAGATCGCTTGATAAATTTCTCAATAGGAGTGGATGATTGTTAATATACAACATCTGCTCATGTCGCAGGGGTTTCTGTTCGGGGCGTGCGGGCGTACCTACTAATGGAATGTGACTGTCCGACTGTTGCATTTGACTAGAAAAGTTTATGCGAAGTGTTTGTTTTATATTTGAAGTTTCAAAGTGTTTGTAGAATATCGTGGTTATATATTCAAGGTTTCGAATAGTTTGTAGAATATAGAGCTGTTATATTCAAAGTTTCAAACGTTATTTGTTCTGTGTCTTTTACTATAAAAACAAAGAAGTGAGTGATTATTGATCTTACTATTGGAATTCGAGGATTTCCTGAAAACGGAAGAAAACATGAAAAAATCAGTAAGTTGTGCATTTTATTAATTGAGTTTTCCCAAAAAAATCTTCAGTATTGGTATTTTAGAGTTACTAACTTGAAAATCTTGGCATTTAGGTATATTTGTAGTTTCTTTCACAAGACTAACCAATTTCGAAATATAAAAAATTTGCTATTTCAGTTTTATCATTTTGGTTATATTGAAAGCAATAAATGAGTTTACTATATTTGAGTTTTGTTTTAAATAATGAATCTGTATTTTCTTTTTGTACATGTCTTATTTTTGCGCGCTTGTTTTTAGGTTAAACGACTCTCCAAGGTGGGTGGTGATAGCCCTTATGAATTTTGCAGAAGGGCGATGGCTACACTACACGAGGGCTATATCATTTCGTCTGTATTTTTCGAATTTTGAGCCGAAAATGGTCTCAATCGACTATGTTCGACTCACTGATGACGAATCCGTCGAAAAGTTCGAGTCTGTCCGTCCGTCCGTCCGGCCGTATACACGATAACTCTCGAACGGAATGTCCTAGAAACTTGAAATTTTCAGGGTAGGTTCGAATCTCAAATGCCGCGGTTAAGTTCGTTATTGGGCAAAATTCGCCGAGGGTTTCCGTAAATATGGCCGCTCGAAATTTTGTTTTTCTGATTACTCCGAAACTACTGATTCGATCGAGGTGAATTTTTGCACGCAGATGGATAATTACGTACTCAAGCTACATGCAGAATTTTGTCCAGCTCGCATGACCAGAATCATAGAAACCATAGAAAATTATAACTTTGTAATGGAAAGGCCTAGAGACTTGAAATTTTCAGGATAGGTGTGGATCGTAAATGTAGCGTTCACGTGTATCAATGAGCAAAATAAGACTAGGGGTTCCGTAAATATGGCCGTTTGAAATTCAGTTTTCTTGATCATTTCAAAATTATGGATTCGATCTCGACGAAATTTTGAATTTAAATTGAGAATTATATATTCGAGCTACATTTCTTCCAGATCGTATGATCTGAATCATAGAAACCAAAGAAAATCACAACTTTCGAACAAAAAGGCCTAGTGACTTGAAATTTTCAGGATAGGTTCGGATCGCGAATTTCGCGATCCTTTTCATCAATGAGCCAAATTAGACTAGGGGTTCCGTAAATATTGCCGTTCAAACTATATTTTTTCTGATGATTTCGAAAATACTTATTGGATTGAAATGAAATTTCGCACATATATGAAGAATAATGTATAATTTTGTCCAGATTGCATTACCAAGACCATAGATACCGTAGAAAATTCTAGCGAATTATCGAAAAAAAGGACCCAAAGCACTGACGTGAAGTCTGGATTTTCGCGTTGGTTTGAAATTTTCTTTGACAGCTGTCAAAATCTTTCCAATTGGTTTGTAAAACTGGAGAATGCAAATATACCTACAAGGTGCATGTACGAGCGCTCAAAAGCTCCTGCCTTCACGGCAGTGCTTTTCGAAATTTTTTTGAAAATATTTTTTACCCAAATGTTGATTTTTTGAAATATCCGAACAATTCAATTCTCGAATTGTTCATCACGATTTTTGAATAAATCGATGCAATAACGTCGGGCAATGTAATATTCAATCAATATCGAATAGTTCGCGGGTCCTTATACTCTTTTTTTGAAAATATTTTCTACCCAAAAGTCGATTTTTCGAAATATCCGATTAATTCTCGAATTGTTTATCATGTATTTCGAATAAATCGATGCAATAACGTCGGCAACGTAATTTTAAATCAATATCGAATAGTTCGCGGGTCCTTATACTTTTTTCGAGAATATTTTTTACCCAGAAGTCGATTTTTCGAAATATCTGATTGATTCTCGAATTGTTTATCATGTATTTTGGATAAATCGATGCAATAACGTCAAGCAATGTAATTTTAAATCAATATTGAATAGTTCGCGGGTCCTTATATTCTTTTTGAGCGCTCGTACTACTTACACGAGGGCTATATCATTTCGTCACGATGTCTGTATTTTTCGAATTTTGAGCCGAAAATGGTCTCAATCGACTATGTTCGACTCACTGATGACGAATCCGTCGGAAAATTCGAGTCTGTCCGTCCGGCCGTCCGGCCGGCCGGCCGTAAGCACGATAACTCTCGAACGAAACAACCTAGAGACTTGAAATTTTCAGTGTGGGTTCAGTTCCCGAATGGCTCGGTTAAGTTCGTTAATGGGCCAAATTCCACCAGGGGTTCCGTAAATATGGCCGTTCAAAGTTTTGTTTCCCTGATTACTTGAAAACTACAGATTTGATCGAGATGAAATTTTGCACTCAAATGGAAAATGAGGTGTTCAAGCTACATGTGAAATTTTGTCCAGATCGCATGACCTGAACCATAGAAACCATAGAAAATTGTAACTTTTGAACGGAAAGGCCTAGGGACTTGAAATTTTCAGGATAGGTGTGGATCTCGAATGTCGTGATCACGTTCATCTATGAGCAACATTATACAAGGGGTTCCGTAAATACGGTCGTTTGAAATTTTGTTTTCTCGACAAATTCGAAACTGCGGATTCGATCGAGATGAAATTTTGTATTTTTATCGAGAATGATATATTGAAGCAATATTTTGTCCAGATCGCATGACCAGAACCATAGAAACCATAGAAAATTGTAACTTTTGAACGGAAAGGCCTAGGAACTTGAAATTTTCAGGGTGGGTTTGGATCGCAAATTTCACGTTCATGTTCATCAATGAGCAAAATTAGACTAGGGGTTCCGTAAATATGGCCGTTCAAAATATTTTTTTCCTGATAGTTTCGAAACTACCGATCGGATTGGAATGAAATTATGCACCTAGCTCAGGAATAATGTATTCAAACTACGTGCAAAATTTTGTCCAGATCGCATAACCAAGACCATAGATACCGTGGAAAATTCTAGCGAATTATCGGAAAAAAAGCTGAAGCACCGACATGAAGTCTGGAGTTTCGCCTAAGTTTCAGAATTTTTTTGACAGCAGTCAAAAATTCCTTCAATTGATTTCTAAAACTGGAAAATGCGAATCTACCTACAAGGTGCATGTACGAGCGCTCAAAAGCTCCTGCCTTCACGGACGTGCTTTTCGTAATTTTTTTGAAAATATTTTTGAACCAAAGGTCGATTTTTCGAAATATCCGATTCATTCTCGAATTGTTCATTACGTATTTTGAATGAATCGAAGCAATAACCTCGGGCAATGTAATTTCAAATCAATATTGGATAGTTCGCGGGTCCTTTTACTCTTTTTTTGAAAATATTTTTACCCAAATGTCGATTTTTCGAAATATCCGATTAATTCTGGAATTGTTTATCACGTATTTCGGATAAATCGATATAATTACGTCGGGCAATGTAATTTTATATCAATATCGAATAGTTCGCGGGTCCTTTTACTCTTTTTTTAAAAATATTTTTTACCCAAAAGTCGATTTTTCGAAATATCCGATTAACTTTCGAATTGTTTATCACGTATTTCGAATGAATCGATGCAATAACGTCAGGCAATGTTATTTTCAATCAATATCGAATAGTTCGCGGGTCCTTATACATTTTTCGAAAATATTTTTTAACCAAGAGTCGATTTTTCGAAATATCCGGTTAATTCTCGAATTGTTTATTACGTATTCTGAATGAATCGATGCAATAACGTCGGGCAATGTAATTTCAAATCAATATTGGATAGTTCGCGGGTCCTTTCACTCTTTTTTGAAAATATTTTCCACCCAAATGTCGATTTTTCAAAATATCCGATTAATTCTCGAATGGTTCATCACGTATTTTGAATAAATCGATGCAATAACGTCAGCCAATGTCATCTTGAATCAATATCGAAGGGTTCGCGGATGCTTATACTTTTTTCGAAAATAATTTTCACCCAAAAGTCGATTTTTCGAAATATTCGATTAATTCTCGAATTGTTTATCACGTTTTCTTAATGAATCGATGCAATAATGTCCGGCAATGTAATTTTAAATAAATATCGAATAGTTCGCGGGTCCTTATTTTCTTTTTTTGAAAATATTTTTTACCCAAAAGTAGATTTTTCGAAATATCCGGTTAATTCTCGAATTCTTCATCAAGTAGTTTGAATGAATCGATGCAATAACGTCGGCAATGTCATTTTAAATCAATATCGAATAGTTCGCGGGATCTTATACTCTTTTTTGAGCGCTCGTACTACTTACACGAGGGCTATATCATTTCGTCACGATGTCTGTATTTTTCGAATTTTGAGCCGAAAATGGTCTCAATCGACTATGTTCGACTCACTGATGACGAATACGTCGGAAAATTCGAGTCTGTCCGTCCGTCCGTCCGGCCGTCCGTCCGTAAGCACGATAACTCTCGAACGGAACAACCTAGAGATTTGAAATTTTCAGTGTAGGTTCAGTTCCCGAATGCCTCGGTTAAGTTCGTTAATGGGCCAAATTCCACCAGGGGTTCCGTAAATATGGCCGTTCGAAGTTTTGTTTCCCTGAATACTTGAAAACTACAGATTTGATCAAGATGAAATTTTGCAATCAAATGGAAAATGAGGTGTTCAAGCTACATGTGAAATTTTGTCCAGATCGCATGAGCAGAACCATAGAAACCATGGAAGATTGTAACTTTTGAACGGAAACGCCTAGGGACTTGAAATTTTCAGGATAGGTGTGGATCTCGAATGTCGTAATCACGTTAATCTATGAGCAACATTATACAAGGGGTTCCGTAAATACGGTCGTTTTAAATTTTATTTTCTCGATGAATTCGAAACTAGGGATTCGATCGAGATGAAATTTTGTATTTTAATCGAGAATGATATATTGAAGCAATATTTTGTCCAGATCGCATGACCAGAACCATAGAAACCATAGAAAATTGTAACTTTTGAAAGGAAAGGCCTAGGAACTTGAAATTTTCAGGGTGGGTTTGGATCGCGAATATCGCGGTCACGTTCAACAATGAGCAAAATAAGACTAGGGGTTCCGTAAATATGGCCGTTCAAAATATTTTTTTCCTGATAGTTTTGAAAATACTGATCGGATTGGAATGAAATTATGCACCTAGCTGGGGAATAATGTATTCAAACTACGTGCAAAATTTTGTCCAGATCGCATCACCAAGACCATAGATACCGTAGAAAATTCTAGCGAATTATCGAAAAAAAATTGATCAGCTGAAGCACTGACATGAAGTCTGGATTTTCGCCTAAGTTTCAGAATATTTTTGACAGATGTCAAAAATTCCTTCAATTGATTTCTAAAACTGGAAAATGCGAATCTACCTACAAGGTGCATGTACGAGCGCTCAAAAGCTCCTGCCTTCACGGCAGTGCTTTTCGTAATTTTTTATGGAAGAGTCTTTGGTTTTTATATTCAATCGAGCAGATCCCGAAAGAAAAATATACCAATATTCAAATTCTTGTTATGTTTATTTTGGTTGAATGTGACTAATATGAAAGAGACATTAGCTACATCTGCAATCAGTGTCTTTCGCATCAAATCCAAAAAATTGTACGATAAAAAATTGTACACAAAAACTTGCAGAAAACGGTTCTAATCATGTATCAAATAGGAAAAGACGTCAAACAATATACAACTTTGGCAACCACTATAAGAACAGAAAACATATGAAATTGTTCTTTGTGAATTCTGATGAATCGTAATTGCTTCATTATAAGAATTTTCAGCCAATATCAGAAATTTTATAACCCTTATGGCAATACACTATTTCGCATCGAAGGATACACTTCAATTTTCATATTGAAAAACTGAAGTTTAACCTCTACTACCCAACTTGCCACAACATTATAAACTTTCACACATATTACTATTTACTATACTTACTTTCAATAAGATCTGCTGTATTGGTTTTCGAAGATATTTGCTCTTTTATTAGTTCAACCCAGCTGTATTCACTGGCCAATTTATTTGTCAAAAGTGTAGCCATCCATCGCCCTTCTGCAAAATTCATAAGGGCTATCACCACTCACCTTGGAGAGTCGTTTAACCTAAAAACAAGCGCGCAAAAATAAGACATGTACAAAAAAAAAATACAGATTCATTATTTAGAACAAAACTCAAATATAGTAAACTCATTTATTGCTTTCAATATAACCAAAATGATAAAACTGAAATAGCAAATTTTTTATATTTCGAAATTGGTTAGTCTTGTGAAAGAAACTACAAATATACTTAAATGCTTAAGATTTTCAAGTTAGTAACTCTAAAATACCAATACTGAAGATTTTTTTGGGAAAACTCAATTGATAAAATGCACAACTTACTGATTTTTTCATGTTTTCTTCCGTTTTCAGGAAATCCTCGAATTCCAATAGTAAGATCAATAATCACTCACTTCTTTGTTTTTATAGTAAAAGACACAGAACAAATAACGTTTGAAACTTTGAATATAACAGCTCTATATTCTACAAACTATTCGAAACCTTGAATATATAACCACGATATTCTACAAACACTTTGAAACTTCAAATATAAAACAAACACTTCGCATAAACTTTTCTAGTCGAATGCAACAGTCGGACAGTCACATTCCATTAGTAGGTACGCCTGCACGCCCCGAACAGAAACCCCTGCGACATGAGCAGATGTTGTATATTAACAATCATCCACTCCTATTGAGAAATTTATCAAGCGATCTCTGAATCCGTGTGAATTATACCAGAATAGAAATATTTGGTATACAAGGTGTCCCAAGTTCGAGTGCCTACTAGACGGTTCTTGAGAACCTGACCTATTTGAAATCTGAAAATTTAGATTATGATACTGTTCGACTTTATTTACTGAGCTAAAATATTCATGAAGCCCGAACACTTTCAGTTATACAGGGAGTGAAAATAAATTTCTCGAACATTTTTTTTTGCATTTTTTCGTGTCTCATATGATCGATTATTCAATTTCAAATATATACTTCTATTCTAATCGTTGCATTCATTGAAATATGTAGTTTTCAAAATATCGAAAAAAAACCTAAGAAAAAAAGGAAATTATGAGTTGTCAGTATTATATGTTCCATAGACCAATAATAAAAATATTATTATTAGTCTATGATCTGTTCGTTATTTCCATTCTCGATATTTCGAGCGAATACTGTTTTAACATTGCCTGCGAGATTACCAGATGTGGTAAGATAACAATCATCCACCCCTATTAAGAAATTTATTACGCGATCTCTGAATCCGTGCGAATATCCCAGAATAGAAATATTTGGTATATTATCGTTGAGAACGTGTTTTATTTCGACCAGCTGAAATGAAAATGTTACATTCGCCACGGAATGCGAATTTTCGATTTATTATTCGGTATGGACAAATTTTTCTATATGGACCGTTTAATCCATCTTCTAGATATCCGGCCGGTATGGACATATTTTTCATATGGTCCGTATAATGTCCATCACGGTCATCTACTGGATATCCGGTATGGACATATTTTATATGGTCCGTATTATGTCCATCACGGACACCTATTGGATATCCGGTATGGACATATTTTTTATATGCTCCGTATTATGTCCATCACGGACATCTACTGAATATCCGGTAAGGACATTTTTTAAATGGTCCGTATTATGTCCGTCACGGACACCTACTGGATATCCGATACGGACATATTTTTTATATTTTCCGTTTCATGTCCATCTCGGACATCTAATGGATATTTGGTATGGACATTTTTATATGGTCCGTATTATGTCCATCACGGACACCTACTGGATATTTGGTATGGACATATTTTTCATATGGTCCCGTATTATGTCCTTCACGGAAACCTACTGGATATTAAGTATGGACATATTTTTGAGCGCTCGTACTACTTACACGAGGGCTATATCATTTCTTCACGATGTCTGTATTCTTCGAATTTTGAGCCGAAAATGGTCTCAAACGACTATGTTTGACTCACTGATGACGAATCCGTCAGAAAATTCGAGACTATCCGTCCGGCTGTCCGTTCGGCTGTCCGTAAGCACGAGTACTCTCGAACGGAACAACCTAGAGACTTGAAATTATCAGTGTGGGTTCAATTCCCGAATACCTCATTTGAGTTCGTTAATGGGCTGAATTCCACCAGGGGTTCCGTAAATATGGCCGTTCAAAGTTTGTTATTACTTACCTTATTACTTACCTTACTTACCTTATTACTTGAAAACTACAGATTTGACCAGGATGAAATTTTGCACTTAAATGAAGAATGAGGTGCTCAAGCTACGTGTGAAATACTGTCCAGATCGCATGACCAGAACCACAGAAACCATAGAAAATTGTAACTTTTGAACGGAAACGCCTAAGGACTTAAAATTTTCAGGGTAGGTGTATATCTCGAATGTCGTGATCACGTTCATCTATGAGCAAAATTATACTAGGGATTCCGTGAATATAGTCGTTTGAAATTCAGTTTTTTTGATAATTTTAAAACTACAGATTCGATCGTGACGAAATTTTGTATACTGATGGAGAATGATATATTCGAGCTCTATTTCTCCAGATCACATGACCAGAACCATAGAAACCATAGAAAATCATAACTTTCGAACGGAAAGGCCTAGGGACTTGAAATTTCCAGGATAGGTGTGGATCTGAAATGTCGCGTTCACTTTATTAATGAGCAGAACTTTACTAGGGGTTCCGTGAATACAGTCGTTTGAAATTTTGTTTTCTCGATAATTTCGAAACTACGGATTCGATCGAGATGAAATTTTGTATTTTAATCGAGAATGATATATTAAAGCAACTTGTTGTCCAGATAGCATGACCAGAACCATAGAAACCCTAGAAAATTATAACTTCCGAAGGAAAACGTCTAGGAACTCGAAATTTTTAGGTTGGATTTGGATCGCGAATATCGCGATAACGTTCATCAATGAGAAAAATTAGACAAGGGGTTCCGTAAATAGGGACCTTCAAAATATTTTTTTCCTGATAGTTCCGAAACTACTGGTTGGATTGGAATGAAATTTTTACCTAGCTGAGGAATAATGTATTAAAACTACGTGCGAAATTTTGTCCAGATCGCATCACCAAGACCATAAATACCGTAGAAAATTCTAGCGAACTATCAAAAAAAAATTGGTCAGCTGAAGCACTGACATTAAGTCTGGAGTTCCGCCTCAGTTTCAGAATTTTTTTGACAGCTGTCGAAAATTCCTTCAATTGATTTCTAAAACTGGAAAATGCGAATCTACCTACAAGGTGGATGTACGAGCGCTCAAAAGTTCCTGACTTCACGGCAGTGCTTCTCGTTATTTTTTTATATGGTCCGTATTATGTCCATCACGGACACCTTCTGGATATCCGGTATGGACATTTTTTATATGGTCCCGTATTATGTCCATCACGGACACCTACAGAATATTCGGTATGGACATAGTATGTCCATAAAAAATATAAAAATATTATTTTTTATATGGTCCGTATTATGTTCATCACGGACACCTACTGGATATCTGGTATGGACATTGTACATTAATTGGACCAAAAATGGACATATGTAGAGGACGTCCTAATAATGACCAGAAACAAACATCCAATGGACGTTCCGACGTTAATTGGACATAAATTGTACGTCCCTAGGAGGTCCTGTGCTATTAGGGTTAGATCCAGTAGACATTGCAATTGCTAAAAATGGCCAAACTCTCAGAGCAACAATCAGAGGGAACATAAAAATGCTAATTAGAAATCAAATCGTCAAAGTTGTTGATGTTTCATATGGCAAAAATTTAAAGTGCAATTTAATGTCTGTACAGAAATTAGAAGAAAAAGAGTTCAAAATTATTTTTCAAAACGGTGAGGCTTAGGTTCATAAAGAAAAGAAATTATATTATTACTTAAGAATCGCTAGAAGTGGCAAGCTTTATCAGTTCAGACTGCCTGTTGTGAGAAATTTTGCTAATATGGTTATCCCATGTGATGAATCAGATATTTTTATTTGGCATAGAAGATTTGGTCATGCAGATAATAGTGTACTACGACAAATGTTTAAAAATAATGTTTCAGAAGGTGGACCAAATTTGAAGAAAAATGACATACCATTTTGTGAAGTATGTACAGAGGCCAAAATGTGTCGTCAACCTTACAGAACAGTATATAAACCAAAATGCAGGAGGCTGCTAGAACTGATACACTCCGATGTTTGTGAACCAATAACTACTTTGGGTATTGAAGGCTACAAATATTTTGTTACCTTCATTGACGATTTTATTTATTTATTTATTTATTTATGAACGGTCTTGCCATTTTACAGATATTATAGAATCTTAAAATAAAATATATATTAAAATTAATAGAAATTCAATGTTAAACAACCACCAAAATGCTGACAAATTGAATGAAACTAATGAAACCCTTCAAAAAAACGTTTCAATTGAAAAATTGAGACATGAAACAAATCTATATCCACCGAACCTGCAGCACGTAATGCTCTATCTAGGGGGTTGTTTATTAAATAGTTCGTTCTACTGAAATTAATTCTGAACATATCCCAGGCTCTTAGGCTCCTCTGAGGAACATTTATTTCAATATTGTCCAGAAGATAAGGACAATCGATAAAATTATGTATGATTTTATAAATCAACATTATATCGAAATTACAACGCCTCGTCTCGAGAAGAGTGAGGGACAAATTATCACGAATAATTTCATAATTAATTGATTCGCGAGTGTAACCCCATTTATATGCTATCCATTTCAGAAATTTATTTTGTACCCTCTCAATGGTTTGAATATGAACTCTATAAGAAGGTGACCAAACTACACAAGAATATTCCAGAATGCTTCTTACATGGGCAACGTATACAGTTTTTGTTGCAGGAACCCCAAAATGTTGCATATTTCTCTTGAGAAAGCCGAGCATTCGGAGAGCCCTGGCAGACACATTTTCTATGTGATCAATAAAGGTCAAATTTACGTCCAGCAGGACTCCAAAGTCTCTTACCGCATTAACTATTTTTAAACAGGATCCATTCATTGAATAATTGAAAAACACTGGCGAGTTATTCCTATAAAACCTCATAGTCTGACATTTATCAACATTGAGTTCCATGTCATTTTTGAGCGCTCGTACTACTTACACGAGGGCTATATTATTTCGTCACGATGTCTGTATTTTTCGAATTTTGAGCCGAAAATGGTCTCAAACGACTACGTTCGACTCAATGATGACGAATCCGTCGAAAAATTCGAGTCTGTCCGTCCGGCCGGCCGTCCGTCCGTATACACGATAACTCTCGAACGGAATGTCCTAGAAACTTGAAATTTTCAGGGTAGTTTCGAATCTCGAATGCCGCGGTTAATTTCGTTATTGGGCAGAATTCGCCTAGGGGTTCCGTAAATATGGCCGCTCGAAATTTTGTTTTCCTGATTACTTCGAAACTATAGATTCGATCGAGATGAAATACTGCACTCTAATGGAAAATGAGGTGTTCAAGCTACATGCAAAATTTTGTTCAGCTCGCATCACCAGAACCATAGAAACCATAGAAAATTGTAACTTTTGAACGGAAACGCCTAGGGACTTGAAATTTTCAGGATAGGTGTGGATCTCGATTGTCGTGATCACTTTCATCTATGAGCAAAATTATACCAGGAGTTCCGTAAATATGGTCGTTTGAAATTTAGTTTTCTTGATAATTTCCAAAATACAGATTCGATCGTGATGAAATTCTGTATACTAATGGAATTACTTTTCTTTAGATCGCATGACCAGAACCATAGAAACCATAGAAAATCATAACTTTCGAACAGAAAGGCCTAGGGACTTGAAATTTTCAGGATAGGTGTAGATCTGAAAGGTGGCGTTCACGTTTATCAATGAGCAGAATTATTCTAGGGGTTCCGTAAATACGGTCATTTGAAATTTTGTTTTCTCGATAATTTCGAAACTACGGATTCGATCGAGATAAAATTTTGTATTTTAAACGAGAGTGATATATTAAAGCAACATTTTGTCCAGATCGCATGACCAGAACCATAGAAACCATAGAAAATTATAACTTCCGAAGGGAAAGGCCTAGGAACTTGAAATTTTCAGGGTGGGTTCGGATCGCGAATTTCACGGTCACTTTCATCAATGAGCAGAATAAGACTAGGGGTTCCGTAAATATGGCCGTTCAAACTATTTTTTTCCTGATAGTTTCGAAGCTACTGATCGGATTGAAATGAAATTTTGCACCTAGCTGAGGAATAATATTTTCAAACTACGTGCAAAATTTTGTCCAGATCGCATCACCAAGACCATAGATACCGTAGAAAATTCTAGCGAATTATCGAAAAAAAATTGATCAGCTGAAGCACTGACATGAAGTCTGGAGTTTCGCCTAAGTTTCAGAATTTTTTTGACAGCTGTCAAAAATTCCTTCAATTGGTTTCTAAAACTGGAAAATGCGAATCTACCTACAAGGTGCATGTACGAGCGCTCAAAAGCTCCTGCCTTCACGGCAGTGCTTTTCTAAATTTTTCCAAGTGCTGACAGTAGACTTATCGTCCTGTAGTTTTGTGGGAATTTTCTATCTTTTCCTGGCTTATTGAACACAATGACTTCTGCTGTTTTCCATCTTTCCGGATAGTATTCTGTTCTCATCACTGCGTTTGCTATATTGGTTAGCGCTGCTATTTCTTTTCTGGGCAATTTCCGTAACATAAAGTTTGTTACTTTGTCTTTTCCTGGAGCTTTTCTGTTTTTCAATTTCTTGATGATTTCTTTAATTTCCGTTGGTGTTGTTGGGTTTGGGATGGTATCGCCTTCAGGCGGTTCCAACATCAATTCTTCATTTTCTTCGACTTCTTCTTCTAAATCTTCATTGTCATCGTCTTCTCTGTAGTTGATTCTGGCTTCTCGTTCTATCGCGTCGACCAGTGCTTCGGCTTTTTCAAGCTTTGAGTAGGCCATCCCATTAGCTCTGTGTAGAGGGGGAATTTCGGTTTTCTCGCGTCGTAAGCACTTTTGCATCTTCCATGCTGAGTGGTCTATGGTGTTTAGCTCTCTAACTCTTTGGTTCCATCTGTCTGTTCTCAGTTCTCTCAGTGCATTTTTCAGCACTTGACTGTGTTTATTCAGCTCTTTCTTGTCTTCTTCTCGATGTGAAGTTCTGTAGTTCTTCCTGAGTTTTCTATTCCTCTTTATAAGCTCTTTTATTGCTTTTGGGGTTTCACCATGTGAATGTTTCGGGGCTGGCCTTTCGATTCTTCTGGTACTTTCCTCGTAGGCTTCTTTCATTCGGGTTTCTAATTTTTCAACTTCATCTTCTAGTTCTTCAGGGGTTCTTATCTGTGGAATTTCTGTAATTTTCTCCTGGAGTATTTCACTGTACTTTTGCCAGTCTGTGAAGTCTTTCGTTTGAAGTTCTTCTGTTATCGGTCTGCGTCCCAATCTGAGTTCTATTGGGTTGTGGTCTGATGTGCCCTCTTCTATAGTATCAAGTGTGAAATCTTGGGTAATATCTTTCATTATGACGATATCTAATACGTCCGGTAGGCCATTACTTCTGGGCAGGTAGGTCGGAATTTCAGGTCCTAATACTATGGCATTTAGTTTTTCGGCGTACTTCTTAAGCTTCTTCCCATTTTGGTTTTCAGTTCTGCTATTCCATTCTCTTGACTTGCAGTTCATATCGCCAATAATGATTTTCGGGTAGTTTCCTTCAAGCATGTTCTTCAGATCTTCCTCTATTAAGTCGTTTTGGGGTGGTTTGTAGGCTGACGTAATTTTCAATTGTCCTCGATTCGTATTAACTAAAATCGAGACGGCTTCTATTTGCCCATTATTCAGTACATCGTCAAAATAGTGGTCAATGTTCCTCTTGACTATTAGGGCTACGCCCCCTCCTGTACAATTTCTGTCATTTCTGTATATTTCATGGTCGGGAAATGAAATTCTATTTCTTGTAGATAGTCTCGTCTCCTGAATTGCTATAATATCCGGTTGTTTCTCGGATATTATTTCTTCTATTTCAGATCTACGGGCTCGTAGACCGTTTGTGTTCCATGAGACAATCTTCAGGCTGTTTTTATTTGCGTTAGTCACTAGCTCCATTAATTGGGTTTAGTGAGTTTACGGAACTTTTTGTCCATCTCTATTTCCAGGAATTTCATGAGCTTACTCATGATATTCTTGGTGAAGGTATCTAGATCCTCGGTGGTTTCGGGTCCTTTCTTGTTGGTCTCTTCTTTCTTCTTTTGGCTGCTCTTCTTGGATTTTCCATTTTTTGGGGCTTCTTTCTTCTGCTCTTGTTTGAGTGGTGGCGTTTTCTTCTTCTTTTTGTTCTTGTTGGACAGTAGGCATCATTTTCTTTTCTTCTTCTTTTCTTGCTTTGGTCGCAGTCTTCTTTTTGGTCACCAGTTTCCACTCGCTACATCCTTTGTAGCTGGCTGGGTGACCTGCTTTTCCGCAGAGCGCACAGGTAGCATTTCTCTCCTCGTTTTCTCTTGTTAGCGTACAATCTTTACTATTGTGCGCTCCAGAGCATTTAACACATCTCCATGGGAATGTGCATTTACTTTGCACATGTCCGTAACGTTGACATCTATGACATTGGCCAGGTCCAATGCTCTTTTTCTTCGGCTTTACTACACAATTTATACCGTAGAGCTGTTTTATTTCGAAAACCTTCTTATTTTGGGTTTTCACCAAGAATAAGGGTATTGCCATTTTGGTTTTGTTGGATGTCATCCTTATGACATCCGCGTCGGTAATGCCTTGCTCGGCGAGATCATCTGTGATGATGTTAATATCTGCGTCTAGTGGCAGATAACGTACCACCGCATAGATTCTCTTCTCCTCTTCTCTTTGGAGGGTGTAAAACTCTTTATTTCTCGACTCGAGGAATTTTGTCATCTTCCTGTGGTCGTCGGGGGATTGGGGAACAACACGAATGCCGTCTCTTACAGTGGTCGCTCTCAGGTATTTAATACCCTTCATTTGCATCTCTCTCGAGATTTGTGTCCAGTCGGCCGTGCCTCTTAATGTCACTGGAGGAACTTTCCCTTTTTTCTGCTCGATTGGAGTAGGGACTTCAATTTCTTCTGCGGGTGCAGAAGTAGCTTCTTCTGGGCGTTTTCCTTTTTGCAATGCTGCAATATACGATTTCTTCGTAGGTGGCCCACCTGCAGCTGCATCATTATTATTGGTTTGTTTTTTCGGGTCTTCTTTTTGGATTGGGAGGGTTGACACTGTCTCCTCTGTCCCAGAGGAGAAGCCATTTTCTTTTTTCTTAGCCCGTTTCCGCGGCTTCGAGGACTGAGACATTTCTGCTCTCAAGGATTTCACTTCGTCGGATAAAGTTTCGAGACTCTCCGTCATAGCTTTCAGTTGACTCATGAGGCTGTTGATCTGGTCCTTCTGTACTTTTATAATCCGATCTTTTTCGGATTCATCATTAACTTCTTCTTCTTCAATATCCATATCGGATATTTCTTCATCCGATAAGTTTTCGGCATCGGATTCTCTGTCCTCATTTGCAGAGTCGTATTCCGACATTTTGTCAGAGTGACTCAGCAAACAACACTTAAACACTTTTTTCACTTTCCACTAAATTCACTTTTGTCTCTTCAATGTAAAATAATCTGTGGAACCATCGATCTAAACCTGGACTCAACACAGTTATATTTTTCTTCTTCTTATCACTTCTATACGAGGTTCACTTGGCACACATGCGCATTTCTCAATACGTCTGCACTCCTCGAGGGTTCAATCGCTGATCGGTCCGCTCATTTTATTTGACGAACCTATCACTACGGTTGTAGCTTCCCTAAGAGGTTTCGGAGCATTATCTTTGGACTTTTGTAGAGGCTTCATATTGCTGTGGGTGTCTTTCTTATTTGAGGTCCCAACGATAACTGATTTGAAGCTGTTCGGTCTAACCACCTTCACAGAGTTGTCTTGATCTCCATTCGGATTATATCTCGTAGGTATTTTATTAGTTGTATCTGATGTTGGATACTCTTCGTGCGAAGTAAGCAGGCGAACTAAATCGATGTTTCTTTCTTTCAAATTATGAACTTCGTTACAATTTCCTCCTTAAATTTGGAAAAATTTTTTTTTCTCCACTTCACACATGACCTGTTCTGTTGTTTTAGATACTATCTGTTCGATGAGATCTGATGATTTAAACTGATCGCTTGGAACCTCAGGATCAGATGTTGAAAAGTTTTTTTAGCTTCGAATCTACAATTGGAATGCAATCTTCGCAATAGAATCGTAGATTTTTTGATTCAGTTAAAGCTTTCACGACAGGATCTTTCAGTCGTAGACACTGTACATGAATATGAAGTGAACACAAGTTGCACTGTATGTATTTGTTACTGACTATGAAGTTGTCATCACAGATCGGGCAATGACCGTTTGCAGCCATAATATCGTGAGATGTGTGGCCTCCTTTAGTTTTCAGATCGATTTATCGCAAGAATAACCAGATGTTTGTTTTTTATTTGTGAAACGGAAATTAACTCACCAACGAAACACAAACAATGAATTCAATTCGCCGAATGTTCGTTATTTTCACTTGCGAAAACTAGGAAATCCTCAGCGGGAACGACAATTGGTTCTGAGCAACACAAATGTCGAATGACAAATCGTCTCTATCTATTCTAAATGATTAAACTTCTTAAGAACGCCAAATGCACATTTGCTCACTTCGAATATTGGAGTTATATGAGTCATTTTGTGGTTGTATACCCTTTGAAATCAAAGAATGAAGTATTCAATTATTTAAAGTTCTTCAAAGCGATGGCAGAAACACATTTTCAGAGCAAAATTTCACGTTTGAGAACAGACCATATTATAACCCTCACCAGAATAGAGTGAGTAAAAGATTCAATAGGTCTTTAGTTGGAAAAGCTAGAGCACTTATTATAGAAAGTGGTTTAACAAAAACACTCTGGGTAGAAGCTATAAGAACGGCAGCATTTTCGATTAACAAACAGAGTAAGTCTAGATTTTTCAAGAAATTTACAACACCATCAGAAGTTTGGTATAGCACGAAACCGAATGTAAAGAAACTTAGAGTATTTGGTTCTGTAGCTTATTGCCACATTCCAGAGCATAAGAGAAACAAATTTGATAAGAAATGCAATAAATTTATAATGGTTGGTTACTCAACGAATGGTTATAGGCTATATGACCCTAAAACAGGTAATATTATTGTAGAAAGAAATGTATATTTTGATGAAAATATCAATAAGAGCGTAAATTATGAAGTTTTACCTCTAGACAATTATTCACTTGAAAAGGAAGACCAGAAGGATGCAGATCTCAATGAGGACAATAATGGAAATAATATAGATTTTTTCGATACAGTAGATATGGAAGAAGGAGATGATATTAATCCAAAATCAGAAACTGTTAGACGTCAAAGGAAGGCACCAGCTTGGCACAAAGACTATATGATTGGAGAGAATGATGAACTTGATGGTGGTAACTGAGAAGAAGAAGAATCGTATTTTGCGTTTGCTCTAAACGCTGAAGCTTATGTAGAAGAAAATTTGCCAGAAAGCATTGAAGATCTTCAAAGCCGAAGTGACAAGAAGAATGGAAGAAAGCAGTGATGGAAGAGTTGGATGCTCTGAAGAAGAATAAGGCGTGGACTTTGGTGGACTTGCCGAAGGGATAGAGACAAATATCCTCCAAATGGGTATTCGCAATCAAGAGGGACCATGAAGGTAAAATCAGTAAATACAAGGCGAGATTAGTTGCTAGGGGCTGTTTTCAACAGAAAGGTTTGAACTTCAATGAGACTTATTCACCTTTTTCAAAATAAGCTACATTGAGAACCATTTTATTTATTGCGAATGAAAAAAAAAATTATTTTGTTCATCATTCAGATTTCAAGTCAGCATTTTTAAATGGGTATTTGAAAAATAAAGAAAAAAAATGTATATGTCCCAGCCACCTGGTTTCAAAGTAAATAATGAAGTTTGTTTGTTAAATAAAACCATTTATGGTTTAAAACAATCTTCTGAAGAATGGTATCAACGTTTGTATACATTTATAGGATAGCTGAATTTTCAAACCAGTGTAGCTGACAGATGTTTGTTTACTCAATTCATTGATGTTATTGTGATTTATATTTTAGTGTATGTCGATGATTTATTAGTTGTCAGTAATGAAGAAAATGAACTTAAAAACTTAAAATACGTATTGGGAAAGGAATTTGATATGAAAGATTTGGGCGATGTTAAATATTTCTTGGGGATAGAAGTTATTAGAGATTGCAAAGAACAAACACTTACTTTGAGTCAGACTCAATATATAAGAAAACTTTCACAAAAATTCATAATGCAATATTGCAAAATTCAGTCAACTCCTATGGAAGTAAGTTTGAAATTAAAGGAAGGAGTTCCTATGGAAACGAAACCATATGGAGAGCTTATAGGATGTCCTATGTATCCAACTGTTACAAGGGCTGATATATGTTTCAGTGTCAATTATTTGAGCAGATTTCAATCGAATCCTACAGAAGAAAATTGGAAACATCTGAAAATAATTTTACGTTATGTGAAGGGGACAGAGCAGAGTAAATCAACTTACATAAAATATCCAGATTCAAAACCGCTTAGTTGCTATTGCGATGCAGATTGGGGAAATGATTCAGTTGATCGAAAGAGTACTTCAGGGTATATAATAAAAGTTCACAACAATTTGGTGAATTGGTGTTCTCGAAAGCAATCATGTATTGCTTTATCCTCTACAGAGTCAGAATTGATATCCTTAAGTTTATGTATTGCTGAATGTGTATGTATCAAAAACTATCAATTGATTTAACTTTTAGATTCAATGATTTGGCACCAACTTTTGTATTTACAGATAGTCAAAGTTGTATAGCCATAATCAAAGAAGATTGATCTGTGAGAAAAATGAAACATGTAGATACATATTCGATATAGGTATACAATTTTATTAGAGATATAATGTTCAAGGGACAAATTATTTTGAAATATTTGTGTTCAGAGGAACAAGAGGCAGATATCTTCACGAAGGCTTTGCAAAAGTTGCAATTCAATAAGATTTTGTATATGCTAGGATATAAGAAACCTCGAATTGAGAGTGGGTGTTAGTAGGTCATATAAGATGAGATATAATGTTTTATGTTCCGACATAACTGGGTACTATGTCAATTGTCATTGATTCTAGTTCTAGATTATTCGAAACTTGTAGTTGGTATATTTTGGCTGTTCATTTCAAGAATAAAGAGTATTTTCTAATTAAAACAAATCTATCCACTCGATCCAAAATCATCATGTGAAAGCATCATGTTCAAACGACTGCACCAAATTCGATAATTCTTTTTTAGTTGTTTTCATTATTATCACGACAGGGTCATCCCTGAGGACGCCAGGTCTCCATGAATGTAAATTGTTCCCAATACAACGGACGATTTACGCGAAAAAAATTACGAAAAGCACTGCCGTGAAGGCAGGAGCTTTTGAGAGCTCGTACATGCACCTTGTAGGTAGATTCGCATTTTCCAGTTTTATAAATCAATTGGAGGAATCTTTGACAGCTGTCAAAAAACTTCTGAAACTTAGGCGAAACTCCAGACTTTATGTCAGTGCTTCTGGTGACCAATTTCTTTTTCGATAATTCGCTAAAATTTTCTACGATATCTATGGTCTTGGTGATGCGATCTGGACAAAATTTTGCACGTAGTTTGAATACATTATTCCTCAGCTAGGTGCATAATTTTATTCCAATCCGATCAGTAGTTTCGAAACTATCAGGAAAAAAATATTTTGAACGGCCATATTTACGGAACCCCTAGTCTTATTTTGCTCATTGATTAAGGTGACCGCGATATTCCCAAACCAAACCCAACCTGAAAATTTCAATGCCTTTCCGTTCAAAAGTTACAATTTTTTATGGTTTCTATGGTTCTGGTCATGCGATCTGGACAAAATATTGCTTCAATATATCATTCACGATTAAAATACAGAATTTCATCTCGATCGAATCCGTAGTTTCGAATTTATCGAGAAAACAAAATTTCCAACGACCGTATTAACGGAACCCCTTGTATAATGTTGCTCATAGATGAACGTGCTCACGACATTCGAGATCCACACCTATCCTGAAATTCCAAGTCCCTAGGCGTTTCCGTTCAAAAGTTACCATTTTCTACGGTTTCTATGGTTCTGGTCATGCGATCTGGACAAAATATTGCTTTAATATATCATTCTCTATTGAAATACAAAATTTCATCTCGATCGAATCCGTAGTTTCGAAATGATCGAGAAAACAAAATTTCATCTCGATCAAATCTGTAGTTTTCAAGTTATCAGAGAAACAAACTTTGAACGGCCTTATTTACGGAACCCCTGGTGGAATTCGGCCCATTAATGAACTCAACCGAGGCATTCGGGAACTGAACCTACACTGAAAATTTCAAGTCTCAAGGTTGTTCTGTTCGAGAGTTATCGTGCTTACGGCCGGACGGACAGACTCGAATTTTCCGACGGATTCGTCATCAGTGAGTCGAACAAAGTCGATTGAGAACATTTTCGGCTCAAAATTCGAAAAATACAGACATCGTGACGAAATGATATAGCCCTCGTGTAAGTAGCACGAGCGCTCAAAATTACGAAAAGCACTGCCGTGAAGGCAGGAGCTTTTGAGCGCTCGTACATGCACCTTGTAGGTAGATTCGCATTTTCCAGTTTCAAAAATCAATTGAAGGAATTTTCGACAGCTGTCACAAAAATTCTGAAACTTAGGCGAAACTCCAGACTTCATGTCAGTGCTTTAGGTGACCAATTTTTTTTCGATAATTCGCTAGAATTTTCTACGGTATCTATGGTCTTGGTGGTGCGATCTGGACAAAATTTGAAACGTGGTTTGAATACATTATTCCTAAGCTAGGTGCAAAATTTCATGCCAATCCAATCAGTAGTTTCGAAATTATCAGGAAAAAAATTTTGAACAGCCATATTTACGGAACCCCTAGTCTAATTTCGCTCATTGATGAACGTGGCCGCGATATTCGCGATCCAAACCCACCCTGAAAATTTCGAGTTCCTAGGCTTTTCCGTTCGAAAGTTATGATTTTCTATGGTTTCTATGGTTCTGGTCATGTGATCTGGAGATATGTAGCTTGAATATATCATTCTCCATTAGTATACAAAATTACATCTCGATCGAATCCGTAGTTCCGAAATTATCGAGAAACCAAAATTTCGAACGACCGTATTTACGTATAATTTTGCTCTTTGATAAACGTGAACGCGATATTTCAGATCCACACCTATCCTGAAAATTTCAAGTCCCTAGGCCTTTCCGTTCAAAAGTTACAATTTTCTATGGTTTCTATGGTTCTGGTCATGCGATCTGGACAAAATATTCTTTTAATATATCATTCTCGATTAAAATACAAAATTTCATCTCGATCGAATCCACAGTTTCGAAATTATCGAGAAACCAAAATTTCAAACGACCGTATTTACGGAACCCCTAGTGAAATTTTGCTCATTGATAAACGTGAACGCGACATTTCAGATCCACACCTATCCTGAAAATTTCAAGTCCCTAGGCCTTTCCGTTCAAAAGTTACAATTTTCTATGGTTTCTATGGTTCTGGTCATGCGATCTGGACAAAATATTCTTTTAATATATCATTCTCGATTAAAATACAAAATTTCATCTCGATCGAATGCGTAGTTCAGAAATTATCGAGAAACCAAAATTTCAAACGACCGTATTTACGGAACCCCTAGTATAATTCTGCTCATAGATGAACGTGATCACGACATTCGAGATCCACACCTATCCTGAAAATTTCAAGTCCCTAGGCGTTTCCGTTCAGAAGTTACAATTTTCTATGGTTTCTATGGTTCTGGTCATGCGATCTGGAAAAAATTTCACATGTAGCTTGAACACCTTATTCCCCATTCGAGTGCAAAATTTAATCTCAATAAAATCTGTAGTTTTCAAGTCATCAGGGGAACAAAATTTTGAACGTCCATATTTAGGGAACCCCTGGTGGAATTTGGCCCATTAACGAACTCAACCGAGGCATTCGGGAACTTAACCCACACTGAAAATTTCAAGTCTCTAGGTTGTTCCGTTCGAGAGTTATCGTGCTTACGGACGGCCGGACAGACGGACGGACAGACTCAAATTTTCCGACGGATTCGTCATCAGTGAGTCGAACATAGTCGATTGAGACCATTTTCGGCTCAAAATTCGAAAAATACAGACATCGTGACGAAATGATATAGCCCTCGTGTAAGTAGTACGAGCGCTCAAAAACGTGAGAAGTCCGATTTTGACACCGCGAGAAAGTCCGAAATAAATTACGTCGCTCATAAATAATTCGTGACGTTTCTCCCGTAAGTCTTTTGACACATCATCAGAATTTATCAGAACTCGATCATTTCGAGATGAATTTGAATAAATATGAGGAGGTTGTGCTGTTGCCAATTTCAATTACGTCTGTGTCAAAGATCAGAATGAATGGAAAAAGAAATGTAAAAAAAAAGATGGTGGATGACGAAGATTCATCGCAGCAGAACGAGGTATATATTACAATTTTATTATTTCTGTTTGTTAATATAATGTCAAATGTGAAAGTGTAGCATCCATAAATGAAATTTTCAGATAATTGCATCAAACATTACCTACCTACGTCTTTTTTGCAGTGAAACAATGGAAAGACAGTTGAGCGATTTATTTTATATCTGGAGAATTCAAAAAATTTACCAGAATGTCTCAAACGGATTTCGATTATTTAAAAGATTTCGCCAATTATTGCTAAACAAGACACACGATTGAGATCAGCGATCCCAACTAAAATACGCCTCGCCATTACATTGCGATATTTGGGTACAGGAGATAACTTCCAAAGTCTTCACTTTTTATTCAAAATTTCATCCCAACTAATATCGAGGATTATTCCAGAAGTATGCCAGGCTTTGAATGAAAAACTAAAGGAGGAAATTAAGGTAATAGTACGAAATAATCCGAAAAATATTTATTAGAAACAGAAAAAATCAAGAAGTAATAAACTCAAAGAAAATACATACAGGGTGATTAACCGCCATGACCTATAAGACGTTTAAGGAAAAATAATCATAATATTGTGCTGAAAATTTGCATGTGGGTCTTTTCGACAATGAACTTCCTCTCTATTTTCAGACCTCTGCAACTCCTAGTTATACCGAAAACAGCCTGCTACTTCCTTATTACAAATGACACACCCAGTATATTATTGCATCATCAGCTTATTCGATGACAATTTCAACAATATGCCATACCTTGGGTAAAAATTCAACAGTTTATGAGTTATTGGGATTCTAATGAAAAAATGATGACGACGAGGCTCAGATTTTTTTGAATATTTCTGTAGAAGTGGTCTGAAAATATTTTAGGGAGAAAGTTCATTGTCAAAAACTCCCACATATAAATTTTCATCACGAAATTATGATAAGTTTTCCATAAACGTCCAATAGGCCATCGCGGTGAATCACACTGTATATGAATGAAAAAACAAAAAGTACAAAATGAAAACAAAAATATCAAATAAAATAATTATCAATGTAATTTCTGAAGAAAAGCATGTTAAGTATTCCTGAGAGGCTTATAAATTACATCATTATTATTATAATAATATCTACCACTAGTAGTACTACAGCCTTGAGCAGCCGACTGAATAACTTCATCAGAAGTTATGGCAATCTGCGAAACCGTAAAGGTACTATTGGGAGGGCGGATTTCTGTAGGTGGAGAATAAGCTGGTGACTCAGAGTAGGTGCTTTGAGAACTATATGGTCTATGGTATGGTGCACCAGAGAGAAAATCTGATTTTGTTTGTGAACTTCGTATTGGCATTTGATTATATAAATAAGTCGGGGACGGTAGCGGTGATGCAAAAAATGTGGGAGTTTGTGGCATATTTAATTGATCGCGACGAACAAACATATTGCATATTTCGCAAACAAACTGCATTCTTTCATGTTCGGGAAGTTGTCGCAATTTTTTGGCTATGACTTTACCGTGTAAGTCAAATTCGTCATCCTCTTGAATTCTTCGATTGTTCGAAGTTTCTTTGAGCGTAGAAAGAGCGTCCTTGACAACTTCACCAGCAGCCGAAAGTACAGAAGGATTTTTCCGGCGACGAACTGTTTTTGGCGTAAATGTTTCGCTGTCTTCTCCCAAATCCTCCTCAACTTCTTCATTCACAGTTGACAGTTCTTCCTGTAAAGTAATTGTTTATTTTTACAGATGCCGACGAGTGCGGAAGGGTGGCTGGAAATTGAAAAAAGATTCGCACCTAAATTTCCGCGAGCTATAGGCTCTATTGATGAAAAACATATCGTCAAACTGCTTCGGGTTCTGAATACTTCAATTATTAGAAAACTTACAGTATCGTATTGTTGGCTTTAGTTGATAGCAATTATAATGTTATTTTTGTCGACATTGGTTGCCAAGGTAGAATAAGCGATGGCGGGGTCCTTAAAAATAGTTTGTTAAGGAAAAAAATTTGCCAACATGAATTGAATTTACCAACACCACACCCTTCAACCCATTCGAACAAAGATGTACCCTATGTTTTCTTGGGAGACAGTGCCTTCGCACTGACAGAACATGTCATGGAACCCTATCCTGGTAACCATGTTAGTGGATCAGCGCAACGTAAATTCAACCAGAGATTATCTAGTGCACGAGTTGTGGTAGAAAACCCATTTGGAATATTGGTTACAAAATTTAGAATATTCAAAAATCCGATTCCATTGAATCCTGAAAAAGGTAACTTTTAACAATGACTTGTATTTTACTGCATAATTTCTTGAGGAAAAGTTTTACTTCGTCGCCTATTTATTCACCATCAGGAACCGTAGATACTAATATGACGAGAACGATAAATTAATTATACACGGTTCTTGAAGGAATGAATTCGAACTTGCTGGTGCTGTTCGTGATTTGCCACATATACCACGCCGTGCTACTTTGACTGCTCGTGAAAAAAGAGACGAGTTCACGAAACATTTTGTAGATAATACTGAGTGATACACCTCAATATCTATATATATAAAAGAAAGTCGTGTTAGTTACACCACTTATAACTCAAGAACGGCTGGACAGATGTTCATGGTTTTTGATTTGTTGTGTTCGTCTCCGTCCAGAATAGGGGAATATATATTGAAAACATTGGAAAATTGCCGAAAAAATACAATAAAAGAAAGAAAATTTTACAATTTTACAAAAATGTTCATAGATTTCGTAACTGTCAAGAATAATGTCATAATGCAAAATGAGTGACATATATATTGGTCGTCAAATATTTGTGCGATTGATTTCACTGAATGATTCGAGATTATTCCGTAAATCCATTCAGAGTCAGTATATTATATAAATATTTACTTCGTGAAAGTGATTAATGTTGACTGTGATTTGTTTTGATGGGTGACTATTATTATTAAAATAATGCCGTGACCAAGAAGATCTAATATGCGCCGCCAGGAGGAGGGAAGTGCAATGTAATGTCTCTCGGATGAATTCAGCATAGAGACTGGGACTCTTGAGGGTAACTTCGGTATACAGAACTGCGTCGGCGGAGGCTGTCAAAGTGATTCCTGGCTTCTTACCAGTTGACCTAATGGTGGTGGAAAGATGCTTCCTTTATATCGTAGGAGGAGCACTACCGGGCAATCGACGTATGGCAAGAAGGATGACACTGAGAAAATGGCAAGAGAGATGGGATGATGGAGGGTAAAATACCGCTTGGATGCGGGGGAATTTGGAGTAGTGGATCCAATGTGAGCATAAAACGACTATTTTACTCAATTTTTGACAGGGGATGGATCTTATGGTACCTTCACTAAGAGGACGGACACGGGATGATCTGTATCATGCCTTATCATGACCCGAAGCACATGTTCTGGACGGAGGAAAGGAACGCACTGGTTGGAAAGATAGGCCGCTTACCGCCAGTTGAGAATATAATAGAGGAAATTATACAGCATGAAGAATGCTGGAAGGCGTTTACGGCTTTGTGACAGAAGTCATGAGGAGAAAGGAGAGAAAGGACCACTATGCATGGGGGATTATCGAAGTACGGACAGGGATGTCTTTTCCGGTGGTCCTCGCATTTCCCCAAGTTGAGGTTTTTTTAGGTCGGCAGGCAACAACATCAAGTCGAACCGACATATCCCACAACACGGGTCGTTGTTGAATCTAGCAGCAGATTTTTCTCCAAAACCCGAAAAATGAAAAAGTTTGTGTTAGGGAATGCGTCGGGTTGGGTTAGGTTTGGGTAACGAATGTCACGATAGGGTTAGGTTAGGGTTAGGATAGCGTTAGTCGTAGTTAGGGATAGGTAAGGCCACAGCAACGCGTGCCGGGTCTGCTAGTTTAGATTTATACTGAGAAGTACGTTTTGTTTAATAAATAATTGATAACTACTTACGGTGTTTATAGTTTCCCTACAATCATCACTTTCTCTCAGGAATGTGTCCATCTGATTAAAGGCGAACCATATTGGCCTATAAATTTCTCCCGAGTCTGCACCACTGTGGGTTGAATCCTTTACTTTTTTTTTATAAGATCTATAATTTGACATAAGAGAATCTTTCTTTTTCTTCAACTCTGATACAGGTACTTTCATGAAATTACTTATACGCATCCAGGCGTCATTCACTTTGAATCTATTCTTAGGTTCTTTGTGTTTCGCTCGCTATAGAATTGGTTCTCATTGATAATATTCAAGAAATTGTAATTCTAATTCGTTACTCCACTTTATATTCATTTTTCCAATTATCATCCGTGAAACTATCTAAGTATCAAGTCTAAATATACATAGGGTAAAAGGTACAGTTGTTGACACCATATCAGTGATTGACACCCTCATTTTCATATTTGAATTATAAGAATTTGATGGTTGCCTTAAAAACATGGAGCTTTGAATAAAAAATTTCAATTTTTCAAGTTTGGACTGCAAGTGTTAATTTGGGTTAGGTTTGCAATCCTAATTTACCATATGATAATCAATGTGCAGCGTGCTGACGATCATTGCAATTGGAAAAATACTGCCATTTTCTCAAGGTACTTAACTTAAGTTCATAACATTTTTTTAATAGTTCTAATTTTTGTCCGAAGCATAATTTTTTCTTTTTCATAACTTAAAATCTATTGGGTTGAAGGTTTCGCGGTTTTTTGTGGGTGTCAATAATTTTTGAAAATATGTGAATGAATAGTGATTGACATACTATGTCAATAACTGCAGTCGTCAAATTTTGCAAAATTAGTCCGTATTGCTACTATTCAGGCCTCAATTTCTGAATAAATACTGAAAAATAACGAGAAGCACTGCCGTGAAGGCAGGAGCTTTTGAGCTCTCGTACATGCACCTTGTAGGTAGATTCGCATTCTCCAGTTTTAGAAACCAATTGGAAAGATTTTGACAGCTGTCAAAGAAAATTTCAAACCATCGCGAAAATACAGGCTTCACGTCAGTGCTTTGGTGACCATTTTCTTTTTCGAAAATTCGGTATCTATGGTCTTGGTAATGCAATCTGGACAAAATTATACATTATTCTTCATATATGTGCGAAATTTCATTTCAATCCAATAAGTATTTTCGAAATTATCAGAAAAACTATAGTTTGAACGGCAATATTTACGGAACCCCTAGTCTAATTTGGCTCATTGGTGAAAGTGATCGCGAAATTCGCGATCCGAACCTATCCTGAAAATTTCAAGTCCCTAGGCCTTTTCGTTCGAAAGTTATGATTTTCTATGGTTTCTATGTTTCTGATCATACGATCTGGAAAATGTAGCTCGAATATATCATTCTCAATTTAAATACAAAATTTCGTCAGGATCGAATCCATAGTTTTGAAATTATCAAGAAAACCGAATTTCAAACGGCCATATTCACGAAACCCCTAGTCTGAGTTTGCTCATTAATTAACGTGAGCGCGAAATTAGCGATCCGAACCTATCCTGAAAATTTCGAGTCCCTTGGCCTTTCCGTTCGAAAGTTATAATTTTCCATGGTTTCTATGGTCCTGATCATGCGATCTGGAAAAAATGTAGCTCGCATATATCATCCTCAATTTAAATACAAAATTTCGTCACGATCAAATCCATAATTTTGAAATTATCAAGAAAACTGAATTTCAAACGGCCATATTTACGGAAGTCCTAGTCTAATTTTGCTCATTGATACAAGTGAACGCTCCATTCACGATCCACACCTATCCTGAAAATTTCAAGTCCCTAGGCCTTTCGATTACAAAGTTATAATTTTCTATGGTTTCTATGGTTCTGATCATGCGAGCTGGACGAAATTCTGCATGTAGCTTGAGTAAGTAATTATCCATCTCAGTGCAAAATTTCACCTCGATCGAATCAGTAGTTTCGAAGTAATCAGGAACACATAGTTTCGAGTGGCCATATTTACGGAACCCCTGGGCAAATTATGCCCAATAAAAAACTTTACCGCGGCATTTGAGATTCAAACCTACCCTGAAAATTTCAAGTTTCTAGGACATTCCGTTCGAGAGTTATCGTGTATACGGCCGGACGGACAGACAGACTCGAATTTTTCGACAGATTGGTCATTTGTGAGTCAAAATTAGTCGTTTAAGACCATTTTCAGCTCAAAATTCGAAAAATACAGACATCGTGACGAAATGATATAGCCCTCGTGTAAGTAGTACGAGCTCTCAAAAAGGTATATAATATATGCTTATATATACCCGAGACAACAATCGACACTAGCACAGAATGATGCAAAATACATTTGCATGAAGATCTACTATGCGTTACCCAAACAGTTTCATTCGATAAGAAATGTTGATATATTGAAAGAAGAATTAGTTATTGAATATTGAATATATACAACTTGCTAGAATATTTTGAATCTTGTGAAGCTGAAACTACATCCGAGCTATGTATTGAATGAAATATAGAGAGACTCGTAGAGGTGTTTTCAAAAGGAATATAATCCTGAACATCAATATATGTGCTGAAGTATATTATCTTTCCACAAAGCCACAGTAAATTATTTGAACGGTTTCTGAACAACAACCCAACTAGGAAAATTGATGCTTATATATACCCGAGACAACAATTAACACTAGCATAGAATGATGCAAAATACATGAGCATGAAGATTTACTATGCGTTACCCAAACAGTTTCATTCGATAAGAAATGTTGATATATTGAAAGAAGAATTAGTTAAATTTTTGCTGAATATCGAACCATACAATTTGCTAGAATATTTTGAATCTTGTGAAGCTAAAACTACATCCGATCTATGTATTGAATGAAATATAGAGAGACTCGTAGAGGTGTTTTCAAAAGGAATATAATCCTGAACATCAATATATGTGCTAAAGTATGTTATCTTCTCACAAAGCCACAGTGAACTATTTAAACGGTTTCTGAACAACATCCCTACTAGGAAAATTGATGCTTATATATACCCGAGACAACAATTGACACTAGCACAGAATGATGCAAAATACATGTGCATGAAGATCTACAATGCGTTACCCAAACAGTTTCATTCGATAAGAAATGTTGATATATTGAAAGAAGAATTAGTTAAATTTTTGCTGAATATTGAACCATACAATTTGCTAGAATATTTTGAATCTTGTAAAGCAGAAACTACATCAACTTTGTAACCATTGAAATTATTTGAGTTATTCCCCATTATTGTATTACAATAATTGTAGGAACTAAATAAATATTACTATTATTATAGAAATAAGAGAAAAACAAAAATTAAGAATCTATGTAGTCCATGAAGAATTTTGACATGAAATTTGTACTTAAAATTTCAATATATGAACCAATTTGTGAATTATTCAGTGCTCGGTGTTGAAAAAGTTGGAAACCATTATTTGAAACGTTTTCTTAATTGAAACTTGTCTGAGGCGATGTTGTTGAAACGTCACTGTGGTAGGACATTTACATTCTCTGGACCATATTCTCAATAATATTAATGAGAATATGGGTTGAATTTTTTGTTCAAGATTTGAGTTGAGATAAAAACTTAATATTCAAAGATCTTAAACATTAAGAAATTTGCTGTCGAATAACAGTAGGTACTTCAAATAGGAAATGTTTTTCATGGATAATTTCATTTGTGTAGTTTTTATCATTATATCATGTTTGTTTCAAATTCGAATCAATTTGCTTGAATATATTTTAATTGTTCTTATTATTATCAGAGGTTGATACTTTAACTTGACAACATTCTGGTATATTCTTTATTCGAAGTTTATTCCTCATAGCATCTGCATTTCTTAAGAAATCAGTCAAAACTATCGATAAACACATAAATGCATTCAAATATGCCAGAGCCTTTCGATTTGATATTATGTACTTACCAATAACACCTCACTGACCACTTAACTGAACAACTAATAATAATTAACACTAAAAAGCTAATGAATAACACTGAGTCTAATTTAAATCGAATAACAAACAATATGATTCTAATTCGAACTTTGTCGCTAATTAAAATGGACGTTTTCGTCATCAATTGTTTCACTAATTCGAATTTGACAATTTGAGAGTCACAGAAAATACTTTTGATGTCTGATTGTATTGTTCTGTAAAATGAAAACCATAGATAAGTAAATATATACTCCGTTTAAGAATTATTGATAATAATAATGATAATTATTAATAATTATTCGATAATTCGTATACTGAACACTTTTCTGGGTTATATTTATGTTTGATGTTTTATTTCTATGATGAAAACAGTAACTTTTTTATAACCAGAAATAAAGCCTCGACTGGACGTTCATGGCCTGCTTCGATGTCAATAATTCTCAAATGGACTATACATTCCTTTATCTATAGTGTTAACTCAAATTCACACCCCCACTTTTCTGCAATTTTGTTGTTCAATGAAAACAACTAACCACATGTTTAATTGTTGAGTCAACACAAATAATGTTAATAAAAATCATACTTTGAAAGTGTTTTTTGTTTCTCCTATAAAATTTTTTCGAATGGAGTTAAGCAATTTTCTCCTGAAGGCGACGATGTGACCATTTTTCTTGATAATTCGCTAGAATTTTCAACGGATCTATGGTCTTGGTAATGCAATCTGCAAGTAGTTTGAATACATTATTCCTCATCTATGTGCAATTATCAGGAAAAAAAAATTTGAACTGTCATATTTACGGATCCTCTAGTCTAATTTTGCTCATTGATGAACGTTACCGCGACATTCGCGATCCAAACCTACCCTGAAATTTTCAAGTCCATAGGCCTTTCCGTTCGAAACTTATAATTTTCTATGGTTTCTATGGATCTGGCTAAGCGATCTGGACAAAATGTTGCTTGAATATATCATTCTCGATTGAAATACAAAATTTAGTCACGATTGAATCCGTAGTTTTGAAATTATCAAGAAAACTAAACTTCAAACGACCATATTTACGGAACCCTCAGTGTAATTTTGCTTATTGATGAAAGTGATCGCGATATTCGAGATCCACACCTATCTTGAAAATTTCAAGTCCCTAGGCTTTTCCGTCCGTAAGTTATGATTTTCTATGGTTTCTATGGTTTTGGTCAAGCGATCTGGACAAAATGTAGCTTGAATATATAATTCTCAATTTAAATACAAAATCTCGTGACGATCGAATCTGTAGTTTTGAAATAATCAAGAAAACTAAATTTCAAACGACCATATTTACGGAGCCCCTAGAATAATTATGTTCATAGATAAACGTCATCACGACATTCCAGAACCAAACCTATACTGACAATTTCAAGTCCCTAGGCGTTTCCGTTCGAAAGTTACAATTTTCTATTGTTTCCATGGTTCTGTTCATGCGATCTGGACAAAATTTCACATGTAGCTTGAACACCTCATTCTTCATTTGAGTGCAAAGTTTCAACTCGATCGAATTTGTAGTTTCGAAGTAATCAGGAGATCAAAATTTTGAACGGCCATATTTACGGAACCTCTGGTGGAATTCTTCTCATTAACGAACTCCGAGGCATTTGGGATCTGAACCTACACTGAAAATTTTAAGTCTCTAGGTTGATCCGTTCGAGAGTTATCGTGCTTACGGACGGCCGGACGGACGGACGGACAGACTCGAATTTTCCGACGGATTCGTCATCAGTGAGTCGAACATAGTCGATTGAGACCATTTTCGGCTCAAAATTCGAAAAATACAGACATCGTGACGAAATGATATAGCCCTCGTGTAAGTAGTACGAGCGCTCAAAAATGATTGAACTTCATCTAATTTTGTTCTAGCCAGTTGCTGACACCGGTGTCAATCTCTGTAAATTTCCACGTGTCAATAACTATATTGCAAGGAGAATAATATACGGCTGTTTATCTGAAATAATCGAATTTGGGGATGAAATTTGAAAAATTTTACTGGATAAACTAATAAGCAAGCCAACAAAACAATTCATGTATCCCAGATACCAACGAAATTCATCATTTGAAGTCGTTTCGGTTTCTGTTTTGTTCACTGATAAACTTGATCGCGACATTCGATATCCACACCTATCCTGAAAATTTCTAGTCCCTAGGCCTTTCCGTTCGAAAGTTATTATTTTCTATGGTTCTGGTCATGCGATCTGGACAAATTTTGCATGTAGCTTGACACGTCATTCTCCATCTGGGTGCGAAATGTCATCTCGATCGAATCAGTAGTTTCGAAGTAATCAGGAGATCAAAATTTCAAACGGCCATATTTACGGAACCCCTGGTGAAATTCTGCTCATTAACGAACTCAACTACGGCAGTCGAAAACTGAACCCACACTGAAAATTTCAAGTCTCTAGGTCGTTCCATTCGAAAGTTGTCGGGCTTACGACAAGATTCGAAAAATACAGACGTACCGAAGTAAGTATAACGAGCGCTCAACAAATCACGGACCTTGTCCTGTTCAACCTACGGAGAATAGATCAAATTATGTGATTGAATAGACAGGTGTGCCAACAAAAAACAAACAGAAAATTATTTCAAACAAAAAGCTTGATGATGAAATTTATGAAGAATCCTTTTTAAATACAGTCATGAAAGAGTCCAATATGGACGTGGATGTAATAAGGATGAAAACCAAGTTGCTAATTAACGGCTACCTACTAGAGAACCAACTGCCAGGGCTTGTGTCCCATTTGCAAAAAGAATCTGGATTTAAATGGTATTAAATGTATTTCAGGTGTCAATAACTGTAGTGTTTACCCTACATACATTTGACATAAATACTTTTAAAACTAAGGGCGCATAGAGTCAAAAATCAAACCACAGTTAGATCTCGCCTACCACAATTTCTATAAGGGCGCTGTGCCTCTTATTATCGCCAGGGTTGTAACTGCCAAAGCCGGCCAAAAAATCGTAGTAGATTCGAGCTGAAGGTGGGGTAGATTTTGGCCAAAGCGGGGTATGGGAATAATAAGTCGATGTAACGAAAATATCGATATATTGAAATGTTTTCGTATTGATATGAACGGTTAAGAAAATCGTATGAAAATTTTTTAGACATAATTTTCTGATATCGATTACAGTGAGAATTTTGCACTCTGTCTGATTTTATCTAGCTACAGAAAACAGAAGGTCATTAGTACTTAATCGGAAATCTGGCATTCTATTTCTGACAAGTCATTATTTGGTCATTTTCATTTTCAGTTACCTTTTTACTACTTTCCAAAATAAGCCCCTTTCAAACTCAGATTTACGTAAATATGCATTTGATCGCTCTAACCGGAGTTTTTGTATTTTGGAGTAGCGGGGTATAAAAATATAAAAGAGAGTAGATCTACTCCGAACGTGGTAGCTTTGTCAACGCTGATTATATCCAACGTCCCCGACGGACATTAAATCCTACTGCGCAGGTACCGCGAAAGGCCATGAGTGTGGATGGTACATTCCTCGCTTTCCGAAATTGCTTTGTCGCGGTATAAATACCGACTCGGACCGGGGAATGGTGCGAACAGTAGCGATTGAACCCTCGAGGAGTGCAGACGTATTGAGAAATGCGCATGTGTGCCAAGTGAACCTCGTATAGAAGTGATAAGAAGAAGAAGAAATAACTGTGTTGAGTCCAGGTTTAGATCGATGGTTCCACAGATTATTTTACATCGAAGAGACAAAAGTGAATTTAGTGGAAAGTGAAAAAAGTGTTTAAGTGTTGTTTGCTGAGTCACTCTGACAAAATGTCGGAATACGACTCTGCAAATGAGGACAGAGAATCCGATGCCGAAAACTTATCGGATGAAGAAATATCCGATATGGATATTGAAGAAGAAGTTAATGATGAATCCGAAAAAGATCGGATTATAAAAGAACAGAAGGACCAGATCAACAGCCTCATGAGTCAACTGAAAGTTATGACGGAGAGTCTCAAAACTTTATCCGACGAAGTGAAATCCTTGAGAGCAGAAATGTCTCAGTCCTCGAAGCCGCGGAAACGGGCTAAGAAAAATGAAAATGGCTTCTCCTCTGGGACAGAGGAGACAGTGTCAACCCCAATCCAAAAAGAAGTCCAGAAAAAACCAACCAATAATAATGATGCAGCTACAGGTGGGCCACCTACGAAGAAATCGTATATTGCAGCATTGCAAAAAGGAAAACGCCCAGAAGAAGCTACTTCTGCACCTGCAGAAGAAATTGAAGTCCCTACTCCAATCGAGCAGAAAAAAGGGAAAGTTCCTCCAGTGACATTAAGAGGCACGGCCGACTGGACACAAATCTCGAGAGAGATGCAAATGACGGGTATTAAATACCTGAGAGCGACCACTGTAAGAGACGGCATTCGTGTTGTTCCCCAATCCCCCGACGACCACAGGAAGATGACAAAATTCCTCGAGTCGAGAAATAAAGAGTTTTACACCCTCCAAAGAGAAGAGGAGAAGAGAATCTACGCGGTGGTACGTTATCTGCCACTAGACGCAGATATTAACATCATCACAGATGATCTCGCCGAGCAAGGCATTGCCGACGCGGATGTCATAAGGATGACATCCAACAAAACCAAAAAGGCAATACCCTTATTCTTGGTGAAAACCCAAAATAAGAAGGTATTCGAAGTGAAACAGCTCTACGGTATAAATTGTGTAGTAGAGCCGAAGAAAAAGAGCATTGGACCTGGCCAATGTCATAGATGTCAACGTTACGGACATGCGCAAAGTAAATGCACATTCCCATGGAGATGTGTTAAATGCTCTGGAGCGCACAATAGTAAAGATTGTACGCTAACAAGAGAAAACGAGGAGAGAAATGCTACCTGTGCGCTCTGCGGAAAAGCAGGTCACCCAGCCAGCTACAAAGGATGTAGCGAGTGGAAACTGGTGACCAAAAAGAAGACTGCGACCAAAGCAAGAAAAGAAGAAGAAAAGAAAATGATGCCTACTGTCCAACAAAAACAAAAGGAAGAAGATAAGAAGAAGAAAACGCCACCACTCAAACAAAAGCAGAAGAAAGAAGCCCCAAAAAATGGAAAATCCAAGAAGAGCAGCCAAAAGAAGAAAGAAGAGACCAACAAGAAAGGACCCGAAACCACCGAGGATCTAGATACCTTCACCAAGAATATCATGAGTAAGCTCATGAAATTCCTGGAAATAGAGATGGACAAAAAGTTCCGTAAACTCACTAAACCCAATTAATGGAGCTAGTGACTAACGCAAATAAAAACAGCCTGAAGATTGTCTCATGGAACACAAACGGTCTACGAGCCCGTAGATCTGAAATAGAAGAAATAATATCCGAGAAACAACCGGATATTATAGCAATTCAGGAGACGAGACTATCTACAAGAAATAGAATTTCATTTCCCGACCATGAAATATACAGAAATGACAGAAATTGTACAGGAGGGGGCGTAGCCCTAATAGTCAAGAGGAACATCGACCACTATTTTGACGATGTACTGAATAATGGGCAAATAGAAGCCGTCTCGATTATAGTTAATACGAATCGAGGACAAATAAAAATTACGTCAGCCTACAAACCACCCCAAAACGACTTAATAGAGGAAGATCTGAAGAAGATGCTTGAAGGAAACTACCCGAAAATCATTATTGGCGATATGAACTGCAAGTCAAGAGAATGGAATAGCAGAACTGAAAACCAAAATGGGAAGAAGCTTAAGAAGTACGCCGAAAAACTAAATGCCATAGTATTAGGACCTGAAATTCCGACCTACCTGCCCAGAAGTAATGGCCTACCGGACGTATTAGATATCGTCATAATGAAAGATATTACCCAAGATTTCACACTTGATACTATAGAAGAGGGCACATCAGACCACAACCCAATAGAACTCAGATTGGGACGCAGACCGATAACAGAAGAACTTCAAACGAAATACTTCACAGACTGGCAAAAGTACAGTGAAATACTCCAGGAGAAAATTACAGAAATTCCACAGATAAGAACCCCTGAAGAACTAGAAGATGAAGTTGAAAAATTAGAAACCCGAATAAAAGAAGCCTACGAGGAAAGTACCAGAAGAATCGAAAGGCCAGCCCCGAAACATTCACATGGTGAAACCCCAAAAGCAATAAAAGAGCTTATAAAGAGGAATAGAAAACTCAGGAAGAACTACAGAACTTCACATCGAGAAGAAGACAAGAAAGAGCTGAATAAACACAGTCAAGTGCTGAAAAATGCACTGAGAGAACTGAGAACAGACAGATGGAACCAAAGAGTTAGAGAGCTAAACACCATAGACCACTCAGCATGGAAGATGCAAAAGTGCTTACGACGCGAGAAAACCGAAATTCCCCCTCTACACGGAGCTAATGGGATGGCCTACTCAAAGCTTGAAAAAGCCGAAGCACTGGTCGACGCGATAGAACGAGAAGCCAGAATCAACTACAGAGAAGACGATGACAATGAAGATTTAGAAGAAGAAGTCGAAGAAAATGAAGAATTGATGTTGGAACCGCCGGAAGGCGATACCATCCCAAACCCAACAACACCAACGGAAATTAAAGAAATCATCAAGAAATTGAAAAACAGAAAAGCTCCAGGAAAAGACAAAGTAACAAACTTTATGTTACGGAAATTGCCCAGAAAAGGAATAGCAGCGCTAACCAATATAGCAAACGCAGTGATGAGAACAGAATACTATCCGGAAAGATGGAAAACAGCAGAAGTCATTGTGTTCAATAAGCCAGGAAAAGATAGAAAATTCCCACAAAACTACAGGCCGATAAGTCTACTGTCAGCACTTGGAAAAATTGTCGAAAGAGTCATTGCAAAAAGACTCAATGAAGAAACAGAAGCGCTGAATCTGATACCACCGGAACAATTTGGATTCAGAAGAAATCATTCCACAGAACTTCAACTGTTAAGGATCACTGAATATGTCACTGAAGGATTTCAGAATAAACAAGCCACTGGATTAGTGCTATTAGATGTCGAGAGAGCCTTCGACCGAGTATGGCACGAAGGACTTGCCTACAAGATGATGATGGCAGGCTACACCACCAAAACCTGCAAGATAATGAGAAACTACCTGAGGAACCGGAATTTTTATGTCAAAATAGACGACACATTATCTACCACCAGACAAGTAGAAGCAGGAGTGCCCCAAGGATCAGTTCTAGGACCTCTGCTTTACAACATATATATCTACGATATTCCTAAGAACCCAAGGAATCTGCTAGCCCTTTATGCAGACGACACGGGAATAGCCTTCAGACATCGCCGACCAGATGTCATACACAGAAGACTGCAAGAAGCACTAGAAGATTTAGAAGAATGGTTCATCAAATGGAAAATTCAAATAAATAGCAAAAAGAGCCAAGCTATTCTACTACAGAAGCGGAGACTTGAAATTAATTCCAACCTACAGATAGATGGAGAAGAGATAAAATGGGAAAATGAAGTCAAATATCTAGGAGTAAAACTAGATAAAGGGCTTACATGGAAAAACCATATAAAATATGCAGTGGATAAAACAAACTCAGCGATGAGTATACTTTACCCACTACTAGGAAGAAGAAGCCAAATGAACCAAAGCACGAAACTACGAATGATCAAGTCAATTGCAAGACCCCAACTAACATATGGCTCGGCGGCATGGGGCAATGCAGCCAATAGCCATATAAAGAAGATTCAAGCAACAGAAAATAAACTGCTCAGAGCAGCAATGAATATGCCGTGGTTCGTAAGAAACCAACAAATCCACAGAGACTTAGAATGGGAAACTGTCACAGATTTCCTAAAAAAGAAGGCCGAGAAGATATTTGAAAAAGCAAGTCAACACCCAAATGATGAGCTAAGAAGACTAGTTGACTACAACCCCGCAGAAGATGTGGTTAGGATACCCACCTATCACAAAAGACCCAGAGATCAACTACGTAGAAACAGAAATTGAGTAATCTCAATTTAAATCATCCAGAAGAAGAGACTCCTATGAAATTCAAATTCATAAGTAACACAAGCATCCCACGACAAAGATCGTGATAGAGATACGAACAAGAAGAGTCAAAAGGTTAGTAGGTAATAAATGCCCGGAATCTAAAACAGCAGGTTAGGTTTAGTTAGAGTAGGTCGTGCTTCACACGAAGTCTCACACTGTTCTATCTATCGGAGATAGTTCGTCCATGAGGATTCCCCCTGACTAAACAAAAAAAAAAAAAAAAAAAAAAGAATGGTGCGAAGCGCGAACGTGAACGTGAAAAAATATATAGGGAAAATAAACACAAATCCAAGCACTAATGGGGCACCAAGTGGGCGAAATCCATGTGAATCGAAGCTATCCACACTGGGAGCACAAACCACGTCCGCAGGCAATCCATTCCAGGCCGAAAAAATTCTATTGTACAGGAAGTTTTGTCGTGGGGTAGTCTGGAAGTCTCTTTTTTCAACTTGTACATGTGTCCTCGTAAGTTATTAGTGTTGCGGATGAAAATGGATGATAGGTTGGCACCAATCGTATCATTGATCTCCCGAAAGCTAAATATCAAATCCCCTCTCAGTCGGCGACCTCATTTCAAAGGTTAAACTGAAGATACTGAGTCTCTACTCATACGCAGGACGGTTGGGACCATAAGGAATGCGAGTAACCCAACGCTGAACCGCCTCCTACTGCTCCAAGTCGGCCTTCAGGAGAGGGCACCAGACAGGACCAGTAAATTCGAGGATTGGTCTTATATAGGTCTTATATAAGTTACAGCAGACTGTTTTTGAGCGCTCGTACTACTTACACGAGGGCTATATCATTTCGTCACGATGTCTGTATTTTTCGAATTTTGAGCCGAAAATAGTCTCAATCGACTATGTTCGACTCACTGATGACGAATCCGTCGGAAAATTCGAGTCTGTCCGTCCGTCCGGCCGTCCGTAAGAACGATATCTCTCGAACGGCACAACCTAGAGACTTGCAATTTTCAGTGTGGGATCAGTTCCCGAATGCCTCGGTTAAGTTTATGGGCCAAATTCCACCAGGGGTTCCGTAAATATGGCCGTTCAAAGTTTGGTTCCCCTGATTACTTGAAAACTACAGATTTGATTGATATGAAATTTTGCACTCAAATGGAGAATGAGGTGTTCAAGCTACATGTGAAATTTTGTCCAGATCGCATGACCAAAACCATAGAAACCATAAAAAATTATAACTTTTGAACAGAAACGCCTAGGGACTTGAAATTTTCAGGATAGGTGTGGATCTCGAATGTCGTGATCACGTTCATCTTTGAGCAAAATTATACTAGGGGTTCCGGGAATATGGTCGTTTGAAATTTAGTTTTCTCGATAATTTCCAAACTACAGATTCGATCGTGACGAAATTTTGTATACTAATGGAGAATGATATATTCAAGCTACATTTCTCCAGATCACATTACCAGAACCATAGAAACCATAGAAAATCATAACTTCCAGACGGAAAGGCCTAGGGACTTGAAATTTTCAGGATAGGTGTGGATCTGAAATGTCGCGTGATATATTAAAACAATATTTTTTCTAGATCGCATGACCAGATCCATAAAAACCATAAAAAATTGTAACTTCTGAACGGAAAAGCCTAGGAACTCGAAATTCTCAGGGTGGGTTTGGTGGGTTTTCATAATATATGTTTTCTTTAACCTTCCGGAACACGCGCGCGGACTCACACTCCGCAGTCCTACATGTTGTAAGTTTATAAAGGGGGTGTTCATCGCCCCCTCTATCACTTTCGTGTATCTGCTTGTCTAGATACTCTCTATCATAGTTTGCGATCGAATGTAAGATAATTAGGTTTTTTTCACGGTTGAGGAGTTTTTGCGGATCAGCAGTTCGCAGCGTGTAGTGGTGCGGTAAATATTGCAGTACTAGTGAAATACTCTTTTTGTTAGAAGTAAGTGGAATCGTCTATTTTATAAGGCTTATTGGTATTTATTCTCAAATTTTTGGGATGTATTCATTTGAAAAAGAACAGAAGCGTCTAGAAATGTTGATGGAAGAATGTCTGAGAGAAGATGAAGTCGAGGAATCTAATGTCCATTATGATGATCAATCAGATCAAGATGGAGAAGAGGTTTTACAAATGAGTGACCATGATAGCTATACCGAACAAGAAATTTCTGATGGAGAACTCGTTCAGGATTCTCGCGGTCCATATTTTCTAGGAAATGATGGAATTTCAAGATGGAACAAGCATGCTGCTAAAAGAAACGTCTAAAAATAATGTCACCACCAGTAAAGGCAGATGTGCATATTGTGATCGCAAATAAAAGACCATCAAGAATGTCATGCACAAAATTTATGTGTGGCGAACACTGCCTTCACATTTGTCCTGAATGTTATGAAGAAACTTTTGGCTTGCAATGAAATATTGTTTTTTTCCAGAATTTTTTGTTTTGTTATATGTTCAGCTGAAAATAAAATTTGAAATGACCGACTATTCTTTTCTTAACTTATAAAATATATCGTTTAGCGAAAGAACCAGCATAAAGTCAATGAAAACAAATCCTGAGAAGAATGCGGACTGAGAGTCCGCAGCGTGTACTTATTCCGCAAAAGTCGACGCGTGTCCCGGAAGGTTAATGTATAATATAACACCTTCATTTTTGTTGAATCATCCCTTTTTCATAGATAATATTATATATAGAAATGGAAAGTTTTGGGTCCCCGACATAAAAAGTTTCAGTTAAAATTATAGCCTCATAATTTTGTTTTTTCTTTTCTAAGAGCATGAGCAACTAATCGGAAATTTTTCGTGTTCTTCGTATATTTGTTTGAAATAGCCTGAATTTAGCTCTGATAATATTTTTATTTATATCATGATTGTATTCTTGGTTCTGGTAATCTCTGATGAATTAATCCAATTTTTTTTTGCTACAGTTCTGCACTTATTATATCCTTACACATGCACAGCTACAATCTCACACTTCCGACCGTCACACACCGGAAAATGCAGGAAATGGAAAAATGACAACGATAGACCACTCACAGTTCTGTCCTCGGGCAATGCTGTAGCTCCATATTTCATCACATTAACTGCAACCCCCTTTGCTGTTTTGTTTCTCGATGGAAATCTCGTCTTACTGTCAGTTACCTGTGGTGTAGTTGCTTTGGATGAAGTCTTCAATTTTCTTGGGATCCTGCTGGATGAATCGGTTATATCTTCTTCTACGGAATCGCTACTTTCTTCTTCACAGGAATCGTGCCCTCTCAAAGGAGTATGGGGTATATAACTTCTTTCATTTAACTAATTTTCTGCCTCTGATATATGCTTCTCGCCCCTGATATCTAACGTTTTTGAGGTATTCATTTAGGATTCTTATTTCTTCGCGTTGCTGTAGTGTGAGATCTTTTGCTTTGGATACACCAGTTCCTTTCATCTTCTTGGTATTTTTGAAAATGACCCTTTTCTTCGGGTAAGATATTAGTTCAACTTTTATTAGGCTATTTTCAGTTTTTCCGATAGAATAAAAGTCGTTTACGTCAGATTCCTCCAATTTAATTTCCAAAAGTCGTGTAAATGCTTCGCAGACAAGTGTTGTAGTAATTTCTTCACTTTTCTTCTTCAATCCAAATATAATGATGTTGTTTTTGTTCTGGCCGCGTTTGCCTTATTGTTCTTTCAGATATAGATTTTCTTCATCTATGTGTGTGTGACTGAAGAAATCCTAACGAAGGTGGTCAAAGCAATGAAAAATAAAAAAGCTAGCGGCCCAGAGGGAATTCCAGCAGAGCTCCTGAAGAATGGAACACCAAAACTGATTAGCATGATGGCGAATCTATTCGAGAGATATATAAATGGCGAAGATATCCCCGAAAGCTGGAAAGAAGCATGGATCACACCAATACACAAAAGGTAACTGCAACAACTACAGGTGTATATCGGTCATGAGCACAATGAACCGACTGTATGGAAATATACTGAAAACCCTTGTCGAAGAAGAATATGGCCCACATGAACTTGAGGAGCAGGCTGGATTCAGGACGGGGCGCTCTTGCATGGATCACGTCTATGCTTTGAAACAGCTCAACGAAAAACAAGTAGCCCGGTGACGAGAAGTGCATCTGGTATTCGTGGATCTGATTAAAGCATACGATAGTGTGTCAATAACTAAGCTCTGGAATGTGGTAGAGCAAACATCTATAAACAGCACATTAATAAAAGCCATACAGAATTATATAAGGGCTCAAGATCCAAAATCAAAGTGGGGAATGAAATATCTGGTGACTTCCCTGTGACAAAAGGATTGCGGCAGGGCGATAGTTTGTCCCCAACACTCTTTGAAATATACCTAGACCGAGTGCTTCAAGACTGGCGAAGATCATGCAAAGATATGGGTGTTCCTGTCGCCGACGGGTATACCCTATACACACTACATTATGCAGATGAACAGATCATATTTGCCCAAGATGAAGACGATATAGAATTCATGGCCCGAAAACTCATTAATGAGTATGAAAAATGGGGATTATCTGTTAACACATCAAAGACCCAATATATGTGTATTGGAGGAGAGAAAAATGACTTGGTGTTAGAAAGTGGATTGACCATCAAATCTTGTGAAGAGTATGTATACCTTGGAACACTCATAAGCAATAGTGGTAGAACAGAAAAAGAAATCCAACAACGTATAAATAAAGGAAAGAAAATTATCGGGTCATTGAATTCAGTACTGTGGTGTGGTATTGTATGGACGTGAGGTTTGGCAGTTGAGCAAAGTTCAGCAGAGTTGTCTTCTAGCACTAGAAATGGATTTCTGGCGGAGATCGGCAGGAGTCTCGAGAATACAAAAAATTAGAAACGAACGAATTAGAGAAATGATGGGCGTGGAGACAACAATAATAGACGATATAAAGAAGGCTCAACTTATCTGGTACGGACATATACAGAGGATGCCAGACGAACGTATTCCCAATCAACTGCTTAACTGGGTACCTCCTGAGAGGCTAAAAAGAGGCAGACCGAAAACAACTTTGTTGCAGAGCATTGAAAAAGCCATGTCAGAGAGGGATTTGAGACCAGGAGACTGGTTGAATCGACGAAGATGGAAACTAGGAACCGGAAGGCGGCCAACGCTATGAACCCGGATATATATTGTCATGGAAATCCAAAAGTGAAAAATAAATTCAAATTAGATCACCAAACAAAATTCGATGAATAATTAAAAATATGAATGTTTTTTTTTTAAGAGGATTCAGAATAATTGAAAAAGAAAATTATGAGAATATTGTTAGTGGTTCTTTCACAGAATTTAATATTATTGATATCAAGAAATTGAACCATAACAATATATATTTATAAATTGTTCAACCCTTTTTTCAGGCTTTTTATTTCCAAAATCATCCTGGTTTGTGTTCTTCAATTCTTTTATGCACTTTATTATTTCATTCAATAATTGCCTTGTTGAATTTTTGAGATAAGTTCCTTCACTTCTCAATAAAATGACCGAAATTTATTTTCCGTAGTTTTTGAAACTTGGAAGAGTGCTGAAGTATGGCCCATTCCTAAGTGTTAGACACCGAATGATTTTAGTCACCTGAGACTAATTAGTATTCTTCCCACCCTATCCAAGGTTTTTGAGGGCATTCTGAAGAATCAAATTAATGCTTACGTCTCTCACTGTGGTATAATAGCTTCTTCTCAGTCTGGATTTCGTAGATCGCATAGTACCACCATACCACGACTCTTTTGAGTTTTAGTGACGACCTCTATCTTGCGGTGGATGAGGGGAAAGCTGACTTTTCTTGGACTCGTCGATTAAAGCAAGGCATTCGATACCATGGAACACCAGATCATTCATAAAAAATTATTATATGTTGGTTTTTCGCAGAGTGCAGCTTCCCTCATACCTATTCAACTACTTGTGTGAACGTAGTCAATATGTTTTGGTTGGCTCTGATGTAATAATTGGGGAATACTTATTCAAGATTATTTCAAATGCATTGCTTGAGTGGAGAAATACTCCAGGCTTTCGTATATCCATGGGATCAGTCTGTAGGTATCAGAAAGGATGTCGTTAGTTTCAATCGGCGTGATAAGTTCGAAAAAGACCACCCATGGTTACCATAATCTACGCCAAGAATTCGCAGTCGTTGAAATTGTTTATGTTACCGTAGATTACGAACGTTCGGTCTCACGGGAAAATTTTGAAGCAAAAATGTAGTGTAAGCATCTGGGCACCCACTCTGGATTCTCTTTGAAAAGGGGGGTAGAGTTTACTTTTGGAGAAGAAGGAAAACTCAGAGGAGTTACACGGCGAAAAGGGAGTTGCTCGGAAAACGGGGACTCATCACGATGAAGGGAAACATCGGACGACGTTTTCGGTTAGGTTAGAAAGAAGTGTTGTAATTTTCAGTCGAGGATTCTGTTAGATTTCGGATTGAGGGAGTAATTGTGTTAGATCGTGGAAATAAGTGTTTGAGAAGTGTTATTTTGAGTAGAATTAAAAGCCGTATTTTGTGTTTCGAGTGCGAATGAAAATAAAAGCCAATATCGTGTGTGGGTGGTTGTGTTTCCAAATAGGTACAAAAGAGAAGTTAGGTGGTTTGCAGACGAAGGTAGGTAAATACAGTTCGAAGTTTTAACCCCCATGAATGTGAATGGTGTTATTGTAATCCCCAATATTATTGATATCTCGATCCGAAGTTGATTTGATGTATGTTCGATTTTACGTACGAAATTTGAATATTAGTTGTAGTTTATTATTTGATCCCTCGTACATTTCGATTAGTATGTTGATAAGAAGTAACAGTTGGATTGTTTGATTTAATTACAATTATGAGAAATTAGGTGAACGATAGATGCTTTATTTAGATGTTTTTATTGATGTCTGTGAAAATTTCATTTTATGTACGCATTTTACCATCATTCTTCGTAAATATAATATGTTCTTTTAAAATTTAGAGGTTTTCTTTTCTGAATACCTGTTCCTCATAAAATATAAGACAAAAGACTCTCTCTTCGTGCAGACACCACGAACCTAGACCTTTTCGGAAAATAGATATGGTGAATTGGTGACAGCGGAATACGATTAATAAGGGTAGAAACCCCCAGGTTCAATACACTTCCATTTCTGGGTTATTGCCAGTATGTTTGTTTATTGTTCGTTCAATTATTTATACACGTACATATGAGCAATTAGAAAAAAATATTATAAATATAAAAGTACATGATAAATAGTTGCCGTCAAGTATTACACGGCTTGTCATGAAGTAAAAATCATTGTGGATGAAAGGTAAGTATAAAACAATTTCACCACATACAATACATTCTAGACCAATAAAACATGTTAAAATTCCTCGAGGGTATATATTGACTTTTTAAGTAAAAGTTCTTTCACACTTTTGCGGAATTTTCCTTCGTTCAAACTCTTTATAATGGGTGATTTTTTTAAAGCTTGAGAACTTTTTTTAAAAAAAAAACGCATAAAATTTGCAAAATCTCATCGGTTCTTTATTTGAAACGTTAGATTGGTCCATGACATTTACTTTTTGAAGATAATTTCATTTAAATGTTGACCGCGGCTGCGTCTTAGGTGGTCCATTCGGAAAGTCCAATTTTGGGCAACTTTTTCGAGCATTTCGGCCGGAATAGCCCGAATTTCTTCGGAAATGTTGTCTTCCAAAGCTGGAATAGTTACTGGCTTATTTCTGTAGACTTTAGACTTGACGTAGCCCCACAAAAAATAGTCTAAAGGCGTCAAAACGCATGATCTTGGTGGCCAACTTACCGGTCCATTTCTTGAGATGAATTGTTCTCCGAAGTTTTCCCTCAAAATGGCCATAGAATCGCGAGCTGTGTGGAATGTAGCGCCATCTTGTTGAAACCACATGTCAACCAAGTTCAGTTCTTCCATTTTTGGCAACAAAAAGTTTGTTAGCATCGAACGATAGCGATCGCCATTCACCGTAACGTTGCGTCCAACATCATCTTTGAAAAAATACGGTCCAATGATTCCACCAGCGTACAAACCACACCAAACAGTGCATTTTTCGGGATGCATGGGCAGTTCTTGAACGGCTTCTGGTTGCTCTTCACTCCAAATGCGGCAATTTTGCTTATTTACGTAGCCATTCAACCAGAAATGAGCCTCATCGCTGAACAAAATTTGTCGATAAAAAAGCGGATTTTCTGCCAACTTTTCTAGGGCCCATTCACTGAAAATTCGACGTTGTGGCAGATCGTTCGGCTTCAGTTCTTGCAGGAGCTGTATTTTATACGGTTTTACACCAAGATCTTTACGTAAAATCTTCCATGTGGTCGAATAACACAAACCCAATTGCTGCGAACGGCGACAAATCGACATTTCACGGTCTTCAGCAACACTCTCAGAAACAGACGCAATATTCTCTTCTGTACGCACTGTACGCATTCGTGTGGTTGGTTTAATGTCCAATAAAGTAAACTGAGTGCGAAACTTGGTCACAATCGCATTAATTGTTTGCTCACTTGGTCGATTATGTAGACCATGAATCGGGCGTAAAGCGCGAAACACATTTCGAACCGAACACTGATTTTGGTAATAAAATTCAATGATTTGCAAGCGTTGCTCGTTAGTAAGTCTATTCATGATGAAATGTCAAAGCATACTGAGCAAATACTAATGCATGAAAATCCTAACCTCAAAAAAATCTGAGCAAATACTAATGCATGAAAATCCTAACCTCAAAAAAATCACCCGTTACTATCAGGCAAACTGTTATAAAGCTTCAGTGAGACATGATTTACCTCCTGCTTTGCTTTCGTGGTTCTAGTGAAGGGAACACTCAGATGTTGTTTTTTTCTCGTGTTATATTTATGAAAATCTGAGTTGGATGGGAATTTCTCGAGATGCTGGTGAACATAAACCACAGCTGTGAGGACAAAAACTAAAACACAGGTGAGTATGCCCTCCCTTTCAAATATACCTCGGCAACTCTCCGACTGATGCATTCCAAATATTGCTCGCATGACCTTCTTCTGTTTGATGAGAACCTTCTGCGCCGCACTACTGTGTCCCCAAATTATGATACCACTAGCAGACCCAGCCACGCGTTGCTGCGGCTAAGGTATACCTTGGATTATTATTATTATTAACCCTAACCTAACCTTTACCTAACTCTTACTCTTATCCTTACTCTAACCTAAGGTGACCATTTTTTTCTAACTTGAAACCAGGACAATATGAATTTTGACCAGTCGTGTATTTGTTTTGTTTAACTAACCAGGACTAATGTCTGAAAACCAGTACTGTACTGGTAAAATCGGTCCGAATGGTCACTTTACTCTAACCCTTAACCTTGTTTTTGAGTCTCAAAAGAGTTTTCATATTCGTAGGTATATGTTATAATCAATGAGTGAGATATTCGATATAGAAAAAAAATGACGAAAAGCACTGCCGAGAAGTCAGGAGCTTTTGAGCGCTCGTTCATCCACCTTGTGAAAAGATTCGCATTCTTCAGTTTTAGAAAACAATTGGAAAGATTTTAACAGCTGTCAAAGAAAATTTCAAACAAAGGCGAAAATCAAGACTTCACTTCAGTGCTTTAAGTGACCAATTTTTTTTCGATAATTCGCTAGAATTTTCTACGGTAATGGTAATGCGATCTGGACAAAATTTCCCACGTAGTTTGAATACATTATTCTACATGTATGTGCGAAATTTCTTTCCAATCCAATAGGTTGTTTCGAAATTATCAGGAAAAAAATTGTTTGGACGGCTATATTAGCGGAACCCCTAGTCTAATTTTGCTCATTGATGAACGTGACCGCGAAAGTCGCGATCCGAACCTATCCTGAAAATTTCAAGTCCCTAGGCCTTTCCGTTCGAAAGTTATGATTTTCTATGGTTTCCATGGTTCTGATCATGCGATCTGAAAAAATTTTGCTCCAATATATCATTCTCAATTTAAATACAGAATTTCATCACGATCAAATCCATAGTTTTGAAATTATCAAGAAAACTGAATTTCAAACGGCCATATTTATGGAACCCCTATTCTAATTCTGCTCATTGATAAAAGTGACCGCAACATTAAAGATGCAAACCTATCCTGAAAATTTCAAGTCCCTAGGCCTTTTAATTACAAAATTATAATTTTCTATGGTTTCTTTGGTTCTGTTCATGCGAGCTAGACCAAATTTTGCATGTAGCTTGAACACGTAATTCTCCATCTGAGTGCAAAATTTCACCTCGATCTGCAGTTTCGAAGTAATCAGGAAAACAAAATTTCGGGCGGCCATATTTACGGAACTCCTCGGTGAATTTTGCCCAATAACGAACATAACCGCGGCATTCAAGATTCAAACCAACACCAAAAATTTCAAGTTTTTAGGACATTCCGTTCGAGAGTTATCGTGTATACGGCCAGCCGGCCGGACGGAGAGACTCGAATTTTTCGACGGATTCGTCATCAGTGAGTCGAACATAGTCGTTTGAGACCATTTTCGGCAAAAAATTCGAAAAATACAGACATCGTGACGAAATGATATAGCCCCCGTGTAAGTAGTACGAGCGCTCAAAGATACAAAAATTATCACGGAATTATTGAATTTCTCAAATTACCGTATTTCACATCGATCTGGCAACGTCGCTTCTTGAGAAGGATTTGATTGTCTTTCTGCAAAAACACAGCTTGGTTCGTAAATTCTCTATAATAAATTCCAAATAGAAAACTGAAAGGGGATTCCTAATTTTGGAAAATCTCGGAAAAGTTGAGAACCACTTCAATATTGGCTTTTTTGAGTCTCAGAAATGCGTGAACTGAGACATGAACAGGCAACGGATATATCAAAAAATTACGAAAAGCACTGCCGTGAAGGCAGGAACTTTTGAGCGCTCGTACATGCACCTTGTAGGTAGATTCGCATTTTCCAGTTTCAGAAATCAATCGAAGGAATTTTCGACAGCTGTCAAAAAAATTCTGAAACTTAGGCGAAACTCCAGACTTCATGTCAGTGCATCAGCTGATCAATTTTTGTTCGATTATTCGCAAGAATTTTCTGCGGTATCTATGGTCTTGGTAGTGCGATCTGGACAAAATTTTGCACGTAGTTTGAATACATTATTACTCAGCTAGGTGAAAAATTTCATTCCAATCCACTCAGTATTTTCGGAACTATCAGTAAAAAAATATTTTGAACGGCCATATTCTACCTAGTCTAATTTTGCTCATTGGTGAACGTGACCGCGATATTCGCGATCCAAACCCACCCTGAGAATTTCATGTTCCTAAGCCTCTCCGTTCAAAAGTTACAATTTTCTATGGTTTCTATGGTTCTGGTCATAAAATCTGGACAAAATATTGTTTTAATATATCATTCTCGATTGAAATACAAAATTTCATCTCGATCAAATCCGTAGTTTCGAAATGATCGAAAAACCAAAATTTCAAACGACAGTATTTACGGAACCCCTAGTATAATTCTGCTCATTGATAAACGTGAACGCGACCTTTCAGATCCACACCTATCCTGAAAAGTCCCTAGGCCTTTCCGTTCGAAAGTTATGATTTTCTATGGTTTCTATGGTTCTGGTCATGTGATCTGGAGGAATGTAGCTTGAATATATCATTCTCCATTAGTATACAAAATTTCTTCAAGATCGAATCTGTAGTTTTGAAATTATCGAGAAAACGAAATTTCAAACGACCATATTTTCGGAACCCCTAGAATAATTTTGCTCATAGATGAATGTGATCACGACTTTCGAGATCCACACCTATCCTGAAAATTTCAAGTCCCTAGGCGTTTCCGTTCAAAAGTTACAATTTTCTATGGTTTCTATGGTTCTGGTCATGCGATCTGGACAAAATTCCACATGTAGCTTAAACTCCTAATTCTCCATTTGAGTGCAAAATTTCATCTCAATCAAATCTGTAGTTTTCAAGTAATCAGGGAAACAAAACTTTTAACGGCCATATTTACGAAACCCCTTGTGGAATTCGGCCCATTAAAGAACTCAACCGAGGCATTTGAGATCTGAACCTACACTGAAAATTTCAAGTCTCTAGGTTGATTCGTTCGAGAGTTATCATGCTTACGGACGGCCGGACGGCCGGACGGACGGACGGACAGACTCGAATTTTCCGACGGATTCGTCATCAGTGAGTCGAACATAGTCGATTGAGACCATTTTCGGCTCAAAATTCGAAAAATACAGACATCGTGTCGAAATGATATAGCCCTCGTGTAAGTAGTACGAGCGCTCAAAAAATACCTTAAAAGTTGGTTTGAAACCTCGTCCCTCAATTATGTTTAAACCAAATTATGTATGTTATTTGGAACACTATTGTAATGCTGAATATTCTGCAAGAAATGTTTTGATATTGGTTCTTGTCCTGAAAGTACTTAATAATTCAAAGGTTCGGGTGGCATATGCATTTGTGGCAATTTGATTTCTCCATTCAAACAACATAATCCTGGGGGTTCGTTTCGATATCTCAGAGCATTGCAGTTTTGACAAATAGTGTTCATATTTCCGAAAGACACCAGTATATTGCTAGCATAATCGACTGTGGGATCATATCTGAATGCCAAACGCTCAAAGTTGATAATTCCATTGGATTCTTCATTTTGTTGTATCTCGCCTGAGATCGATAATATCGATTCTTCCGGAGCTGGGGCAAATCTTGATTGAGAACCTCTCATTCTGTTTGCTCATTGTCTCGATCATTACGAACTCGCCTTGATTCCGCCGACCAATATTTGGACGCCTCACTGATGGTATTTTTATCAATAATTATCCCACAACACAACGATATATACCAAACGTAGTGATGAACTTCAATCACATAAGTGTCAAAATTCTCATGAAATATACGTAATCTATGATTGTTCGCTTGGTCGAAGGAAAAAAGAAAGTCTTTTTTTCCCTTCCGTAAGATTTTAAGGTAATATTTCGTTGACTGAATATTGATTAATAATGAACACAACTAAAAAGGAATTATTGAATTTGGTGCAGTCGTTTGAACGTGATGCTTATACATACATAAACCATAGATCCTCTTTAATTAATATAGATATATAATTTTAGTATGAAATGCTGAATAATATGTGAGTTCAGCCGTGTCACTATTGGAAATTATTTTTATTCTCTTTATTAGATAGATCGAGGTCGAGAGTCTGCTACACTATTCGTCTACGTATAGACTCCAGCTCAAAGATGAGTGGAAAGTCACCCCCAGATACGTCAGAGAGTCAGTTACATTGTCTTTGTTAGTAAACAAGAGCTGCTAGATTTCATCTCCATTCAACAATAGACCATTTGATGCGAACCAATCTTGAGCACTCAATAATGATGTTGAGGTTTTCAACTTCAAGGTGTTTCTGCTTCCTGATTTGTTCATAAAAGCGGTGTCATCTGCATAGCTGCAGAGTTGATCAGTCTCCAAGTTTGCATGTAGATCATTCGTGAAAACATTGAACAATATTGAGCCCAGGATTGAACCCTGTGGTACCCCAATATCGATCTCCCACCGAGTCATTCCACTTCACCACCTGAAACCTCTTTGTCAGGTAGGATTCGAACATATTGAGAGCCTTCCCTCTTATGCCTTAGAATTCAAGTTTGTTCAGAAGAAGTCTGTGGCAAACGCTGTCAAAAGCTTTGCTCAGGTCGATACAGGTCAGTTTCACTTCCTCACAGTCATTGTACGCCTCGACTATGGTATCTAGTAGGTCAATCATCGCTGTAACTGTGGATTTTCGTTTTCGAAAACCGTGTTGAGATTCGTGGATAAACATATTGCTATTAATAAAACTCACCAATCGTTCTTTGAGGAGTAGTTGAAACAGTTTCGAGATAGCTGGTAAAACAGAAATTGGCCGATAGTTTGAAAGTTTCTCAACATTTTCAGTATTGGTGTTACCATAGCGACTTTCAGCTCTTGTGGAAAGACTTCTTGCTCAAAGCAATCGTTAATTATCTTACACAATGGCTGTTCTATATGTGGAACTATTTGTTTGAGGAGCGTCACTGAAATACCGTAGAAATCCTTGGTGTTCATTTTTCAGCTTTTTCGTTAAATTCACAATTTCTTCCTCTGTAGTCGAATTCAAATACATTGAATTTATGGTATCCACTTTGAGGTTTTTGAGCAACTCACCTGAATGGTTCACAGATGGCCGCACTCTTTTCTGTATGTGTTCGCCAAGGAATACAAAATGCCTATTCAAAGTTTCTGCAGTTATATTGTGTGAGCATATCTGATCTTTTTCTTTTTTTTTCTGTTTCTTTACGAATTGAGTTCCACATTCCTTTGAACTTGTTAACTGCTTGGTTTATTCTGTTTGAGTTCTTGGTTTTCACTAATCTTTTTTATTTCATTTTTCATTTATGTTATGGGGTGCCACAGGATTCGATTATTTCGAATGGAAACCGAGGCATAACTCTTTCGGCAGACTCGACATTGGGCATGATAGACGAACTGGATTAGATTTAAAACACCTCAAACAACTTCTAATCGTTTTATTTTCCGAAGTCAAACCACCTATAGGCCAACAGAATTGCCTTATTGAAAATAATGAAAATTAGGGACCTGGATGCCAATTCTGGCGGTATTTGTCTTCAAAAATCAATTTTGTTTAATTGTGTTGTAACGTACCCAGCTAGGGAAGGTTCGCTCAATCGTTATGCAGTCGAGGGATGGTGAATGATACACGAAGAACTCGTCAAGAAGGTTTATTTCTTAAGGCCTACAGAACTCTCTCTAGCCAAAATGCTATCATATTTATCTACATGATATTTACATGTTGTAATCAATTGTATACATAATAACCTCGAGAATTGATAAAATGAATCGAAAATATTGAACAATGATTAAAACATAGTAAACACACAAGTTTACGTTTGCTGCATGCTTTGGAGACGATGCAAGGTTATACAGAACTTTTCATCTTACGAATGAAAATATACAGACTGTTCATACGGATACAAACTACACCTTTCCTCTTTGAGAGAAAAAAAAAATTTAGTACAAATATAAATGTTTTGTTTTGACTTATCTATAGCTTTTTATCTATAAATACATAATACATAATCTCTATGGATTTCACATCTACAAAGTTCAATACGTTATTTTTCCTGATCTAATATTTACATCAGTCTTTAAATTCTAATTACTGGTTAGTAATTATTACTTGTTATGAAAAATACGGTTTCACTCTGTTCTTGTGAACTTCTTTGAGTTTGTTCTTGTCCGTTTTCACAATGATGTTTGGGTTTCGCACTTCCACTATTTCGGAGGGACCGTTGAATAAGGGGGCGAGTTCATCGTCAATGTTCTTATTATTCAAGAGCACCTTATCTCCTACTTTCTAGTTTATTTCATTACATTTTCTGTCGAAACGATATCTTCTTTTCAATTTTGCCTTCACCAAGTTTTCTCTAGCATCCTTCCATGTCGTTTGCAACCTATATTTTAGTTCAAGTGGATAGTTGTCAAAATTGTAGATTGGATCTACTTGGCTTTCTAAATTTTGTGGAAATCTACTAGGTTTTCCGAAAAACTAGTTCGTAAGGAGTATAATGAGTTGAAGAGTTCACGGTATTGTTGTATGGAAAGCAACAAAACGGAACCCAATTACTCCAGTTGTTACTTTCCTCAGCTGCGTGCATACGAAGGAAAGCAGTGTTTATGCGAATTTTCAAGCGCACCCAGTGTCTCGTGGTGATAAGCTGTTGAATTAAAGTGCTTAATTTTGTGCAATTCACACGATTCACAAAATATTCTTGATAAGAATTCTGTGACAACTTCAGAAAGTATACTATACCTCAAAACAAAGTTTTGAGTGAAAGATTTTGAAACTGTTTCTGCTTCTTTGTTTGGTAGTGGGTAACACTCTACGAGTTTGGTTAAGTCGCATTGAATTGTGAGCATATATTCATTCTTTTTGATATCCGTAGGTAATGGACCTACGAGATCTAGAAAAATTATCTGAAAGGTAGACAAAGCTGTGATTGTCAAAGGTTCTTTCCTAGGTAAGGAATGTTTATGACGTTGACAATCATCACACTTCTTTACAAATTTCTCAACATCAGATCTTAAGCCATTCCAAAAATACTCCCCTCGATATTGTTAAACATGCGTTCGATACCTGCATGTCCACCGGCTGGAAGCATGTACAAATCGTTCAGAATTATTTGCCTTAATTCTCTTTCTTCGATTCGCGTTACATCTCTCATTTTATAAATCTTTAAGGATGTTCCTAGAATTTCATTCTTACAATTGGTCAACATATTCAAAAACTTCATATTGCTACCTAGCTTTATGAGGAACAATTCTTATATATTATTTTCTGCGCATGATTTTTCCAGTATCCTCAATGATGTACCTAAGTCGTACGCTGATCGGATGTCCTGGTTGATGAAAATAATTTGTGAATTTACATTATATAATAAATTGTCATTGTGATCCCCTGAATGTTGATTTTCAAATTGTGAAATTCTTTTTCTGAAAGTGGTCTTAACTGAACACTTTTTACTGGACGTTTTAGCACTTCGACAACAACAGGGTGATCAATCCTTTCACCATCAAAGGCATTCGTCTCGTGTTCTTCAGAACCTACTTCATTTTTAGTTCGGGATCTCGTCATGACACTTATGTTTCCAACTACACTGTTTGTCTTTTCTTTGAATTCTTCGGAATCTATTTCAATACGCGATAAGGCATCTGCTGTGATATTTTCTATACCTTGTACATAATGAACCGTGAAGTCATATTCTTTTAAAATCAAATCTACTAGAACGATTAGTCATATTGAACAGATAGATCAGTGGTCGGTGATCGGTTAAGATTTTAAATTTCCGTCCATATAAATAATGAAATGCTTGACTGGCCAAACTATTGCTGAGAGTTCTTTTTCAATTGTACAATAGTTCTTTTCCGCAATAGCAAAAGCTATTGGATGGCCATTAGAATTCGATAAAACTGAACCAAACGCAAATCCACTAGCAGAGAAAAAATTCGTTATTTTCCGAAAAATCTGAAAATTGAAGAAGAGGTGCTGTCAGAAGGACTTGCCTTAAGGTTTGAAATGATCTTTATTCCATTGAAAAACTTTTCCTTTGCGTGACAAGTTGTTCAACGGTTGCGCGATTGCTGCAAAATTTTGAATGAATTTCCTATAATACTGAGCCAATGCAACAAAACGTTTTACTTCCTCAGAGCTTGTAGGTATGGAATATCGTGAAATAGCATCAATTTTTTCTGGATCTGGCGAAATGCCTTTTTCTGAAATGATATGACCTAAGTACAACATCTCCTTCTTCAAGAATATACATTTACTAGGATTTAATTTCAAATTAACCTCTCTCGGGCGTTGTAATACTTTCACTAAACTTTGATTATGATTTTGCAAAGAATGTCCAAAGCACTGGCGCAGCCAGGGGGGGGGGTGGTTTCGGGGCTGCAGCCCCCCCCCAAAGATACAAATTCTTCGATTGAATTTGAAAAATTCATAAAATTATATGAAACCGATTCATAAACTGTTAACGAAATAAATAAATGTAAGAAGGTAATGTCGAGAACTGCAGACTCAAGATTCAGTGCCACATCTGAATGAAGTACATATACAGTTACCGAATATTTTTATATGTCTGAAAATATTGATACGTTACCAGTGTAAACGGCCACTCCGGAAACGACATATTCTACCCTTAAAAGATTAAAAACGTAATTAAGGACTTACGGAGCACAGTGGGAACCCAGAGAATGACTGGACTTGCTCTGTTGAATATACAGGGTGTTTTCAAAGGTGAGGCTTTTTTTGGTAGGTGCTAGAACTCATCAAAGGCGATTATTTCGCCGAAAGTTGATCATATAAAATATTCAATTTAAAAAAAAGGGCAAAAACTATTGGTCATTGGTTTGTAAAATTTGGTCGAGACTGGTCAAAATTCATATTGTCCTGGTTTCAGGTTAGAAAAAAATAGTTGCCTTACTCTGGATGAATCTCTCTGTTTGGAGCCACCATTTGTTTGATGTGCACAAAGTTTTGCCTGGCGTAGTTTCGAATGGTCACATATACACTAATATTCTGAAATGACCCCCAAAGATAGAAATCACAGGAGTTTAGATCGGAAAACTCAGTCATCATACGCATCATATAAATAAATTCCCGTATATTGACTTACACAGCTGGGTATATCTGAAAATTTAAATATCAATACGAACCTAATGAAGATCAGTGCTAGGAAATCCTCATATTTGCGGATAACTTTGATTTCGAGATACTCGGCCCTGGTGAATATTTTATATTAACGGATTTTTGGTATATCGACATATTGTGACGAGTTCTATTACTGATAAAAAAAGCCTCACCCTTGAAAACATCCTGAATATTATGATTCCGAATTCAATATTGACGACGTATTAGGTATATTAGGAACATCTAAAGAAATTGAGCAAAGCACTGCCGTGAAGGCAGGAGCTTTTGAGCGCTCGTACATGCACCTTGTAGGTAGATTCGCATTTTTCAGTTTTAGAAACCAATTGGAAAGATTTTGACAGCTTTCAAAGAAAATTTCAAACTAGGGCGAAAATCCAGACTTCACGTCAGTGCTTTAGAAGACCAATTTTTTTTTCGATAATTCGCTAAAATATTCTTCGGTATCTACGGTCTTGGTAATGCGATCTGAAAAAAGTTTCCCACGTAGTTTGAATACATTATTCTTCATCTATGTGCAAAATTTCATTCCAATCTAATGAGTAGTTTCGAAATTATCAGGAAAAAAAAAGTTTGAACGGCTATATTTTCGGAACCCGTAGTCGAATTTCGCGCATTGATGAACATGACCGCGAAATTCGCGATCCGAACCTATCCTGAAAATTTGAAGTCCCTAGGCCTTTGCCTTTGCCTTTGCCTGAAAAGTTATGATTTTCTATGGTTTCTATGGTTCTGATCATGCGATCTGAAAAAAATATAGCTCGAATATATCATTCTCAATTACAATACAAAATTTCGTCACGATCAAATCCATAGTTTTGAAATTATCAAGAGAACTGAATTTCAAACGACTATATTAACGGAACCCTTAGTCTAATTTTGCTCATTGATGAACGTGACCACGACATTCGAGATCCACACCTATCCTGAAAATTTCAAGTCCCTAGGCCTTTCCATTACAAATTTATAAGTTTCTATGGTTTCTATGGTTCTGGTAATGCGAGCTGGACAAAATTTTGCATGTAGCTTCAACACGTAATTTCCCATCTGAGTGCAAAATTTCACCTCGATCGAATCTGTAGTTTAGAAGTAATCAGAAAAACAAAATTTCGAGCGGCGATATTTACGGAACCCCTGGGCGAATTTTGCCCAATAACGAACTCAACCGCGGCATTCGAGATTAGAACCTACCCTGAAAATTTCAAGTCTCTAAGACATTCGGTTCGAGAGTTATCGTGTAGACGGGCGGTTGGCTGGACGGACAGACTCGAATTTTTCGACGGATTCGTCATCAGTGAGTCGAACATAGTCATTTGAGACTACTTTCGGCTCAAAATTCGAAAAATACATACATCGTGACGAAATGATATAGCCCTCGTTCAAGAAGTACGAGCGCTCAAAAAGGCGGAATATTTAATTTTATCAAAAAGGTTTTCTTTTTTGCTGAATTGAAGTTCTGCTTGCTGCGGTCACGACCTCGATTTGGATAGTTAGAATTTCCTTTATGATTATCATTACGGTTTCTATTGAAATTTTCCATGTGAAAAACTTTCTGGCTTGATGTTTGAGCTGAAATTTTTACGATTTTCCCTTCCTTAGCTGCTGCTACAGCATTTTTGAGTTTGTTCAAATTCCTTGCCTTAATTATTGTTCTGATTTCCGTATTCAATAACCCATTGGAAAATGCACCTAGAGCAATTTTTTCCTTCACGTTGGCTTGAATAGGTGATGCTTCAGGTGCATTACCTGCTTGAGCGATCGTTAAATCGAGAGACAATTGTTCAACTAGTTCAGCAAAATCTTCTATTGTTTTATCCCCTTGTTCTAAACTATGTAGTAGGTGACTTTTTAGTTGTGAGATTTTTTTCATATCCAGCACCAAATCTTCAACTTTCTGATACTGTTTCCTCAACCTTAATTTTGCATTTGTAGTCAATTTTATTTTTAGGACATGATTAATCAGCGCTTTTTTGCATTGATCATCGAGCATATCTTCATATAGGTTTAATAGCTCTATGGCATCAATTCATTGCACTACAGATTCTTCTGCGTTAGTCATATACGGCAATAAGGAGGATGCTGTACTCAAATCAAATTTTTCAGTCATCGTTAATTTTTCTGAATGACGTTTATCTTCAATTGATTTAGATCTTTCGTGAAGCAGTTTCCCACATTCCGAAAGTGACTTTTCTATAATTGTTTGGTGGGGACTTAATGCTTTGAAAAAATTTGGTTCCGACTTACAAATTCGTTTAATTTGTTAAATTTATAATTTAACTTGACTAATTCGTTTAGAAATTTATTGACTGTATCGGCCTGTTTCCTCCGTTCCCACGGCTCTTTCTTGATATTATCAAGGAATTTTTGGGACACATAACTTAACTTGGCTAATAGTTCATAATTTTCTATGGACAATCAGACATAACCAAAGAGAAAAATTCTTACGGTTTGGTTCACACTATATCCTGGTTGCTTCTCCTGATTTCCAGCTGCACCTTCCTTTCAATTGCCTTCTCTACCTTCCAGTACACGTACATGATGGCTCCAATACACACTAGCAGAAGCGCTTATTCCCAGGACTTCCTGCACTGACAGGGTGATGGCTTCAATCGCTGGAGTGGCCGCACTATTCCCTGTTTAGGCAATGATCACTTCTTCCTGCTTGGACTGTCCTGATCCCATCTTGGCTTGGCGATGAAAACCATTAGACCTCTAACTGCATAGGACTGGCAGGATCCCCATGTAACGTACCCAGCTAGGGTAGGTTCACTCAATCGTTATGCAGTCGAGGGATGGTGAATGATACACGAAGAACTCGTCAAGAAGGTTTATTTCTTAAGAACTACAGAACTGACCTCTCTAGCCAAAATGCTATCATATTTATCTACATGGTATTTACATGTTTTAATCAATTGTATACATAATAACCACAAATCGACAAAATTCAACAATGATTAAAACATAGTAAACACACAAGTTTACGTTTGTGGCACGCTTTGGGGACGATGCAAGGTTATACAGACCTTGTCATCTTACGAATCAATATATACAGAGTGTTCATACTGATACATACTACAATGTTTCGAACACAATATAATAGTATGGTTCACATGAAAAGGTGAATAAGTTGCTTTTAGTCTACCTCCAACCCTTATAACACCATTTTCATTTGAAAATGGAGTCAATGATGACAACCAATTTTTTTAATCCAAAAATTGTCTACACTCCAAAATTTTCAACTCTGAAGGAAAGTTTTCTTGCTGACATAATTTCACCAACACAGTTTTTGCATTTTCTAATTCTGGTAATGAAAGCGGTCCAAATATTTTGATTTCATTAACTTGAATATTATTTTTAAATATTGCTCTGTAACGTGATGCAATTTATTAAGATCGGAGAATTTATAAGATAGAGAAAACCTTTCGTCATTATTACAATGGTGAATCGTAGACATTTTTCTTGAACTCAGGTATGCCCTGCTTGGGCAAATGAAAATTTGTGATTGGCGACTCGTCGTTACAAGTTTTCAAGAACTCTGGGCCATTCCACCACAGATTATTTGTCAGTAGTTTTTAGGGCATTGCACCTCTCGAAGCAATGTCTGCGGTATCATCAATAGAGCTAATGTAAGTACACACAAAACTTTTAGCTATATGAATCCAAGACAAGGCAACTTCCGAATCCGACCACATAAAAATAGAAGTTGTTACATCAATTGCACACTACAACTCTTTCATTAACTTTGCACCTATCAAACAGGTGCATAATTCAAGTTTTGGAACAGTAACAGATTTTAGAGGTGCTACTTTCGTTTTGGCGCAAAATAATTGATTATTATAGTTTTCGAAAGCGGATGCGTCCTTTGAAGCATCGCAAATAGCTATTTGTGCGGTTAGAACTGTTTGCACTATGTTGGTTCCGGATTGGACCGCGTCTAATGTTTAGTCGTGTTCGACGTTTCGGCTCCGATTTTGGAGCCATTTTCAAGAACTGTTGATATGTCGCCGGGGTCTCAATCTGCCTATTCGCCAGCTAGTACCAACTTGAGTATTCTCGGACGTGTGTATGGATAAGGACTCACTCGAGAAGACAGTCTTCTCGAGCTGCTTACAGCAGCAGAAATCATAGGATTATATAAAAGGCAATGCTCCGTCATTAGTAAAGTCCTAATAGATACCTAACCATTCATATCGTGCTATTTGTATCTTTATTCTCGTGAACCCACGATAATTAATTCGTGTGTGAATTATAATAAATGAGTGCTACCCTATTGGGCTATTTCATTAAGTGAACTTCTTTCTTCTGAAGTGTAAAGTTAACTCAATCATAGGATTGTTTTTCGTTTCCGTTTCCGTTTCATTTACTTTTGAACTTCATCCATTATCCCTCATTCATCAAAAGGAACGGCCCTGGTGACAGCGAATGCTATTTGAAGAAGGTGTTGAGGAAAACAACAATGTGCTGCTGAGTTATTTTAAGCAAACACCCAAATGGAATCTAATAACTCCATGCATTTGGATATTTGACAGTTTACATCCTCAAATAGGCTCCATTATGCGTTTTTTTCTGAATAGCCTAATGTTTCATGCTGATATACAGGGTGTTTAAGAGTGGTTGGCCATAGCCTAGTGGCGAATGCAGGTCATCGAGGTCTTTCAGAAAAGTTGCTTGTTTTTTATCTTAAGGCTATTAGTTTAGGAGATACAGGGTGATTTATGGATTTCGGCCTGAATTTACGATTGCCATAACTCTGGAATCTGAGGTCAGATTTCGATCAAATTTCATGGTTTTGTACACTTCAGAAAACCCTTTCGGATGGCTCACGAAATATCAATATTTTCAGGACAGTATTCAAAATATCGAGGTTTATCTTTCAAGCTTCAAAATCTACATCATTACTTAGAGATATGTCGTTATTGCCTACAAAAACACATAATTCAATCTAAGGAATTCAATTTTCGTTTTGAATGGTACACTTGTTACAAGAAAGTAGCGATCGAACGAATTCATATTTCTTGTAATTTTCTTGAAATGTGGTCCTGGTTTTAGTCCTTTCTTCATATGATTTCTCGTCTCTGGATGAAGATTTGAATTTTATTACTTTTTGTTCAACTTCTTTGTATTCTAAACCCTGAGCACCCATTGTGTAGTGCCACACCGCGTAAAGAAGTAATTACAAGTATGCATAATCAAGCATTAAATTATTTCGAGACTACAAATTGTATTTAGAGACAAATGGCGTGAACCCATCTTGAAACATGTAATCAATGAGTGCATTTGCTTTGAAAGGAAAAATTTTTGACTTGTATACATTGAATATTTCTTCTTCATTTCATATTCTGTGCCTCCAAACATAGCTGCAAAATTCAAAGGTACTCCAATTTTCATTCAAAATTCGAACTATGTACAACATTTGTATTTTGATAAAACATTTATTTACGGCTTCCGCAATGTAAATTCAAGAGCAGCAGTGCGAGAATATTGTCACAGATTTCCAATCAGGAGAACACCCTGTAGCATGGCCACCAAGGTCCCCAAACCTAATTACTATGGATTATTTTATGTGAGGTTATTTGAAAGAAAATGTACATGCAGTTGAAATAGCCTCACGAAAGCATTTGAGGCCAAAAGAAGCTTTCGCAGAATTAAAACGAAATCCCGGTATAATAAGGAGGGCAATAAATAATCTCATTTCAAGAGCTAGGAAATATGTCGTGGTGGAAGGACTTTATCTCAAACATTCTCTTATGATATTAAACTTTCAATTTTGTATTGTGGAATGAAATAAATAGGTCTCAAGTTTTTCGAAAAAAAAATTTTAATGTCTAGTTATTTGTGTTGTGAAGCGACTACACTCACGGAAAACATTTCCTAAAATTATAAACTTCATAAGTTATAACGCTCTTAAGCTTTGATGTTCAGAATCTCAGCAAAAGTAAAGAAATCATATCAAGGAAGGCCTAAAATCAGGACCGCATTCCGAAAAAATTAAAAAAAATATGAATTCGTTCGATCACTACTCCCTCGTAACAAGTGTGCCATTCAAAGTGAAAATCAAATTCCTTAGATTGAATCAAGTATTTTTTCTATGGCAATAACGACATTTCTCTGAGTGATGTAAAAAAATTACGAAAAGCACTGCCGTGAAGGCAGGAGCTTTTGAGCGCTCGTACATGCACCTGGTAGGTAGATTCGCATTTTCGAGTTTTAGAAATCAATTGAAGGAACTTTTGACAGCTTTACTTGACATCCGTCAAAAAAATTCTGAAACTTAGGCGAAACTCCAGACTTCATGTCAGTGCTTGAGCTGATCAATTTTTTTTTCGATAATTCGCTAGAATTTTCTACGGTATCTATGGTCTTGGTGATACGATCTGAATAAAATTTCGCAACTAGTTTGAATACATTATTCTCCAGCTAGGTGTAAAATTTCATTCCAATCCAATCATTAGTTTCGAAATTATCAGGAACAAAATATTTTGAACGGCCATATTTACGGAGCCCCTAGTCTTATTTTGCTCATTGATGAACGTGACCGCGATATTCGCGATCCAAACCCACCCTGAAAATTTCAAGTTGCTAGGACTTTCCGTTCAAAAGTTACAATTTTCTTTGGTTTCTATGGTTCCGGTCATGCGATCTGGACAAAATATTGCTTCAATATATCATTCTCGATTAAAATACAAAATTTCATCTCGATCGAATTCGTAGTTTCGAATTTATCGAGAAAACAAAATTTCAAACGACCGTATTTACGGAACCCCTTGTATAATGTTGCCCATAGATGAACGTGATCACGACATTCGAGATCCACACCTATCCTGAAAATTTCAAGTCCCTAGGCGTTTCCGTTCAAAAGTTACAATTTTCTATGGTTTCTATGGTTCTGGTCATGCGGTCTGGACAAAATTTCACATGTAGTTTGAACACCTCATTTTCCATCTGAGTGCAAAATTTCATCTCGATCAAATCTTTAGTTTTCAAGTAATCAGGGAAACAAAACTTTGAACGGCCATATTTACGGAACCCCTGGTGGAATTTGGCCCATTAACGAACTCAACCGAGGCATTCGGGAACTGAACACACACTGAAAAGTTCAAGTCTCTAGGTTGTTCCGTTCGAGAGTTATCGTGCTTACGGACAGCCGGACGGACAGACTCGAATTTTCCGACGGATTCTTCATCAGTGAGTCGAACATAGTCGATTGAGACCATTTTCGGCTCAAAATTCGAAAAATACAGACATCGTGACGAAATGATATAGCCCTCGTGTAAGTAGTACGAGCGCTCAAATATAGATTTAGAGGCTCAATAGATAAACCACGATATTCTGAGTACTGGACTGAAAATATTGATATCTCGTGAGCCATTCGTGAGAGTTTTCTGAAATGAACAAACCCATGAAATTTGATCAAAATCGGACCTTAGATTCCAAAGTTATGGCTATCGTTAATTCAGGCCGCAACCATAAATCACCCTGTATCTACTAAACTAATAACCTCAGGATACAAAACAAGCAGCTTTTCTGAACGACCTGGATGACCTTCATTCACCAGTAGGCTATAGCCAACCACTCATGAGGACCCTGTAGAATTAAGCTGTTTGAAATTTGATAACTTTCATCTGTTCAGCTTCCTTATTCGTACTAGGACAGCCCTCAACATTGTAGTGTGATGTAATTCATTCCCTCTACATCCACCGCTGTGTTAGCTGTATTCGTTATTGTCGAATGTTGCTTCAGCATCCTCAAGTACTTATTCAATCAGCACAACGCTTTACAAAATTCCCAATATTGGATCCCAACTTTGGCGGAAAAAACATGTGCACCTGAATTTTATTACGATGGATTGATTCGTCTTAAAAACTCATAATCCTTCTGCCGTTAAGATATGGCCTTAAACGATTGAGGACCCAAACTATTGCTAGCCTAATTCTTTCCCTATCGGACCGGATTTGACCTCAGATTTTTTCAAAGATCCACTGGCGTATGACATGGGCAGAGCTGTGCCACTAAGCAACAAGCACTTGGAAAAAAGATCTCCTGAGTCGCGAGCACTAAGCACCAATTTTCACGAAAGGCTCACGATTACTAAGCACTTTGTGGAAGTTATTCTATATTTCGAGCACTTTTTTAAGAACTGTTGGTGAATGGTGAGGTTATTTTAATCGAAGAAAAATTGTGCCTTTTTAGTTGAGCTGTTATATAATAATATGTGAGATATTTGACAGGTCAGAAAATATGTATAGGGTCTCCCGAATTCGATTCACTTTGAGCATGTCGAGAACTATGTGTTTTGGAACGAATGTTTCAAAGACTCCGGATCTCTTTGGTTGAAATTATATGTATTCATAGATAATATATATCGATTCGTTTACACTGAACTGAATATCGATACTAGATCTTAACGTATCAAGGCGTCGGCGTCGGTCGCATATATTCGTGTTACGACAAGATTGGGAAAGGGCTCAGTGCTTAGTATGAGACATAATATTCCCCTGAAAAAATTTGAGAACTATGGAATACGAGACAACTGTTGTTACTGAAAAGTTACCTAGAACACCGCCGACAACAGGTTGTACTGCAGGTAGAAGGAGAAGAAATCAGGACTCGCGAAGAGGTAACAAAACATGGTGTACCCCAGGGTAGTATTTTAGGACCTATTTTATTTGTAATATATATGAATGAGCTACCAGATAACGTCAATTACCAACCAAACGATATTGAGGACCTACCTATGACTGTTGACAACTTTTATATGTATGTGGATGACACCAACAAAATAACTAAATCGAAAAACATTGAACAACTAATATGTAACACACTAAGAGAGATGAAAAAATTTGAGTTGTGGTTCTCCGGAAATGGCCTCAAAATAAATACTGACAAAACGGAATGTGTTCTCTTTACTACGAATAGACCAAATACGACCACACCGGAGCGAATAAGATTTGGTAATATGGAGATCTCAATCACTCGTGACGTGAAATTTTGGGAAGTGTGGTTCGATAAAAGTCTGAATTGGGATCGACACATTGAGTACATACCAAAACGCCTAACATCAGTGAATTACATATTGATAGTGCTCAAACCACAGCTTGAAATCTCTGTCCTGAGGACTTTATACTTCCCAAACTTTCTGTCCATTTTAAATTATGGAATGATAGTTTAGGGGGGACTTCTGGCATCCAGGAGCTTTTTGTGCTACAGAAACAAGCCTTAAGAATAATTTATGGCCTTTTTTTTAGACAATTATATCGAGGTATCTTCAGATCGAATAATCTGATGGATTCCAGAGGAATCCATATATTTAGATGTCTATTGCTTGTTCGTAAATATCCATCTTATTTCATCACATTCAGGAATACCAACAGCACAAGAAGAAATTTTCCATTTTTATACCCATCTCATCATTTGAGTATAACAGAAAATAATATACCTTACACCTGAAATTTTATAATTCATTGCCGAAAAAATTTCATGATATGGAAATCAAACCATTCAGAAGAGAAATACAATCATTAATAATAAGATGTGAACCTTATACTTCAGAAGAATTTTATAATTTTTGTAAGAATATTTGATGTTGTTTTTTTGACGTATTTCCTTTCCATTGTACTTGTACAGGACTTTTGAAATAAAGAGATATTATTATTATTATTATTATTATAGTAATCCGTAGTGCTAGGGAGCAACTTGGGGATTTCTAAGCACTCAGCCTTTTGCTGAAGTGCTTCGATTACTAAGAACTAAGCACCGCTTTCATAAAGTGTTCGGTGCAGAGTGCAGTGTTCAAGTGCTTTCACAAGTACTAAGCACAATGCTTTGGCACAGCTCTTGACATGGGTTTGTCATCTTCATTTGATGGAACGGCTCTCACGCTTTTTTCAGATGCATCCGTTCTTAGTATAAACCGGATATTTTTGAGAATTTGGATACAGTAGGATGGGTAAGAGCATTTATCAACTCATGAATGTATTCCACTTGAAAACCAGATCTGCCTAAATTTTCATGTTTTTCATGAATTCAAACTTGGATGGATAACTTGACCAGAACAATTGGAATCATAGAAAATTACGCGGAAAATTATAACTTTCGAACGAAAAGGCCTAGGGACCTGATATTTTCAGGACAGGCGTGGATTTAGAATTTCGCGGTCACGTTTATCAATGAGCAGAAGAAGGCCAGGGGTTCCGTAAATATGATCGTTTGAAATTTTTTTTCTCGATAATTTCAAAACTACGGATTCGATCGTGACGAAATTTCGTATACTAATGGAGAATGATATATTGAAGCTACATTTTGTCCAGATCCCATGACCAGAACCATAGATAGCATAGAAAATCAAAGCTTTCACATGGAAAGGCCTAGTGTCTTGAAATTTTCAGGGTAGGCGAATTTCGCGGACACGTTTATCAATGGGCCGTTTCCTGATGTTTCAGAACTACTGTTTGAATTGGGATGAAATTCCGCACACAGATGAAAAATAAGGTATTCAACTACGTGCGAAATTTTGTTCAGATCGCATTACCAAGAACATAGATACCGTAGAAAATTCTAGCGAATTATCGAACAAAACTGGTCACCTGAAACACTGACGTGGAGTCTGGAGTTTCGCCTTAGTTTACGAATTTTTTCTGACAACTGTCAAAAAATTTTGAGCGCTCGTACTACTTACGAGGGCTATATCATTTCGTCACGATGTCTGTATTTTTCGAATTTTGAGCCGAAAATGGTCTCAATCGACTATGTTCGACTCACTGATGACGAATCCATCGGAAAATTCGAGTCTGTCCGTCCGTCCGTCCGGCCGTCCGTAAGCACTATAACTCTCGAACGGATCAACCTAGAGACTTGAAATTTTCAGTGTAGGTTCAGGTTCGTTAATGGTTGAGTTCGTTAATGGGCAGAATTTCACCAGGGGTTCCGTAAATATGGCCGTTCAAAATTTTGTTCTCCTGATTACTTCGAAACTACAGATTCGATCGAGATGAAACTTTGCACTCAAATGGAGAATGAGGTGTTCAAGCTACATGTGAAATTTTGTCCAGATCGCATGACCAGAACCATAGAAACCATAGAAAATTGTAACTTTTGAACGGAAACGCCTTTCAGGATAGGTGAGGTTCTGGAATGTCGTGATGACGTTCATCTATGAGCAAAATTATACTAGGGGTTCCGTAAATATGGTCGTTTGAAATTTAGTTTTCTCGATAATTTCAAAACTACATATTCGATCGTGACGAAATTTTGTATACTGATGGTGAATGATATATTCAAGCTACATTTCTCCAGATCACATGACCAGAACCATAGGAACCATAGAAAATCATAACTTTCGAACGGAAAGGCCTAGGGACTTGAAATTTTCAGGATAGGTGTGGATCTGAAATTTCGCGTTCACGTTCATCAATGAGCAGAATTATACTGGGGGTTCCGTAAATACGATCGTTTGAAAGTTTGTTTTCTCGATAATTTCGAAACTACAGATTCGATGGAGGTGAAATTTTGTATTTTAATCGAGAATGAAATATTAAAGCATCATTTTGTTCAGATCGCATGACCAGAACCATAGAGACCATAAAAAATTGTAACTTTGTAACGGAAAGGCCTAGGAACTTGAAATTTTCAGGGTAGGTTTGGGTCGCGAATATCGCCGTCACGTTCATCAATGAGCAAAATTAGACTAGGGGCTCCGTGAATATGGCCGTTCAAAATATTTTTTTCCTGATAGTGTATTCAAACTACGTGCAAAATTTTGTCCAGATCGCATCACCAAGACCATAGATACCGTAGAAAATTCTAGCGAATTATCGAAAAAAAATTGATCAGCTGAAGCACTGATATGAAGTCTGGAGTTTCGCCTAAGTTTCAGAATTTTTTTGATAGCTGTCAAAAATTCCTTCAATTGATTTCTAAAACTGGAAAATGCGAATCTACCTACAAGGTGGATGTACGAGCGCTCAAAAGCTCCTGCCTTTACGGCAGTGCTTTTCGTAATTTTTTCAATTGGTTTCTAAAACTGGAGAATGCGAATATACCTACAAGATTAATGAACGAGCGCTCGAAGAATTCACGGCAGAGCTTTTCATCAATATTATTTCGTTATTTTTCAGCCAATTTATTCTCAAAACTCTTAGTGCATCAAAGCTTCAAACTCACAAACTACACATTTTGACAACCTTCTGCATGTGTATGAAACTCTTTATATTTGTTTCTTTTTTTTTGTACATAAATAGATAAGAAGGTAAATGATTATAAAAGTTACTTCTGGAAGCAGGACAGCATCACTCGAATCGAAACGTAAAACTTTGCGACCTGATTTGGAGCGCCGGCGCCGCCGTTTTTCCCAGTTAACTTTCTCTTATTACCACTTGATTTGAAAGGTATCTAATTCATTGCTTTATTTGTGGATTGATAAGGACTGATAAATTCGCCATGGCATGTTTCAACCAGAAACAGTTTCTAGCCGTTGGCTAAGGTAATCATTAATATGAAGTCTTCAGTTTTCTATCATAATCGTCACATCTAATAGGAACTCCATCTACACCGGCAATGTCCCACTTGAAGTTCCTTAGGCTTTCAGCACACGGAGCGTATCGTCATAGACGCGTACAATATTCGCCCTGCACCAACGATTCTTTTTCGCATGTAGTGACTGTACACGTATCCGCTATTCCAAAGGCCTAAACGCCCTCTGCCGGCTAAATCCCTAACCTAACCTCACCTAACCTAGAAAATGAGTATTGTTTTCATAATTCGCGTGCTTTCAAGCCAAATATTTTCGAGCGCTCGTACTACTTACACGAGGGCTATATCATTTCGTCACGATGTCTTTATTTTTCGAATTTTGAGCCAAAAATGGTCTCAAACGATAGAGTTCGCCTTACTGATGACGAATCCGTCAAAAAATTCGAGTCTGTCCGACCATCGTATACACGATAACACTCGAACGAAATGTCCTAGAAACTTGAAAATTTCAGGGTAGGTTTGAATCTCGAATGCCGCGGTTAAGTTCGTTATTGGGCGAAATTCGCCGAGGGGTTCCGTAAATATAACCGCTCAAAATTTTGTTTTTCTGATTAATTCGAAACTACTAATTCCATCGAGGTGTAATTTTGCAATCAGATGGAGAATTGCGTGCTCAAACTACTTGCAAAATTTTGTCCAGCTACATTTTTTCCAGATCGCATGATCAGAACCATAGAAACCGTAAAAAATTATAACTTTCGAACGGAAAGGCCTAGGGACTCGAAATTTTCAGGATATGTTAGGATCGCGAATTTCGCGGTCAAGTTCATCAATGAGCAAAATTGGACTAGGGGTTCCGTAAATATAGCTGTTCCAAACTATTTTTTTTTTGATAATTTCGAATCTCATCATTGGATTAGAATGAAATTTCGCACATAGATGAAGAATAATATATTGAAACTACGTGGGAAATGTTGTCGAGATCGCATTATCAAGACCATAGATACCATAGAAAATTTTAGCGAATTATCGAAAAAAAATTGGTCACCTGAAGCACTGACTTGAAGTCTGGATTTTCGACTTAGTTTGAAAATTTCTTTGACAACTGTCAAAAATTTCCTCAATTGGTTTCCAAAACTGGAAAATGCAAATCTACCTAAAAGGTGCATGTACGAGCGCCCAAAAGCTCCTGCCTTCACGGCAGTGCTTTTCGTATTTTTATTTCATATCTAGGATCCAGGTATTCGTGAGGTATATCTAGAAATTTTCATCGTTTTCTGAGCAGAGTAATTGGTATTGAAATAAAAGTCCTTCTGATTATTTCGAACTACTGATTCGATCGAGATGAAATTTTGCACTCAGATGGAGAACGACGTGTTCACATGCAGTTTTGTTCAAATCGCAATACCAGAACAATGGAGACCATAGAAACTTCCGCATGAAAAAGCCTAGGACCACGACTTCTTCAGGATAGGAGTGGATATCGAATGTGGTGGTCACGTTTATCAATGCGCAGAATCAGACTAGGGGTTCCGTGAATATGATCGTTTGAAATTCAGTTTTCTTGATCAATTCAAAACTACGGATTCGATCGTGACGAAATTTTGTATTTCAATGGAGAATGATATATTCAAGCTACATTTTTTTCCAGATCGCATTACCAGAATTATTCTAAATTCAATGAATTATTGAATGAAAAATCCTTATATTTCTGTAACAGCTGATTCGGCATAATTGACGAAGAGCTCCTGTCTTACTTTGAAAGCTGCTCTTCAGTTGGTTTCTAAATCTGGAAAATGCGAATCTACCTACAAGGTGGATGAACGAGCGCTCAAAAGCTCCTGACTTCACGGCAGTGCTTCTCAATTTTTTTTTTTACATTTTGTGTTTCCATAAAAGATTTCTGTATGTGGAATGAATTAAATTTTTTTGTTCAACGACAATTGAGGATGAAGAAAAACATTCAAAATTATCATTGAAATGTTTAATTGAAAATTGTCACATGATCATTGAAGAATTGTGGAGTATTTTCCATGAAATATATGAAGAATTGGTGAACTTAGTGCCTAGACATCCTTCAAAATCTTTTGAACACAATATTTGAAATGACTCTCCTGTTCCTTGATCAAAGATATCACCAAACCTTTTTTGCCCTCCGCACAGATCTGAGAAGTGTCCTTTACTTCATTTAGTCTTCTTTCAACTTCAAATTTTATAGCATCTAATTCATCATTGATTTCCTCAAGGGTTTTTATGATGCATGCTACTTCTTTTTCACAGTTTATGTTGTTATCGTTAATACAGACATCCAGATCCAGCTCCAGTTTTTTTGAAACCTGCTCAATGGATACAATGGATAATTTCACCAAATAAAGTGATAAATCAGCTCGACACATCCTGTAAATGACTGACTCTGTTGTATTTATTATCTTCATATGAATTCTGTCATCCTGAAGACAGTCTGCAATGCTTTTTTTTTTAACCAATGATTCTCCAAAAGCCTCTGCTTCTAGGTCTTGCAATACTTCTTTTTCTGACTGTATTTCATGTTTGGTGTTCAGTATCATATCATTAATACCTTCCTTAGTGTCTTGTATTTTATTTATGATATCAACTATTGTGATATTCATTTCCAATTCTACTTTACTAACGTCGTGCGTGAAAAGCCTCATGAGGTCTTGAACACAAGCAGCTTTCACCTATAACAAGAAATATTTTCATTAAAATGAACAGACATGCTAAAAAAAGTCACAATAAAGGTGATACAAATTTATAATTCTAGATATCTTCGATATATTGATATATTATATTGGTTTATTATTTTCAATGAAAGTCCGGAAAAAATGCATAAGGAAAATATTGAATTTAGGAAACAATTTTAAATAATTCGTCCGCAACCACACTCTAGGTTGTTTTCCTATAAAGGCATTGCGCATCAATCCTTAAAGCTCAAAAATCTGAACTATAAAGGGCTGAATATCGAATGATTTCAACTGAAAATCTATTACCGCCAAACGCCCCCATCCTCACACTCGTTCGTTTTCGAATTTGGGTAACGAGTCATTTTGTACTAAATTCCACATTAATATTTATAGCTCAAAATGTGAACTATAAAGGTATGAAAATCGAAAAATCGATATGGAAATCTTCCACCGCAACACGGTGTAACAAATATTCTAGCCAGAAACACCAAACAGGAAGGTTATACTTGTGTAACGCTCCGTTATCAAAGACTTATCGTCTATTAATTTTGTCGCGTAGTGGCAAGTTAATCGTTAGTTGATAAGTTTCAGATAGTCTCGCCTAGAAGTGATTAGAATCGAATATATAACTGTGTCGAGTGCAACATCAAAGAGACAAAAGTAAATTTAGTTATCTAGTAATCTAGTGATAAACAAGGGAAATAGGTATTCCAGTGTTGTTTGTTGAGTCATTCTGACAAAATGTCGGAATATGACTCTGCAAATGAGGAGTTGAGAATCCGACACAGAAAACTTGTCGGATGAAGAAATCTCCGATATTAAAGTAGATGATGAATGCGAAAAAAATATCGGCTTAGATAGAACAGAACGACTCATGGGTCAGCTAAAAGTTTTGACGGAAAGCGTTGAAATATTATCCGATGAGGTGAAATCTTTCAAATAAGAAATATCCCAGTCCTTGAAGCCGCGGAAACCCGCTAAGAGGAAGGAAAGTGCCCTCTCCTCTGGGACAGAGGAGAAAGTGTCAACACCCACACCCCCAAAAGAAACCCCCAATCACGAAAGGAATATTACAGCCGCAGAAGAGGAACCTACGAATATGTCGTATACTGCAGCGCTGCAAAAAGGAAAGCGCCTAATAGAATCTTCTTCTGCAACCGAGGAAGAAATTGAAGCCCCTATTCAAACCTAACAGAAGAAAGAAAAGATCCCACTAGTGATCTTGAAAGGCTCTGCCTACTAGACTCAAATCTCAAGAGAGAGAGGTGCATGTGGAAGGCATAAGGTACCAAAGCGCTACTACAGTGAGGGACGGCATTCGTATTGTACCTCAAACCCCGATGACCACAGAAAGATGACAAAATTCCCCGAGTCGAGGGAAAAAGAATTCTACACCCTTCGAAGAGGAGAGGAGAATAAAATCTACGCGCTAGTAGATACCTGCCACTGGACGCAGATATCAACATAATTACAGAAGACCTAGCCGAGCAAGGCATTACCGACGCGGATGTTATAAGGATGACATCCAATAAATCCAAAAGAGCGTTACCACTGTTTTTGGTGAAAACCCAAAATAATAAGGTACCCATTCGAAGTCAAACGGCTCTACAGCATAAATCGTGTAGTGGAGCCAAATAACAGAAGCATTGGAACTGGCTAATTATATGGATGTTAACGCTACGGACATGCGCAAAGTAAATGCACAATCCCATGAAGGGGTGTTAAATGCTGTGGAGCGCACAATAGTATAGTATATTGAAGTATAAGTGGATAAAAAGGTCTTTAAAACGCGCGCAATTGCTCGAAATAGAGCAAGTGTTTCAAAGACCAGTTATCCACGAATACTTTACGCTATTTTTTTTTATTGAAGCGCTTTGAAATCATGAATACTGGTATTATTACAACAAAAAACGGAAATAAGAATGTGAAATGGTTGAATTCTTGATCAGTATACCTTTCATTGTTATGGCAATGAGAAGAACAGAACCTAATTTGCGATTTGTCATCAAAAATGAATTGTTATCATCGCAGTGATTAAAAATGAATTCTATTATAGATTTTTTGAAAAGTAAAGAAGAATCACGATTGATACCGCATTTATTTGCATTTGCATTCAGTAATATTTTATTTGGCGTAACAAGGTATTCCTGTCAGATCTATAATCGAAAAATTGTCATTTAGACTTCACGTTTCTCGAGTCGTTGCTGTTGCCATAGTGACTTTAAAAAAAGCGCGTCTTTGAAAGTTCGATTTAAACACGCTGAGGCGTATTTGAAGAATGGGGCATCAATAAAGAAAAATATTGTATGATAACCAGAGAAAACGACAAGCGAAATGCTGCCTGTGCGCTGTGCGGAAAAGCAGGCCACCCAGCTACAAGGGATGTAGCGAGTGAAAACTGGTGACCAAAAAAAAATCACCTGTGTGTGGAATCTTCAAATATACAACCCGTATTGTTTTCCGAATAATTAATAATTCTTGTATTCTCAAGTAAAAGTCGAACTTTTCCCTTTAATGAATAGTGTTTATAATGAAGGTGTACCGAAGTTTGATATAATCAGCTGTGCCAACAAGGGGATTTCACGATCACGGTATGTTGCATAGTTTCAGTTATCTGTTATCAGTGATTTATTCGGTTATCTCCCTGCTGTTTTTGTCGCTATGAATCGCACAGGCGGTCCATACCCGCTACGATCTTGCGTCATGTTTGATGTTGTAAGATTAGTGAAATTATTCAGGGATGAGTTGAATAAGCAAACCAACATTTCGAAGAGTGATCTATCCAAGATTGAAGAACGTATCAAGGTGGAAAAACAAATTGCTACGGAGGAGATCTCGTCACTTCGGGATCGTGTTTCTGGATTGGAGGATCAGGTTGTGCCACTGGAGCGCCGTCTGCGCAAGAACAACATCAAGTTGTTGAAGGGGGAACTGATTGAGAACGAAAAAAAATTTAGGAAAGCACTGCCGTGAAGGCAGGAGCTTTTGAGCGCTCGTACATGCACCTTGTAGGTGGATTCGCATTTTCCAGTTTTAGAAATCAATTGAAGGAATTTTCGAAAGCTGTCAAAAAAATTCTGAAACTTAGGCGAAATTCCAGACTTCATGTCAGTGCTTTTCAATTTTTTTTCGATGATTCGCTAGAATTTTCTACGGTATCTATGGTCTTGGTGATGCGGTCTGGACAAAATTTGCACGTAGTTTGAAAACTTTATTCCTCAGCTAGGTGCAAAATTTCATTCCAATCCGATCAGTAGTTTCGAAACTATCAGGAAAAAAATAGTTCGAACGGCCATATTTACGGAACCCCTAGTCTTATTTTGCTCATTGATGAACGTGACCGTGAAATTTGCGATCCAAACCCACCCTGAAAATTTCAAGTCCCTAGGCCTTTCCGTTCGAAAGTTATGATTTTCTATGGTTTCTATGGTTCCGGTCATCTAGATGTAGAGATCTAGAGAAATGTAGCTTGAATATATCATTCTCCATTAGTATACAGAATACCGTCACGATCGAATCTGTAGTTTAAAAATTATCAAGAAAACTAAATTTCAAACGACCATATTTACCCCCTGGTATAATTCTGCTCATAGATGAAGGTGATCACGACAATCGAGATCCACACCTATCCTGAAAATTTCAAGTCCCTAGGCGTTTCCGTTCAAAAGTTACAGTTTTCTATGATTTCTATGGTTCTGATGATGCGAGCTGAACAAAATTTTGCATGTAGCTTGAACACCTCATTTTCCATTAGAGTGCAAAATTTCATCTCGATCGAATCTGTAGTTTCAAAGTTATCAGGAAAACAAAATTTCGAGCGGCCATATTTACGGAACCCCTCGACGAATTTTGCCCAATAACGAACTCAACTGCGGCATTCGAGATTCGAACCTACCCTGAAAATTTCAAGTTGCTAGGACATTCCGTTCGAGAGTTATCGTGCTTACGGACGGACGGCCGGACGGACGGACGGATGGACGGACAGACTCGAATTTTTCGACGGATTCGTCATCAGTGAGTCGAACGTAGTCGTTTGAGACCATTTTCGGCTCGAAATTCGAAAAATACAGACATCGTGACGAAATGATATAGCCCTGGTGTAAGTAGTACGAGCGCTCAAAAACGATCGCTTAAACTGATCTATATGATTTAACTCACATAAATCACTTCGCTCAGTACGAAATAACATAACTAGTATTTGAAGGAGGCTAAAAGGGGAGAAAATAAAGCATTTATAAAGAATTCTGTCCTTTTCGTGAATGGTCAGAAGTTTATAATGGATATAAAGGATATAAAGGATTGCAAACGGCGATCCTGCGCGAATCTCGGGGACGGGAACTGGATGGTGTTTCTTCTGCTGATCCGGATTTGAATATTGCTGCTGGGAAGATTGACATTTAGTACTCCCGGTGCTTCTGATTTTGTTACTTGTGCGCAGGGGCAGTTAACGCAGAGGGTTGGTGTTGCTGATCTTGCCTGCGCTGATTCGAGTAAGCGGGGTGAGGTTCTCGAGGGCTCAGACAGAGTTGTACGTGATCGAGTGAAGTCCTTGAATTCTTCAACTTCAAGGTCTTTTATAAGCTATAAATCTGCAGCAAAGCAATAGCCCGGTCACTTTTTTTGTGCACTCGTACTGCTTACACGAGGGCTATATCATTTCGTCACGATGTCTGTATTTTTCGAATTTTGAGCCGAAAATGGTCTCAATCGACTATGTTTGACTCACTGATGACGAATCCGTCGGAAAATTCGAGTCTGTCCTTCCGGCCGTAGGCACGATAACTCTCGAACGGAACAACCTAGAGACTTGTAATTGTGTGCCTCGGTTAAGTTTGATAATGAGCCAAATTCCACCAGGGGTTCCGTAAATATCACCGTTCAAAATTTTGTTTCCCTGATTACTTGAAAACTACAGATTTGATCGAGATGAAATTTTGTTTTCTCGATAATTTCGAAACTACGGATTCGATCGAGATGAAATTTTGTATTTCAATAGAGAATGATATATTAGAGCAATATTTTGTCCAGATCGCATGACCAGAACCATAGAAACCGTAGAAAATGGTAACTCTTGAACGGAAATGCCTAGGAACTTGTAATTTTCAGGGTGGGTTTGGATCGCGAATATCGCGGTCACGTTCATCAATGAGCAGAATTAGACTAGGGGTTCCGTAAATATGGCCGTTCAATATATTTTTTCCCTGATAATTTCGAAACTACTGATCGGATTGGAATGAAAATTTGCACCTATCTGAGGAATAATGTATTCAAACTACGTGCAAAATTTTGTCCAGATCGCATCACCAAGACTATAGATACCGTAGAAAAGTCTAGCGAATTATCGAAAAAAAATTGATCAGCTGAAGCACTGACATGAAGTCTGGAGTTTCGCCTAAGTTTCAGAATTTTTTTGACCGCTGTCGAAAATTCCTTCAATTCAGTGCTTTTCCTAATTTTTGATTGAATATATTGTTTGTTTGTGATTTTGTAATCGATTTTAAATTTTTTTTTGTTGAAATTAAATTAGCCCATTTGAATGTGCGTTCTTCAATTCCTAAGTTGAGCGAATTCTTCGGTATTGAGAGGGCGAACCAGCTTGATGTTGTGCTAGTGTTTGAGACTTCGCTTGATGGGCGTGTTGAGTCGATTATCTTTTGGTCCGCAGAGATAGAGAGTATGGTATTTTTTTTTGTTTAGTCAGGGGGAATCCTCATAGACAAACTATCTCCGATAGATAGAACAGTGTGAGACTTCATGTGAAGCACGACCTACTCTAACTAAACCTAACCTGCTGTTTTAGATTCCGGGCGTTTATTACCTATTAACCTTTTGACTCTTCTTGTTCTTATCTCTATCACGATCTTCGTCGTGTGATAATTGTGTTACCTATGAATTTGAATTTCATAGGAGTCTCTTCTTCTTCTTGTTGTCAACAAGTCTTCTTGGCTCATCATTTGGGTGTTGACTTGCTTTTTCGAATATCTTCTCGGCCTTCTTTTTCAGGAAATCTGTGACAGTTTCCCATTCTAAAGGTGCGTAAAGACATGCTCCGAATATAGCACCGAACCGTGACGCGTACCCAAGTGTGGGCGAAGGGTTGCAACCGCGTATCGCTTATCTACGCGATCACATAGAGGTGCGATGAATTTGATTCGCTCTCGCGAACTTTTGTTGATCGCGTCGGTGAACGCGACACGGTTCGGTACGCTATTCGGAGCATTTCTGTACGCACCTTAAGTCTCTGTGGATTTGTTTGTTTCTTACGAACCACGGCATATTCATTGCTGCTCTGAGCTGTTTATTCTCTGTTGCTTGAATCTTTTTGAGCGCTCGTACAACTTACACGAGGGCTATATCATTTCGTCACGATGTCTGTATTTTTCGAATTTTGAGCCGAAAATGGTCTCAATCGACTATGTTCGACTCACTGATGACGAATCCGTCGAAAAATTCGAGTCTGTCCGTCCGTCCGTCCGGCCGGCCGTATACACGATAACTCTCGAACGGAATGTCCTAGGAACTTGAAATTTTCAGGGTAGGTTCGAATCCCAAATGCCGCGGTTGGGTTCGTTATTGGGCAAAATTCGCCAAAGGGTTCCGTAAATATGGCCGCTCGAAATTTTGTTTTTCTGATTACTCCGAAACTACTGATTCGATCGAGGTAAAATTTTGCACTCAGATGGATAATTACGTACTCAAGCTACATGCAGAATTTTGTCCAGCTCGCATGACCAGAACCATAGAAACCATAGAAAATTATAACTTTGTAATGGAAAGGCCTAGAGACTTGAAATTTTCAGGATAGGTGTGGATCGTAAATGTAGCGTTCACGTGTATCAATGAGCAAAATAAGACTAGGGGTTCCGTAAATATGGCCGTTTGAAATTCAGTTTTCTTGATCATTTCAAAATTATGGATTCGATCTCGACGAAATTTTGAATTTGAATTGAGAATTATATATTCGAGCTACATTTCTTCCAGATCGTATGATCAGAATCATAGAAACCATAGAAAATCATAACTTTCGAACAAAAAGGCCTAGTGACTTGAAATTTTCAGGATAGGTTCGGATTGCGAATTTCGCGATCCTTTTTATCAATGAGCCAAATTAGACTAGGGGTTCCGTAAATATTGCCGTTCAAACTATATTTTTTCTGATAATTTCGAAAATATTTATTGGATTGGAATGAAATTTCGCACATATATGAAGAATAATGTATAATTTTGTCCAGATTGCATTACCAAGACCATAGATACCGTAGAAAATTCTAGCGAATTATCGAAAAAATGGACCCAAAGCACTGACGTGAAGTCTGGATTTTCGCGTTGGTTTGAAATTTTCTTTGACAGCTGTCAAAATCTTTCCAATTGGTTTGTAAAACTGGAGAATGCGAATCTACCTACAAGGTGCATGTACGAGCGCTCAAAAGCTCCTGCCTTCACGCCAGTGCTTTTCGAAATTTTTTATATGGCTATTGGCTGCATGGCCCCATGCCGCCGAGCCATATGTTAGTTGGGGTCTTGCAATTGATTTGATCATTCGTAGCTTCGTGCTTTGGTTCATTTGGCTTCTTCTTCCTAGCAGTGGGTAAAGTCTACTCATTGCTGAGTTTGTTTTATCCACTGCATATTTTATATGGTTTTTCCATGTTAGCCCTTTATCTAGTTTTACTCCTAGATATTTGACTTCATTTTCCCATTTTATCTCATCTCCATCTATCTGTAGGTTGGAATTAATTTCAAGTCTCCGCTTCTGTAGTAGAATAGCTTGGCTCTTTTTGCTATTCATTTGAATTTTCCATTTAATGAACCATTCTTCTAAATCTTCTAGTGCTTCTTGCAGTCTCCTAGGTATGACATCTGGTCGTCGATGTCTGAAGACTATTCCCGTGTCGTCTGCATAAAGGGCTAGCAGATTCCTTGGGTTCTTAGGAATATCGTAGATATATATGTTGTAGAGCAGAGGTCCTAGAACTGATCCTTGGGGCATTCCTGCTTCTACTTGTCTGGTGGTAGATCATGTGTCGTCTATTTTGACACAAAAATTCCTGTTCCTCAGGTAGTTTCTTATTATCTTGCAGGTTTTGGTGGTGAAGCCTGCCATCATCATCTTGTAGGCAAGTACTTCGTGCCAAAATCGCTCGAAGGCTCTCTCGACATCTAATAGCACTAATCCTGTGGCTTGTTTATTCTGAAATCCTTCAGAGACATATTCAGTGATCCTTAACAGTTGAAGTTCTGTGGAATGATTTCTTCTGAATCCAAATTGTTCCGGTGGTATCAGAGTCAGCGCTTCTGTTTCTTCATTGAGTCTTTTTGCAATGACTCTTTCCACAATTTTTCCAAGTGCTGACAGTAGACTTATCGGCCTGTAGTTTTGTGGGAATTTTCAATCTTTTCCTGGCTTATTGAACACAATTACTTCTGCTGTTTTCCATCTTTCCGGATAGTATTCTGTTCTCATCACTGCGTTTGCTATATTGGTTGCGCTGCTATTCCTTTTCTGGGCAATTTCGAAAACATAAAGTTTGTTACTTTGTCTTTTCCTGGAGCTTTTCTGTTTTTCAATTTCTTGATGATTTCTTTAATTTCCGTTGGTGTTGTTGGGTTTGGGATGTTATCGCCTTCCGGCGTTTCCAACATCAATTCTTCATTTCTTTCGACTTCTTTTTCTAAGTCTTCATTGTCATTGTCTTCTCTGTAGTTGATTCTGGCTTCTCGATCTATTGCGTCGACCAGTGCTTCGGCTTTTTCAAGCTTTGAGTAGGCCATCCCATTAGCTAGGGGGCATTTCGGTTTTCTCGCGTCGTAAGCACTTTTGCATCTTCCATGCTGAGTGGTCTATGGTGTTTAGCTCTCTAATTCTTTGGTTCCATCTGTCTGTTCTCAGTTCCCTCAGTGTCATATTTCAGCACTTGACTGTGTTTATTCAACTCGTTCTTGTCTTCTTCTTGATGTGAAGTTCTGTGGAATTTCTGTAATTTTCTCCTGGAGTATTTCACTGCCAGTCTGTGGAGTCTTTCGTTTGAAGTTCTGCTGTTATCGGTCTGCGTCCCAATATGAGTTCTATTGGGTTGTGGTCTGATGAGCCCTCTTCTAAAGTATCAGGTGTGAAATCATGGGTAATATCTTTCATTATGACTATATCTAATACGTCCGGTAGGCCATTACTTCCGGGCAGGTAGGTAAGAATTTCAGGTCCTAATACTATGACTTTTAATTTCTGTTTCTACGTAGGTCTGGGTCTTTTGTGATAGGTGGGTATCCTAACCGCATCTTCTGCGGGGTTTAAGTCAACTAGTCTTCTTAGCTCATCATTTGGGTGTTGACTTGCTTTTTCAAATATCTTCTCGGCCTTCTTTTTTAGGAAATATGTGACAGTTTTTCATTCTAATCTGTGTGGATTTATTGGTTTCTTACGAACCACGATATTCATTGCTGCTCTGAGTAGTTTCTTCTCTGTTGCTTGAATCTTCTTTATATGGCTATTGGCTGCATGGCTCCATGCCGCCGAGCCATATTTAAGTTGGGGTCTTGCAATTGACTTGATCATTAGCTTCGTGCTTTTGTTCATTAGGCTTCTTCTACCTAGCAGTGGGTAAAGTCTACTCATTGCTGAGTTTGTTTTACCTACTGCATATTTTATATGGTTTTTCCATGTAAGCCCTTCATCTAATTAGCTCCTGGGAATTTGACTCCATTTTCCCACTGTATCTCTTCTCCATCTATCCTTGGGTTGAAATTTCTTTCAATTCTCAGCTTCTCTGATATAGCTTGGTTCTGTTTGCTATTTTTTCGAATTTTCCATTCATTGAACAATTCTCCCAAATCTTCTAGTGCTTCTGGAAATCTTCTGTATATGACATCTGGTCGTCGATGTTTGACGATTCGGCTATTCTCGAGTCCTCTGCATACATATAGTCCTGCCTTGTCAAAACAGCATTTTTGTTGGTTTCGATATACATATATTTCCAAAATATAACATCTTTCTTCAAGATTTAACATATTGAGAGCTTTGAATGAAAATTCTGGATTTATATTTTAGCTTTTGTTATAATCGAGAATGAAAATTTCAAAATTTGACAATCAAATATTCATCAAACCACAGACAACATGGATATGTTTTCCGAATATGGAATCTGAATTTCCTTATGTTGATTTTGAATGTAATTGCTTGAAATTAATATAAAACTACCATTATATTCACATATTCGGATTCAGAATCGATTGAGCATTCAGATAATATTGGAAAATATCATGTATAGTATATTTTGCGATAAAAAATTTTCCGTTTTCTAGAATCCGGAAGTTTGAATAAAGAAACAATTGGTGGGGAGTTGTCTCTGGACCATCTCATATCGAAAACCAGTCAAATTTGCAAAAAAAAAATTTTGTGGAAAAACGGGTTTTTCCCAATTACTTTTTATGCCAGGTTCGATACTTTTTCCGATAACACATTTGAATAGCCCTTGAAAAATACTATTTTAATGATGGGTCACTTTTCAATTTTGCCCAAAGGTAAGTCACAAAATCCAGTGATCCACTTACGTGAAACACCCGGTACAAAAAGAGACGTTAGGTTAATAGGCAATAAATGCCAGGAATCTAGAAACGCAGGTTAGGTTCAGTTCGAGCAGGTCGTGCTTCGCACGAAGTCTCACACTGTTGTATCTATTAGGGATAGTTCGTCCTTGAGGATTCCCCCTGACTAAAAAAGAAAGTATAACAAAAATGAACATAAAACCCAACTCAATCTGATATTCATCAGAGAACCTAGTAGGTCGTGAGTACCAATATCGTAAATGGCCAATTGCAGTAATATTTCGAGTGTCCGTATTCTTGGCATCTGGTACAATGTATGATTTCGCGTTTCCTATTAGGTGGTTCGATGCTTATTTTTTGATTTAGGATCAGATTTTCAACTGGTATATTCCTTTTTTGTTTTGTCCAGGTTCTAAATCATCATAAGAAAGGGAAAGTGGATTTTTCATTCGGTCCCTTATGTTACTAATAACTACCCTGTAGGCTTGTTCGATTTGATTTACAGGATGTCTACTTTTAAAATGGCCAAACTTCAAGGGAAGATCAAACATAAGATTTGCAATAAAAAATGTCATATAACACATGGTCGAAATGTTGACGGTTTTTCTTCAATTAAACATCTCTTGATTTTCACGATCAAATTTTCTGAACGCGAACTCGATATACTTTTTCTTTCAAGTTGTTCCAGGCATAACAATCGGCGTAAGGTCGGGGCTGCTTGGTGGCCATCTTACCGCGTTGTACCTCCCAATCCATTGCACCCCTAAATATTCATTTACCGCAAATTCCGGCTTTGGGAGTCATGAGAGGTGAACTTTTCTGACCAGCAATGCTTCCCGATCGGCTCAACGCTGAAGAATTCATTACATCAATCCAAAGCAGCTTAACGGACATATTGGATGAAATGACCCTGGCTAACTGACAAAATGCCTGGTTTCAAATGGATGGCTGCCCAGCTCATAATAGCCGGAATGTACGGGTATCAATATTTCGGAGTGCAATGAATTGTTAGGTGCGGTCCGGTAAGATTGCCACCAACGTACTCCGACCATAGGCCTTTGGATTTTTATGTCTGGAACATCTTGAAAAAAAAAAGTATATCAAATTCGCGTTCAGACTCGATAGGATCTGATCGAAAGAATATATTTGTATTGTGCAGAAACGTTGTCAACTTCGCAGGTTTGAGATTCAGTGCGAAAACGATGTGTAAAATGTATTGGATAAGGTAGTGGGCATTTCCAACGATTGTTATAAGTAGTATCAGCCTGCCTTCTTTACATATTTTCATAGAATCTAAATTATTAAAATTCAGTTCATTCCTTCAAATTATTTTGATTCGACAGATAAATTCATGATTTTCATAAAAATTACTTCAATATTCAATCATAAAGAGCTTCAAAATTGAGCAAATTTATGTTTGGAATATTAGGATTTATTCGTTGTGATCGTGTTAGCCATGATATTAGGGCAGCAGACAAGCAGCAAGCACAAAAGTTGATATGCCATTCGAAAGCACACTAAATGGGATAGTTTTTGCTGAAGAGAAAACATGTCCATAATTGATGATATTCCATCGATAAAACCATTGGAAAAATATGACTGGTTTCGTTCACTTCAGAATCGTGACATTCATCTCCTTACCACGCCCGCAATACGATTTTTTTTGGCAGACAGAAATTCTTATCTGGTAGAAAATTTAATGTTGTTTCCAAATATGTCATCAAATCTGAAGAGGCTCTAAGGATAACTGAAGTATAGTTATTTTTATGGATAAACTTGAAATATTTCGTGAAATCAAGAAAGGTTAAATTGAAGAATAACCGTTAACATTTCGAGCATGTGATATATGACATTTTTTGTAGCAAATCTCATGTATGATCTCCCCCTGAAGTTTGGCCTTTTTAAAAGTAGACTCCCTGTATATATAAAAAATAATATTTTCATCACATCACGTTATCATGTAGAAATCTAACCAGTGTTCTGTGAGTGTCAGGTATTGTAATGTTAATCTTGATACAATCATTGTAGGGTGCTATTGAATAATACGAGTACTATTCATCAGCTGATAACTTATTCTTACAGTAGCGATTGAACCCTCGAGGAGTGCAGACCTATTGAGAAATGCGCATGTGTGCCAAGTGAACTAACGAATTTTATTATGCAGGTAGTCTAGTTCTAGATAACCTCGTATAGAAGAAATTACTGAAATTCCACAGATAAGAACCCCTGAAGATCTAGAAGATGAAGTTGAAAAATCAGAAACCCGAATAAAAGAAGCCTACGAGGAAAGTACCAGAAGAATCGAAAGACTAGCCCCGAAACATCCACATGGTGAAACCCCAAAAGCAATAAAGGAGCTTATAAAGAGGAATAAAAAACTCAGGAAGAACTACAGAACTTCACATAGAGAAAAAGACAAGAAAGAGCTGAATAAACACAGCCAAGTGCTGAAAAATGCACTGAGAGAACTGAGAACAGACAGATGGAACCAAAGAGTTAGAGAGCTAAACACCATAGACCACTCAGCATGGAAGATGCAAAAGTGCTTACGACGCGAGAAAACCGAAATTCCCCCTCTACACGGAGCTAATGGGATGGCCTACTCAAAGCTTGAAACAGCCGAAGCTCTTGTTGACGCAATAGAACGAGAAGCCAGAATCAACTACAGAGAAGACGATGACAATAAAGACTTAGAAGAAGAAGTCGAAGGAAATGAAGAATTGATGTTGGAACCGCCGGAAGGCGATACCATCCCAAACCCAACAACACCAACGGAAATTAAAGAAATCATCAAGAAATTGAAAAACAGGAAAGCTCCAGGGAAAGACAAAGTAACAAACTTTATGTTACGGAAATTGCCCAGAAAAGGAATAGCAGCGCTTACCAATATAGCAAACGCAGTGATGAGAACAGAATACTATCCGGAAAGATGGAAAACAGCAGAAGTAATTGTGTTCAATAAGCCAGGAAACGATAGAAAATTCCCACAAAACTACAGGCCGATAAGTCTACTGTCAGCCCTTGGAAAAATTGTCGAAAGAGTTATTGCAATAAGACTCAATGAAGAAACAGAATCGCTGAAACTGATACCACCGGAACAATTTGGATTCAGAAGAAATCACTCCACAGAACTTCAACTGTTAAGGATCACTGAATATGTCACTGAAGGATTTCAGAATAAACAAGCCACAGGATTAGTGCTATTAGATGTCGAGACAGCCTTCGACCGAGTTTGGCACGAAGGACTTGCCTACAAGATGATGATGGCAGGCTACACCACCAAAACCTGCAAGATAATAAGAAACTACCTGAGGAACAAGAATTTTTATGTCAAAATAGACGACACATTATCTACCACCAGACAAGTAGAAACAGAAATGCCCCAAGAATCAGTTCTAGGACCTCTGCTTTACAACATATATATCTACGATATTCCTAAGAACCTGGAATCTGCTAGCCCTTTATGCAGACGACACGGGAATAGCCTTCAGACATCGCCGACCAGATGTCATACACAGAAGACTGCAAGAAGCACTAGAAGATTTAGAAGAATGGTTCATTAAATGGAAAATTCAAATAAATAGCAAAAAGAGCCAAGCTATTCTACTACAGAAGCGGAGACTTGAAATTAATTCCAACCTACAGATAGATGGAGAAGAGATAGAATGGAAAAATGAAGTCAAATATCTAGGAGTAAAACTAGATAAAGGGCTTACATGGAAAAACCATATAAAATATGCAGTGGATAAAACAAACTCAGCAATGAGTAGACTTTACCCACTACTAGGAAGAAGAAGCCAAACGAACCAAAGCACGAACCTACGAATGATCAAGTCAATTGCAAGACCCCAACTAACATATGGCTCGGCGGCATAGGCAATGCAGCCAATAGCCATATAAAGAAGATTCAAGCAACAGAGAATAAACTGCTCAGAGCAGCAATTAATATGCCGTGGTTCGTAAGAAACCAACAAATCCACAGAGACTTAGAATGGGAAACTGTCACAGATTTCCTAAAAAAGAAGGCCGAGGAGATATTTGAAAAAGCAAGTCAACACCCAAATGATGAGCTAAGAAGACTAGTTGACTACAACCCCGCAGAAGATGTGGTTAGGATACCCACCTATCACAAAAGACCCAGAGATCAATTACGTAGAAACAGAAATTGAGTAATCTCAATTTAAATCATCCAGAAGAAGAGACTCCTATGAAATTCAAATTCATAGGTAACACAAGCATCACACGACAAAGATCGTGATAGAGATACGTACAAGAAGAGTCAAAAGGTTAGTAGGTAATAAATGCCCGGAATCTAAAACAGCAGGTTAGGTTTAGTTAGAGTAGGTCGTGCTTCACACGAAGTCTCACACTGTTCTATCTATCGGAGATAGTTCGTCCATGAGGATTCCCCCTGACTAAAAAAAAAAAGAAAAAAAAAAAACTTATTCTTCATTCCTTCATCGTCTGCGACCAGATGTATAAAGATTCGTGGAGGTGTATTGTTGTTTAGATATTGAAATCTATTACTTATTTCAATTGCAGGGTATGAATTATTCCTGGAGAAAAATTTGGAAACCTTCTTCCTTTGACTGTTTGCCATGGATTGTTTCAAAGGTAATTTGATTGCCTTTTCCAAAATGCCATACATATACACAAATCCAAGCACTCATGGGGCACCAAGTGGGCAAAATCCATGTGAATCGAATCTACTTTATTTATGTCTGGAAAATTATTTTCAAAATCTTTCATAGTAAACAATTTTTAATTATTTACATGTTTCATTGCAACTCTCGGTATCGTAACTTCTCTACTCTTTCATTTTTTCGGAACGAGTCACAAATTATGGATCAAATAGGTATTGGAAGACAAGAAAGGATACATCTCAATGTTGTTTGGTCAGCCGAGATTACATCACAGAGATGTTCACATGTTGCATCCAAGTGAAACGAAATAAACCATCAGTATGTGAACATGATGATGAGTTGGCATATTAGAAATTCAAACATTTGATATTCAGGTTTATACAAAATTACATAGATATAACACAGAAAGCCGAAAATTCTGTTGGATCGATTCGATAATAATTAAAACTCTTACCTGGTAGACCAGGAAAAGTAAAAGTGTTGTTATTGTACACAGTCGCATTTTGTGAACACGTATGAGCAACTTTATTCACATTCAATCAAGAACTGATAGCAAATATATACAAATAGAAAAGCTTATCGGACTCGAGACAATCAATTCAAATAGGAGGATATTATGGATTACATATTTCTAGATTCAAAATATATCTGGTGTTTGATAGCATAATGATTCCGCTCCTTTATTTTCATTTTGCAGTCATTCTGTATCCATTTATGATAATACTAGCAAACCCGGCGAACTCCGTTTCGCCATCAGATGGCTTCGTTTTATGTAACATTTCGTTTGGTGATTAAAAGATAAAGAAAATTTTTTTTTTGTGTTTTTGTTTTTTTTGGATATTGTAACGCATCGTATAAACGATGTGTCTCGTTTACACGATGCAAGATATTGCTTCTTCGCTGAACGACAATGTCTCGCGATTTAGTTGGATCGCCAACAATAATTGCAGCAACATCATTAACGGTGGGTGCATTGAATCTTCGCACATGTTCACCTGTTGGGGTACAATCCGCTCTTATGACAAATTTGTGCGTATGCGATGACATTCGCTCCAATGCTGTTTTGAACATATTAACCACAGCATTATATATATAAACTCGGTTCAAAACGTTCCTCGACGTTGTCTGATATCCAGACGCCACTGTCTCCGGTCTTCCAACTGGCCTTCACGCAAGCTCCTGGCACTCATTGCCTTCTGTATTCCCAGGCTCCATGAAATTTTCGGTCTTCCCCTTTTACGTTTGTGGAGTGGTGTCTAATTCATTGCCTGTTTCGGCAGTCTGTGATCCGGCATTCGATGCACATGGCCATACCAGGAGAGTTGCTTTTGTTCTATTTCCTCAGCATTATTAGCGTGAAAAAATGCTTGCAACTGTTCAATAATTCGTCTCTTTAACTGTTGTGTTCCCTGTATATTGCACCGCACATTCAGCTGATCCACCATCGACGAAATGAAATATATTTGCAGAAATTGATGCGGTTCATCTGGTGCTGGCACCATTGAACCATGCAAATGATATATTTGTCCTTGTATCTGTAATTGCAAACAATCATTTGTTGAAGAATGCGGTGTAACTTCTGATCGTGTGATGGTGTAGTGTGTGGTGTATATGTAGTTGTTATGTATTGCAATTCATTGTGTTGGTGTGAGTGATTGGTTATGTGTGTTGTATCTTTTACCTTGCAAGTCGGCATGAAGCCGCCTTCTCGAATGATATTAGCTCCAAAGGAAGTCATGCGAAAGCAGTTATTGTATTCAAGGATGTGTTGAAGAGAATGGCTGGAATCGGGATCACTTCCATCGAACAATGGTTTCAGTGGCTGTGGTGGTGTAAGTAATGGATCCAGTTTGACTTTTCCACTTGCGCAGCACAATTCAGCCGTTTCTCTTTTGAACTTTAACGCATTGCAATATCGGCATATAGTCGTCATTGGTCCAATATCTAAATTTTCATCATCACTGTAGTTCGCAGTGGGATCATATTGGAATGCCAAGCGATTGTATGATGCCGATGATCTTCGTGTGCTCACGCGTTGTCTCAATCGGGCATTTTCTCTTATTATATTTTGTCTTTCTTCGCTTAAGTTCTGTGAATACACTTGTTGCTGGCTTGCATGTCTTGTGCGGCGGCCGATGTTCGCACGTCGTCCTCTAGGCATTTTGGGCTATAGACGTGAATTTAACCTAGAATGCACGATCCACATAATTTACACAGTTCAACTTACGACCTTAAAGACAAATGCCTGCTGTTGAAATTGAATAAAAATTTGCACAATATACGTTATATGTTTTTTTTACTTTTTTTCACAATTTCACAGTGAACACAATACCGGTTTGTCACATGAAATTAACTGAGCAGAGAACAATGAGTAGCTGTCAAACAGTGTATCACTCACCAGCGCCATCTACTTAAAATGTTGGTTTGTCCTGATTTTTTCTTGAATTTTCTTTGCTATAAACCTCACGGAGCCCGAGGCCTTTCCAACGAATGCAAAACCGTGGAAATCGGTTCGTGCGTTCTGGAGTTATAGCGTCAGGAAGGAAAACCCGACTTATTTTTATATAGTAGATATTTTCGTTTCAATTGTTTCAAATCATAAAAATATTCCCGAAGAGGAATTTTCATTTTTCAATTTTTCCAATTAAAATTTGCAGTAATTACTGTGCATACCAAATAACCAGTAACGGTTGATATAAGGCTACGATTTTTCCTCGAACATCAATTATTTCCACATCAACTCGTTTTCTCCATCTAAATTCCACGGCGTATCTCAACTCATTTTCCATACAAAAAAAATTGTTGGAAGATTATTTGGAAAAAAGTTCGTGGGAGTGGAATAATTTTGGAAGAAAGAACGTTAAGTCATTCCTTTAAGCAACGTTTCGCAACTTTATTGTTGCTTTTTCAAAGCTCTACCAAGAACACATAGATAATATAAAATATTAATGGAAAATGTAAGATTAAAATACCTCGGAAGCGGTGAACGTCCTTCAACCTCCCATTCGAAAAATCGTAAATTCATCAAATAAAATAATCGCACAAGTCAGCTGGTTACTCTGTCATATGAAGACATGATGAATGAATAAATATTTACGTGCTTCAATGTCGTACAGATGTATTAAACCAGTTCACTCATTATCGAATGCACAGAAACGACAGGACGCTCCCACCCCACAAGTAAAACAATACTGCTAAAAAATAAATGAAACTAATCCAAAACAAAAGGGCAACAATAAGCTCTAAAACAATTTATATAAATAAAAATCATATCACACAACATTTAATTCCTGTACCGGGAAAATAAATTCAGGATGTTATAGTAGATTAGGGCTGCCATAAATGTTGGAACATTGACCAACACAAGTGGCAGAGAAACAGGTTAAAATACCACACAAGAATTGAAAACTCATCTGATAAGTATTTTAATAAATTGAATAATAATCCGGGGTTTCTAGAAACGTTCCCGGTTATTGCCTTGTTTTTTTTTCTAGATAGTTGGTTTATTCAACATTTTCCGATCAAATTAGACAAATTTATTCAGATATATCTATCTATATTTATGTATTGTATTGATAAAATATAAACAAAAAATTATAAAAGCACTGCCGTGAAGACAGGAGCTTCTGAGCTCTCGTTGACCTTGTAGGTAGATTCGCAATTCTCAAACTAAGGCAAAACTCCAGACTTCACGTCAGTGCTTTAGCTGACCAATTTTTTTCGATAATTCGCTAGAATTCTCTACGGTATCTATGGTCTTGGTAATGCGATCTGGACAAAATTTGACACGCAGTTTGAATACATTATTCTTCAGCTATGTGCAAAATTTGATTTCAATCCAATCAGCAGTTTCGGAATTATCAGAAACAAAAATTTTGAACGGCCATATTTATGGAACCCCTAGTCTAATTTTGCTCATTGATGAACGTGACCGCTACATTCACGATCCAAACCTGCCTTGAAAATTTCAAGTCCCTAGGACTTTCCTTCCGAAAGTTATAATTTTCTATGGTTTTTATGGTTCTAGTGATGCGATCTGGACAAAATGAAGCTTTAATATATCATTCTCTATTAAAATACAAAATTTTGTCTCAATCGAGTCCGTGGTTTCGAAATTATCGAGAAAACTAAATTTCAAACGACCGTATTCACGGAACCCCTAGTATAGTTCTGCTCATTGATAAACGTCACTGCGAAATTCCAGATCAACAAGCGTGCGAAATTTCATCTCAATCGAATCTGTAGTTTCAAAGTAATCAGGAGAACAAAATTTTCAACGGCCATATTTACGGAACCCCTGGTGGAATTCTGCCCATTAACGAACTGAAGCGATCGGCAGTACTGTCGTGTCTGATACTCGACCGAGGGGGTAGAGAAGAGAAGGGAGTACCGTCGAGTATCCGACACTACAGTACTGTCGATCGCTTGTGGTTACCCTACTGGTTTAATACATCTGTACGACATTGGAGCACGTAAATATTTATTCATTCATCTTATCATATGACAGAGAAACCAGCTGACTTATGCGATTATTTTATTTGATGAATTTACGATTTTTCGAATGGGAGGTTGAGGGACGTTTACCGCTTCCGAGTTATTTTAATTTTACATTTTACATTAATATTTTATATTATCTATGTGTTATTTGTAGAGCTTTGAAGAAGCAGCAATAAAGTTGAAAAACGGAATGACTTAACGTTCTTTCTTCCAAAATTATTCCACTCCCACGAACTTTTTATACATTATTAGAAACAGGGAATACGAAACAAATTGAGTAGATTATTTGGATTGTTTCCATTATCTGTACGGTTTCCGAAGTTTTGGCTGGCATTAGCCCTGTCTTCAGGGTGGTAGTCCTGAGGAGGACTGGGTGCCAAACTACGTCTGTCTGGACTTGTATGCACCATGCTTGTTTCATGTGGAGTTATCGGGATTCGAACACGGGTATTCCAGGTACAATTTGTAACTCTTCACCATTCGTGTACCGAAGCAGGTAATTATTATGCACTCATGCATAATGAAACAATTCCTTCAAAGAAAAATTGTTCTTGATAATCTAATGAGCTGGTCCTATTGCACCAAAGTACTTTGCAACCTATTACTTTGCATTTTGTCAAATTTGAAAAGTGAAAATTAACCCAACACTTTGTGTTTCTCACTTTTCGCTTTTCACATAGCGTTCATCGTTTTCAATTATTGTGACAGTAACGATGGAAATTATTTTTTTATCTGAAATTTTCACTAGTAATACCACTAGAGGTCAAATTATTTCCGAAATTTTTTCGAGCTCATGAATATTTTGAAAATTATCCCGAGTCGAAGACGTGCACCTTGAGAACCCCCTTAAAAAGAGTCACGGGAAAAATAAAAGAAAAATTGAAAAACAAAATTATAAGAATATTGTTAGTGGTTCTTTCACAAAATTTAATATTATTATTTTCAAAATTTGAACCATAACAATTTTGGCGCCCAACGCGTGGCTTGAACAAGGTGATTATTGGTTTGAAAAAGGTGAATGATTTGAATTTATTTTTCGGATTCATAATAATTTTTTTTTAATAATATTTTTTAAATAAATGAGCAATTTTTTTTAAAAAATGGAAATGGGGGGTAAAATTATGTTGGGGGAAAAAGTTAAAACAGAATCAAATGTATTAATTAATTTATTAATGGAAATGAAACAAAAGATGGAAGAAATAAAGGAAGAAATGAAAGATAATTCAGAAAGTTTGAATCAAATGAAGGAAGAAATGAAAGATAATTCAGAAAGTTTGAATCAAAAGATGGAAAAAATGAAAGATAATACAGAAAGATTGAAACTGGACATGAATAAAAAATTTGAGAAAATGGAAGAAATTTCAGAGAGATTAGAGACTAAAATAGAAGAAAATTCAAGGGAACTGAAGAAAACCAGAGAAAGAATTTATTTATGGGAAAACAGACTTGAGAATAAAATTGAAGAAGAAATAATTGATTTTGAGAAAGACAAAGAACTTACAGTAAAAATAGAAAATATAGAAGAAAATATGAAATTGAATGAAATTAATATGCAGAAATTACAAGACTCATCATATAAGAAAGAAGAAAAAAATGCTTTTAAATCTAATGATGACAAGAAAGGAACTAAAGAGGATAGTTCTGAAACAGAAATAGGAAAATATTGTTTTCGAAATATTCATAGAATAGAAAATTCTATATACAGATTCAAGAAAGGGGATATCAAGTTGATATACAAAAAATCAGGCAAAATTGAGCTGATACAGACAGAAATTCAGAAATTTGATAGATTTTATTCTACAAAATTAAGACAAAGAGGTGACAAACGTAAGAAGGCAAAATTTGATGACAGCGAAGAAGATGAGAGTTCCCTAATGTATGATGAAATCGATGATGATTCCCAGAAGCAAAAACGAGCTTATAAGATGAACAATAAAAAGAAAAAAATTATTAAAAGAGGTCATAAACCTGCGCCAAAGAAGACTTCCATAAAAAAAACGGAACAAAGTAAAAGAGAAGTGGGGAGAAATATTATAAAAAAATTTTTCGACATAAATGATGTTCATATATAAATCCAATTAAAAAACAAATAATGCTTATCAAGAAAATTTTTGTCATTATTCGAGTTATAAATTACAAATTAATGAATAAATTTCAATATTTAAAATTTATTTTTTTTTATAAAAAAAAAAAAATTTATTAAATATTTAATTTGGGGAATTGTCATGGAAATCCAAGAATGAAAAATAAATTCAAAATATATCACCAAACAAAATTCGATGAATGATTAAAATATGAATTTTCTCTTTAAAGGGGGCTCAGATTATTTAAAATGTTACCATAGAAATTGTTGTTAAATTATTAGAATTAAGCAAGCCAATTTTTTTTGACAATTGTAAAAAAAGTCAGTGTGGAAAATTTTCTTTGAATTGTATTATTGAAATTGAGGTTTGGAAACGAAAGATTATCAAAGATTTATGCAGCCTGAGATCATGAAGTTGTTGATTTGGTGAGATTCAGATGGCTGTTGGTTGTTGAAAGCCTTCAAATTCGAGGTTCAAGGAGATACTGGAATCGAGCTGCAGTATAGGGTGAATTCGCCAGTAAGCCGGACAGTCCCGGTACTCGGACAAAACGGGTATTATTTGAAATAACTTGAGAGAAATCCATTTAGAATTCCCTAAATAATAACAAATCATTAGAGCCAATGTGCCTACATCTCACTGGTTAATTTTTTGTTCAGCAATTGCTACCATTTAAATGTAAAAAGCGCGCAAATTTAGTGATATGCCAGCAGTTGTCTATTGTTACGCATTGTAGATAAGCAGGTGCTATTTCAAAGGTATCTAAAATATAATTTCGTCCATTATATGAATTCGCATGTATATTATATTTATTGTGGAAGGTCAGAAGCTTCATAATAATCATTTAAAACTGTATTTTTTTTTTATTTTGAAGTGATAATTAGGTGTCCGGTAACTGGAAAAGTTTTTTGGTGAAACTCCAGTATTCGGACAGGTGTCCGACTACTAGGAGTTCAAAGCTTGTTCATTTCATTTCTTTTTGGCGTGTTTGTATGACTTATCGCACATCTCTCTTTCGCATCAAATAAATTGATACTTCTTTTGAACTGTAGCTAGTGGTCGTACAGATGAACCAAATATTATATATAGATTATGGCCAGTTGAAATTCGTCCGACTACTGGACCCACGCAATTCGTTTTGTTCCAATAGTCGGCCACTACTTCTTGTTTTCGGCATTTCATGACACCAGTTATCACGTTTTTTTTTGTTTTATTTAATTTCTGACATGAATATAGAGGGAAAGCTTTGTAATTTTTGTCAATAGGAAGAGAATAACCTAAAATAAGCGGTGCAGGCGGTGAGTAATAATGGAAAATTAAGGGAATTTGCCGGCAGTATGGTGTACCGAAGTCAACGGTGCAGGACCGTATTAAGGGGTTTTGGACGCAATCAAAGTCATCTTTTAAAAACTATTTCATCCGTTTTGAAATATTCGTATTTTCGAGTTGAACTTGGTGACGTCAAGCACCAAATAGTTTGAAATAATTTAGTCCGGTTTGAAAACAAGTTTTAGGATAGTTCGAACTGCGGTTTGTACTTGACATGGACAAATGGTTTCCGACCGCTTTCGAAAAAAGTGGTATGAAGAATATTGGTTATGTTTGTTGGTTTCTTCATGGATTTGTTCATTTGTGCGTTTTGTAAAGATTTGAGTGTAAGGACGTCACCGTTTTGAAATTATGGCATTTTAGCGATATACGAATAGAAAAAATAGTTTTTGCATTCATGTTTGAATATTAATTATGTCTATAGTCTATAATCCAGAGTCAAATTTTCTTCTTATATAGGAGTAGCAATAATGTCTGCTCGAAGAAATATTGTCTGTAACGGTGGCGTAACTGGTTTCTTCATTAATTATCAATTAAGAAAAACTCCATATTTGCAATTTTTCGTCATTTTCTCGTAAATGGTTCTTCTAAGGTATAAAGGGATCTGAATAAATCCTTCATTATTTGAACCTGCTATTCCATTTTCGAGGTCATATACAGGCTGTTGCATTAAAAAAAGTGTAACTTTGGTCTACATCTTTGTTTTTGAACTGTATATATGTAAATACTTTTGAATTGTGCTCCTGACTACCCTATACACAGCGCAAAAAATTATTTTCAAAATATCTTTATCTACACCAATATGAGATCCGCGTCTGTGGTGGGCCACCCGGTAGGTAATGCCGAACCAAATTTTTATCTTGAAATCATTATTATTTTAACGAAACTGTTCCAAACAAGAGATTATTAGTAATATAGTTGTATTATTTTTATATTCAATGCTCAATAATCTTTAAAAAATTTCGGCTTTGACACATTTATTGAAGTTTAGATATCTATTAAAGTACGAAATATTTTTGAAAAATTATCTCACCAAAATACCGATCAAAAAAGGATTAATTTTTGATTAATTATTTTCATTATTGATACCAAACAGTAATGTCTTCTTTTCTGTTATTTATTGTTACGGAGTTTGTTTTAATTTATTGCCAAATGTTATATGTCTAAATTATACATACTATTAGAGGTAGTTATGTATATCTTCCTGTAGATACAAAATAGAGTAAGTAATATTATAATATGATCATAAATTCACGTGAAGATCATAAGAAATTCCCCAGATGTGGCCCTGTTGAAAATTAACCAATCATGAGCTGTCCGACTACTAGCGACTGTCCGGCCGACTACTGGCATAAACTGTCCGACTACCGGCGAAAATGGACTTTTTTTATTATTTCATTGCGAAAAATTCATACAGAGCTAAAGAAAGTATTTTTTGTGATTATATGTGTGGCCACATTCTCAATACCTTACCTGAAGAAAGAATTAGAGTAATGACTCTAAAACTATAGTTTCTAGAAGAATTTCAAGTTCATATTTGCTCAAACTGTCCGACCACTGGCGAACTTACCCTATTCATTGCTGATTTCACAGTTTAGAAGAGAACTGTGGGATAAAACTGTCCCAACAGCTCATACCAGAAATATTAGTGGAACCCGAGGCAATAGATCTCATAGGATCAATCACTGAATTCAAAGATATTCTCTACGAAACGGAGGAGAAATTTGAAGCTTGCATTTTATGAGCTATATTTAGAGTAAGCTGTTTACTGTGAGTTTTTAATTTATATTTTGTTCGATAGGAGTCATAATTTAGAATTTATAGAATTAGTTTATTGATTTAAATAATAAGTTTTTGTAAACAAAAATTATATCATTTGTGCACCTTGAGAACCCCCTTAAAAAGAGTCACGGGAAAAATAGAAGAAAAATTGAAAAACAAAATTATAAGAATATTGTTAGTGGTTCTTTCACAAAATTCAATATTATTATTTTCAAAATTTGAACCATAACAATATATATCTACGATATTAGCCATACAAAGAAGATTCAAGCAACAGAGAATAAACTGCTCAGAGCAGCAATGAATATGCCGTGGTTCGTAAGAAACCAACAAATCCACAGAGACTTAGAATGGGAAACTGTCACAGATTTCCTAAAAAAGAAGGCCGAGAAGATATTTGAAAAAGCAAGTCAACACCGAAATGATGAGCTAAGAAGACTAGTTGACTACAACCCCGCAGAAGATGTGGTTAGGATACCCACCTATCACAAAAGACCCAGAGATCAATTACGTAGAAACAGAAATTGAGTTATCTCAATTTAAATCATCCAGAAGAAGAGACTCCTATGGAATTCAAATTCATAGGTAACACAAGCATCACGACAAAGATCGTGATAGAGATACGAACAAGAAGAGTCAAAAGGTTAGTAGGTAATAAATGCCCGGAATCTAAAACAGCAGGTTAGGTTTAGTTAGAGTAGGTCGTGCTTCACACGAAGTCCCACACTGTTCTATCTATCGGAGATAGTTCGTCCATCAGGATTCCCCCTGACTAAAAAAAAAAAAAAATGGGGTCTCGGTGGCCGAGCAGACAGAAAGCCAAGGCTTTGTGTGCATGTTAGGGAGTTCAGAACAAAGATTGGCCTCGGGGTGCACAGGCAACGAACTCATCCGGAGTCCGTGAATAAGGAAATTAACATCGAACGTCGTCATAGGGGATACTCGACCGAGGAGATGAAAATCGCCGCGGTTGAGGAGGCACACGCGATTGAGTACGGCCGAAGTAGACTGGGCCAAGAGGTCCGGTTTGTAAATGTCTTTCTGAGTCACTTCTTCCCAGGAAGAACAATTGACTTTTGAGAGGCATGAGAAGATCTCGAGCCTATAGGGCTTTGTTGGAACAGGCCATCACGGAGTTGTCCTCCTCGGGTTCCTCTAGCCCGGACACCACTATTATGAGTGATCAGGAGTCACTCGGTGCCTCTATACCTAATGCGGACCAGTACCTTGAAGCGGCAAGAAGTCTGTTGCCAAAGGGTCAGAGAGTGCGACTATCCAGGCTCTCAAGCGCTGGTCGTGTTAGCAGAACAGGTGGAGGCAGGCCTAGTACCGTCAGGAATGATACAGGCCTGCCTCAAAGCCATGATAACATCGTATGGCAAACAAAAACGGAGGTCTGTGAGAAAAATAAGGGTTGTAACGCCTAGTGATAGGGATACTAGAAGGCGTAAGGAATATGCGGACATGCAAAATCTCTTCAAGAAGAACATGTCCAGAGCCGCAAAGCGGATTCTGAACGGAGGGAATAAAACGTCTAATCCATCCCTCGAGGAAATGGTGAACCACTGGAAACCAGTGTCAACCGTTCCCTCGGCTCCAGTTCAGCAACACGAATCCCTGCCAGAACATCGGCAAAAATCTGCTACCGCTTCCCCGATTGATTAGTGAAAGCGAGATCAGTATGGTGAGAATTCCATACAACTCAGCTCCTGGCATTGATGGCGTAACATTCGCCATGTGGAGTAAAGTTCCACCAGCCCATAGGGCTCTTTTGTACAACCTCGTGTTGCATCTGGGATCATTTCCAAACCAGCTTTTAGCGAGCAGGACGATATTAGTCCCTAAGAAAACAGGTGGTGTAACACCTTCTGATTTTAGGCCAATCAGCATAGCGTCTGTCATAGTCCGATAATTACATAAGATATTGGTGAGACGTTTTGGGGCGGCTGGGGTCATTGATGAGAGGCATCGATGCCTAGAAGACGGTTGTGCCGAAAACATTTCGGTGTTGGCAGCCTTCCCACATCAAGCCAGACAACATCTGAAAGAGCTGCATCTAGTGTCTCTAGATGTGGCCAAGGCGTATTGTAAAGCCTAAAGAGCCTGTATATTCCATTTCCTGAGTTCAATGTATTGTTTGCATTATTCAAGCTATTGTTCAATAATATGACAAGCTTGCACTTTATTAATGTGGAACATTAATTCTCATCGAGTATAAGTTCGATAGAATGTGAAGGAATCCAATTAGAAATATTCAAGTGAACTAGTAGTTTCTATCTACTACATGGCGATCCTGCCAATTTGAAAATGGGCCCCACGTTGGGCGCCAAGAAAGTGAATCTAACATCACCAGACTCCTGGTGGTATGCAAGGCATCGGCATGGGAGGATCCCAGCTACACCCAGGTTCCATGGGGGCCATGAACGACAGTTACTCGATGTCCCAGAATCAGACGATCAATTTCACGCAGCAGAGTTTGAGGCAGAGGGGAAATGGTGACAGTGATGAATCCGACTATGGGCCCCAACCCCGGCATGAACCCCATGAACACCCAGATGGACGCGAGGTTGCAGCAGTATTGAGTGCTAGATGTGAGTGAACTTTTAAGAACAACAAGGCTATCTGAAGGAGACATTTTTTTTATGAATCGTACCTATTTATATTGCTTTTGGTAAGAGTTAAGTTATATTGTTATTTATATCTAAAGATAGATTGAATTTATGTTAGTTATGTTTGGGATGAATTGATGAATAGGGCAGGTATTGAATATTTTTTCAGTATAACAGTTCTTTTTACTTTGAAATTCATTTAAAAAATTCTACGCTACATTAAAATGATAGGAGCTTCTTTTGATAACTACCCCATTTACTTAATTTGGTTATACAGCACAAATATTTTATTTTCGATTATTTTGAATGCTTTATTCATTCATACACTTGGATGGAAAAATTGTTCTTTTAATATTGCTATTATCATAAGAGTTCAACAAGGAAAGTATAAGATATCTTGTTATCGAAATATTATCATAGTGGTTTTTAAGAATTTTGAATATTGCACAATGTTATGATCTTTCCTTGTCACGATGAATTCGGTTGGATTTGGAAGAATATAATTTCAAGATTGAATATGTTAAAGGAGAAAATAACGTGATTGCAGATGCTCTATCACGCATAAGTATAGAGGATCTGAAAAAGTTAAACACCGATAATTCACAGATACTATTAACTACTCGGTCAATGTCAAGGTCGAATTATAATGAAAGTAAGACTAATTCTTCATCAATATCAAAAACTTCTATTACTACACCCGAGTGTCGAGTTCGGGAGGCATTGAATAACTTCGATGTTTTAAGTAAGTACAATTCACAATTTCGCGAAATCATATTACAAGAAATATTATTCATAAAAGGAAGAAGAGCGCTCTCGCCTCGTTTTCAATCACTAACGGCAAAATTCCTGTGTTAGCACAAATTTTGTCTGAGCTGAATCGTTTCGCCGGTGAAAGAAAATTGAGTCGATTAAGAATGAATTTGAATGATGTTCTATTCACGCAGTGCACTGTAAATGAATTTAAGGAAGTAGGCCAAAATATTTTGAAGAATATTGAAATTGTACTATGTAGCCCGCGAAGAGTAGTTGAAGATAAGGAAGAACGACATCAATTGATAACAACATTTCACGACAATCCTGTTTACGGTGGTCATAGTTGACAGAAAAGACTGCTCAAAAAATTGAATTCTCATTATTTTTGGAAAGGCATGTCACGTGATGTAGCTAAGTACACAAGAGAGTGTCAAATAAATAAAAAAGTTGAAGGTCATATAGAACCGCTTGTCTTGACTCCCACACCTCAAAGAGCTTTTGATATTGTATCCATTGATACAATGGGTCCTTTTCGTAAATCAGATATGGGAAATTATTATGCAGTAACCATTCAATGCGAACTGACAAAATATATAGACATATTACCATGCATAAAAACAGAATGAAGAAATATTTTCCTGTGCAATGAGATAGTATACCTATTCTATTGTTATTATGTACCTATTGACTATTGTTATTATATACCCAACGGTTGCAACCACCCTATTCTTTATCCATTAACTTTAGTTTTATGTTTTCTCTTATTATATTTTATTTATTTGTAATTTGATCATTTTAACAATATTAATTAAGAGTTACTTAAGTTTCGAGTTTTCAGGTGATTATGAATTATGAATTCATGTATTTACAGATAGTAAATAGTATTGTTAGATGTAGTAGAGTTTGTTAGAGTCATTTTGTTATTTCTTGTCTTGAATGCTTTGTTCCACAGCTCATAATTTCTGGATGTCCTTGCAAACGGCCGTTGCAACGACAATTTCAGGAAGGGAAGGTGTAAAGCCTAAAGAGCCTGTATATTACATTTCCTGAGTTCAATGCATTGTTTGCATTATTCAAGCTATTGTTCAATAATATGACAAGCTTGCACTTTATTAATGTGGAACTCTAATTCTCATCGAGTATAAGTTCGATAGAATGTGAAGGAATCCAATTAGAAATATTCAAGTGAACTAGTAGTTTCTATCTACCACAGTATGACTCCGCCAGCCATCAGGCATGAGAGAGGCTGGAATACCTGAAGTGCTGGTCGGGTACGTCGCTGCCACATACTCCAGAAGTACACCTGTCTTGGAGTGTGACGGTAAAAGATCTCACGAGATCCCGGTAAGCAGGGGAGTTCGCCAGGGCTTTTTTTTTTGTTTAGTCAGGGGAAAACCTCATGGACGAACTATCTCCGATAGATAGAACAGTGTGAGACTTCGTGTGAAGCACGACCTACTCTAACTAAACCTAACCTGCTGTTTTAGATTCCGGGCATTTATTACCTACTAAACTTTTGACTCTTCTTGTTCGTATCTCTATCACGATCTTTGTCTTGTGATGCTTGTGTTACCTATGAATTTGAATTTGAATTTCATAGGAGTCTCTTCTTCTGGATGATTTAAATTGAGATTACTCAATTTCTGTTTCTACGTAATTGATCTCTGGGTCTTTTGTGATAGGTGGGTATCCTAACCACATCTTCTGCGGGGTTGTAGTCAACTAGTCTTCTTAGCTCATCATTTGGGTGTTGACTTGCTTTTTCAAATATCTTCTCGGCCTTCTTTTTTAGGAAATCTGTGACAGTTTCCCATTCTAAGTCTCTGTGGATTTGTTGGTTTCTTACGAACCACGGCATATTTATTGCTGCTCTGAGCAGTTTATTCTCTGTTGCTTGAATCTTCTTTATATGGCTATTGGCTGCATTGCCCCATGCCGCCGAGCCATATGTTAGTTGGGGTCTTGCAATTGACTTGATCATTCGTAGGTTCGTGCTTTGGTTCGTTTGGCTTCTTCTTCCTAGTAGTGGGTAAAGTCTACTCATTGCTGAGTTTGTTTTATCCACTGCATATTTTATATGGTTTTTCCATGTAAGCCCTTTATCTAGTTTTACTCCTAGATATTTGACTTCATTTTTCCATTCTATCTCTTCTCCATCTATCTGTAGGTTGGAATTAATTTCAAGTCTCCGCTTCTGTAGTAGAATAGCTTGGCTCTTTTTGCTATTTATTTGAATTTTCCATTTAATGAACCATTCTTCTAAATCTTCTAGTGCTTCTTGCAGTCTTCTGTGTATGACATCTGGTCGGCGATGTCTGAAGGCTATTTCCGTGTCGTCTGCATAAAGGGCTAGCAGATTCCAGGTTCTTAGGAATATCGTAGATATATATGTTGTAAAGCAGAGGTCCTAGAACTGATTCTTGGGGCATTCCTGTTTCTACTTGTCTGGTGGTAGATAATGTGTCGTCTATTTTGACATAAAAATTCCTGTTCCTCGGGTAGTTTCTTATTATCTTGCAGGTTTTGGTGGTGTAGCCTGCCATCATCATCTTGTAGGCAAGTCCTTCGTGCCAAACTCGGTCGAAGGCTCTCTCGACATCTAATAGCACTAATCCTGTGGCTTGTTTATTCTGAAATCCTTCAGTGACATATTCAGTGATCCTTAACAGTTGAAGTTCTGTGGAGTGATTTCTTCTGAATCCAAATTGTTCCGGTGGTATCAGTTTCAGCGGTTCTGTTTCTTCATTGAGTCTTTTTGCAATGACTCTTTCGACAATTTTTCCAAGGGCTGACAGTAGACTTTTCGGCCTGTAGTTTTGTGGGAATTTTCCATCTTTTCCTGGCTTATTGAACACAATTACTTCTGCTGTTTTCCATCTTTCCGGATAGTATTCTGTTCTCATCACTGCGTTTGCTATATTGGTAAGCGCTGCTATTCCTTTTCTGGGCAATTTCCGTAACATAAAGTTTGTTACTTTCTCTTTTCCTGGAGCTTTCCTGTTTTTCAATTTCTTGATGATTTCTTTAATTTCCGTTGGTGTTGTTGGGTTTGGGATGGTATCACCTTCCGGCGGTTCCAACATCAATTCTTCATTTCCTTCGACTTCTTCTTCTAAGTCTTTATTGTCATGGTCTTCTCTGTCGTTGATCCTGGCTTCTCGTTCTATTGCGTCAACAAGAGCTTCGGCTTTTTCAAGCTTTGAGTAGGCCATCCCATTAGCTCCGTGTAGAGGGGGAATTTTGGTTTTCTCGCGTCGTAACCACTTTTGTATCTTCCATGCTGAGTGGTCTATGGTGTTTAGCTCTCTAACTCTTTGGTTCCATCTGTCTGTTCTCAGTTCTCTCAGCGCATTTTTCAGCACTTGGCTGTGTTTATTCAGCTCTTTCTTGTCTTTTTCTCTATGTGAAGTTCTGTAGATCTTCCTAAGTTTTCTATTCCTCTTCATAAGCTCCTTTATTGCTTTTGGGGTTTCACCATGTGGATGTTTCGGGGCTGGCCCCCGATTCTTCTGGTACTTTCCTCGTAGGCTTCTTTTATTCGGGTTTCTAATTTTTCAACTTCATCTTCTAGATCTTCAGGGGTTCTTATCTGTGGAATTTCAGTAATTTTCTCCTGGAGTATTTTACTGTACTTTTGCCAGTCTGTAAAGTCTTTCGTTTGAAGTTCTTCTGTTATCGGTCTGCGTCCCAATCTGAGTTCTATTGGGTTGTGGTCTGATGTGCCCTCTTCTATAGTATCAAGTGTGAAATCTTGGGTAATATCTTTCATTATGACGATATCTAATACGTCCAGTAGGCCATTACTTCTGGGCAGGTAGGTCGGAATTTCAGGTCCTAATAATATGGCATTTAGTTTTTCGGCGTACTTCTTAAGCTTCTTCCCATTTTGGTTTTCAGTTCTGCTATTCCATTCTCTTGATTTGCAGTTCATATCGCCAATAATGATGTTCGGGTAGTTTCCTTCAAGCATCTTCTTCAGGTCTTCCTCTTTCAAGTCGTTTTGGGGTGGTTTGTAGGCTGACGTAATTTTCATTTGTCCTCGATTCGTATTAACTATAATCGAGACGGCTTCTATTTTCCCATTATTCAGTATATCGTCAAAATAGTGGTCGATGTTCCTCTTGACTATTAGGGCTACGCCCCCTCCTGTACAATTTCTGTCAATTCTGTATATTTCATGGTCGGGAAATGAAATTCTATTTCTTGTAGATAGTCTCGTTTCTTTAATGGCTATAATATCCGGTTGTTTCTCGGATATTATTTCTTCTATTTCAGATCTACGGGCTCGTAGACCGTTTGCGTTCCATGAGACTATCTTTAGGTTGTTTTTATTTTCGTTAGTCACTAGCTCCATTAATTGAGTTTAGTGAGTTTTCGGAACTTTTTGTCCATCTCTGTTTCCAGGAATTTCATGAGCTTGCTCATGATATTTTTGGTGAAGGTATCTAGATCCTCGGTGGTTTCGGGTCCTTTCTTGTTGGTCTCTTCTTTCTTCTTTTGGCTGCTTTTCTTGGATTTTCCATTTTTTGGGGCTTCTTTCTTCTGCTCTTGTTTGAGTGGTAGCGTTTTCTTCTTTTTATCTTCTTCCTTCTGTTCTTGTTGGACAGTAGGCATCTTTTTCTCTTCTTCTTTTCTTGCTCTGGTCGCAGTCTTCTTTTTGGTCACCAGTTTCCACTCGCTACATCCTTTGTAGCTGGCTTGGTGACCTGTTTTTCCGCAGAGCGCACAGGTAGCAATTCTCTCCTCGTTTTCTCTTGTTAGCGTACAATCTTTACTATTGTGCGCTCTAGAGCATTTAACACATCTCCATGGGAATGTGCATTTACTTTGCGCATGTCCGTAACGTTGATATCTATGACATTGGCCAGGTCCAATGCTCTTTTTCTTCGGCTCTACTACACAATTTATACCGTAGAGCTGTTTCACTTCGAATACCTTCTTATTTTGGGTTTTCACCAAAAATAAGGGTATTGCCTTCTTGGTTTTGTTGGATGTCATCCTCATGACATCCGCGTCGGTAACGCCTTGCTCGGCTAAGTCTTCGGTGATGATGGTAATATCTGCGTCTAGTGGTAGATATCGTACCATCGCGTAGATTTTCTTTTCTTCTTCTCTTTGGAGCGTGTTGAATTCTTTTCCCTTTGACTCGAGGAATTTCGTCATCTTCCTGTGGTCATCGGGGGATTGAGGTACAACACGAATGCCGTCCCTTACTGTGGTCGCTCTTTGATATTTTATGCCTTTCGCTTGCATTTCCCTCGACATTTGAGTCCAGTCGGCAGTGCCCTTCAAGGTCACTGGTAGGACCTTTTCTTTCCTCGGCTCAATTGGAATAAAGACTCCAATTTCTTCTGCGGGTGCAGAAGAAGCTTCTACTGGGCGATATACTTTTTGCAGCGCTGCAGTATATGTCATTTTCTTAGCTGGCTCTCCTGCAGCTAAAATACTCCTTCCGGGTTGTCCTATGGGGGCCTCTTTTGGGGGTGCGGGGGTTGACACTCTCTCTTCTGTTCCAGAGGAGAAGCCATTTTCTTTTCTCTTAGCCCGTTTCCGCGGCTTCGAGGGCTGATACATTTCTGCTCTCAAGGATTTCACCTCATCTGATAAAGTTTTAAGACTCTCCGTCAAAACTTTCAGTTGACTCATGAGGCTGTTGATCTGGTCCTTCTGTTCTTTTATAATCCGATCTTCTTCGGATTCATCATTAACTTCTTCTTCTTCAATATCCATATCGGATATTTCTTCATCCGATAAGTTTTCTGCGTCGGATTCTCTGTCCTCATTTGCAGAGTCGTATTCCGACATTTTATCAGAGTGACTCAGCAAAACAACACTTTAACACTTTTTTCACTAAATTCACTTTTGTCTCTTCAATGTAAAATTATCTGTGGAACCATCGATCTAAACCTGGACTCAACACAGTTATTTCTTCGATTCTTATCACTTCTATACGAGGTTATCTAGAACTAGACCTGCATAATAAAATTCGTTAGTTCACTTGGCACACATGCGCATTTCTCAATACGTCTGCACTCCCCGAAGGTTCAATCGCTACTGATTCGCCAGGGCGATCCAATGTCGAGCATTTTGTTCGCATTGGTGGCGAACAGGGTCTTGAGGGCGGTTCCTGCCTTCTAGTGGGGTACAGTCGACATTTGCCATTTAACATAATCAAAGGTAGGCATGACTTCACCGCTCGAAGTCGCCTTAGTCGCCTTACAACAAGGGTTGAGTTTCAACCCTAATAAGCGTGTAGCGACTTCATTAGTAAGATCAGGGAAAGTACAGAAAATCAAAGTTCTCACCTGGGCACAGTTCCTACGGAAGAGAGGCGGTAGGTACTTGGGAGTTTATATAAGCCCCAGAGGACTGGGAAAGAGCAGCCCCACAATGGAATTGGAACTCTTAAGAGTTCTTAAGCTTGCGACTTAAGCCTCAACAACGCCTAAAGATCTTGCGTTGTTTTCTGGTACCCAGATATTATCACTCGTTGGTATTGTCTGAGTGCACTATGAAGGTCCTGAAGCAGCTGTACCTCCAGATTAAAGTGGCAATAAGGCGATTGGTGGGATTGCCTTAAGATACACCGCTTGGGTATTTTCACGCCTCTGTCGAAAATGGTGGACTCGGGATTCCCGCATTCGCCATCATTATACCCGGTATCATCAGGGACAGACTGGCTCGCCTGAAGGAATCGTCCTCGGAGGCGGCTAGATCTGTCTCGGATACAGATTAGGCCCAACATAAGATCGGTTGGGCCGAGAAAGTACTGTCCATAGGAGGTGACAGGATATACTCTGCAGAACAACGCAGACAGTACTGGGCTATGAGGTTATATACCTCTAATGATGGGTATGAGCTCAGGGAGAGTGAGAAGTCGACCGCTTCTATTCGGTGGATTGATGCTGGCAGCACGGGCATACCCGGAAGGGACTATCGCTAATATCATCACGTGCATGTCAACAGTCTTCCAGCCCGAGTACGCTTGACGAGGGGTCGCAGAACCGCCCTTACGAACATAAATTGTAGGGCTAGGTGTACTAGCACTGAGACAGCGGCACAGTGTTGCTTCCGCACTCATGGCGGATGGATCATGAGACACGATGCCGTGTGCAAGACACTCTCTGGCTTCTTCAAAAATAAGGGGCTCGAGGTGCACAACGAACCGCACCTACGAAAATAACAGGGCGTTCGTAAACCTGACCTGGTTGTCGTGAGGGAGCACGATGTGTTGGTCGTAGACGCCCAGATCGTGTCAGGCGCGCAGCCGCTTGACCTGGCCCACAGTTTGGAGGTCGGCAAGTATAATATCGATCCGGTTAAGGACGAAGTCGCCAGGCTGACTTGTAGGCCGGCCTCATCTGTGAGGGTCACATCATGCACTCTCTCCTGGCAAGGTGTATGGTCTCAACAGTCAGCAGATATATTGACTGACAACTTGGGAGTACCAATTGGGCTACTCAGTGGAATAACCACTAGGGTGTTGCAAGGGTCGTCCACGAACTGGACCCGGTGGAACCAAATAACATCAAGGGTTCCAGTCTCAGAGTCAGTGTCGGGTAGGGTGTTTGCGAGGGCATCACCCCTGAGCCACCTGCGCATATAAGAGCTGAATTCGGGTGCAGGAAATTAAACCGTGCTCACTTCTTGTATTAGGAGTGGAAACAGAGGAGTTTTTAGTTAGTACGACCCCCGTGAATTCGCCAAACAGCTATGGTGGAAGTCCGTAAACAGGATTTTATCCTCACAAAAAAAAATGACAAATTTTTTTTTTCGGTTATTCGCTAGAATTTCCTACGGTATCTATGGTTTTGGTAATGCGATCTGGACAAATGTCGCACGTAGTTTGAGTACATCATGCATCATCTATGTGCAAAATTTCATTCCAATCCAACCAGTATCAGGTAAAAAATATTTTCAACGGCAACATTTACGGAACCCCTAGTCTAATTTTGGTCATTGATGAACGTGACCGCGAAACTCGAGATCCACATCTTTCCGTTCGAAAAATATAATTTTCTATGGTTTCTATGGTTCTGGTCATGCAATCTGGAAGAAATGTAGCTTGAGTATGTTATTCTCAAAAAAAATACAAAATTTCGTCACGATCGAATCCGTAGCTTCGAGATTATCGAGAAAACTAAATTTCAAACGACAATATTTACGGAAACTCGAGCCCTATTTTGCTCATTGCTCATTTCACGTGACCGCGAAATTCGAAATCCATACAAATCTAGGAAATTTCGAGTCCCTAGGCCTTTCCATTCGTAAGTTTATTGTTGGGTTTCTATGGTTCTGGTCATGCGATCTGTTCATTAGCTTGAACACGTCATTCTCAGTTCGAGTGCAAAATTTCATCTCAATCTATAGTTCCGGAAAAATCAAAAGAACAACATTTCGAACGGCCATATTTACGGAACCCCTGGTAGAATTCTGCCCATTAACGAACTCAACCGAGGTATTTGGGAACTGAACCCAGACTAAAATTTCAAGTCTCTAGGTTGTTTCGTTCGAGAGTTATCGTGCTTACGGACGGACGGACGGGCGGCCGCACGGCAGTGGCGGCTCGTCGGGGTAGGTCAGGTAGGCGGCGCCTACCTTGGAAAATCCATCTTTAGTGTATGTCGAAATTATGAAATGATTCATATTTTTGAGCGCTCTTACTTCTTCTATATCATTTCGTCCGTTTACACGATAACTCTCGAACGAAACGACTTAAAAAATTGAAATTTTTCAGGGTGGGTTCGAATCTCAAATGCCGCGGTTGAGTTCGTTATTGGGCAAAATTCGACCAAGGGTTCCGTTCGGAATTTTGTTCTCCTGATAACTTCGGAACTACTGATTCGATCGAGGTGATTTTGCACTCAGATGGATAATGACGTGTTCAAGCTACATGCAAAATTTTGTCCAGATCGCATGACCAGAACCATAGAAACTATAAAAAATTATAACTTTGTGACGAAAGGGCCCAGGGACTTAAAATTTTCAGAATAGGTGTGGAACTGAGAGACTCTAAGAATATCAAAAAATTAAGAAAAGCACTGCCGTGAAGTCAGGAGCTTTTCAGCGCTCGTACATTCACCTTGAAGGTAGATTCGCATTTTCCAGTTTTAGAAGTCAATTGCAGGAATTTTCGAAAGCTGTCAAAAAAATTCTCAAACTCAGACAAAACTCCAGACTTTGTCAGTGCTTCAGCTGACCAATTTTTTTTCGATAATTCGCTAGAATTTTCTACGGTATCTATGGTCTTGGTGATGCGATCTGGACAAAATAACGCACGTATTTTTAATAAATCATTCCCCAGCTAGTTGCAAAATTTCATTCCAATCAAATCAGTAGTTCAGAAATTATCAGGAAGAAAATATTTCGAACGGCCATATTTACGGAACCCCTAGTTCAATTTCGCTCATTGAAGAATGTGACCTTGAAACTCACGATCCAAACCCACCCTGAAAATTTCAAGTTCCTAGGCCTTTCCGTTCAAAAGTTACAATTTCTATGGTTTCTATGGTTCTGGTGATGCGAGCTGGACAAAATTTTGCATGTAGCTTGAACACTTCATTTTCCATTAGATTGCAATAATTTCATCTCGATCGAATCTGTAGTTTCGGAATAATCAAGAAAACAAAATTTCGAGCAGCCATATTTACGGAACCCTTTGGCGAATTTCGCCCAATAACGAACTTAACCGCGGCATTCGAGATTCGAACCTACCCTGAAAATTTCAAGTTTCTAGGACATTCCGTTCGAGAGTTATCGTGTATACGAACGGACAGACTCGGATTTTCCGACGGATTCGTCATCAGTGAGTCGAACATAGTCGATTGAGACCATTTTCGGCTCAAAATTCGAAAAATACAGACATCGTGACGAAATGATATAGCCCTCGTGTAAGTAGTACGAGCGCTCAAAAACTATACAGAAAACAACTTCCAACATTCATCCTTGATAATCCATTAGTTTTTGAGAAACAATTCTGATTTTCAGTACAACTTTTGTCTCATTCGGTATATCCATGTATCCAGTACTCAGTAGTTCTCCGTACTTTTCAGTTTTCTTTTTATTTCTGTGGGGCTGTAGCTGAATACCTAAATTGTGTCGGCAATTCAGCACACAAACTTTGTTTAGGCAAAATTTCCCGATTATTGTATTGTATTGTATCGAAAATGATGAATAAATTTATTATTATTATCTCGAATTTCGCGGTCACGTTTATTAATGAGCAAAATTAGACTATGGGTTCCGCAAATATGGTCGTCTGAAATTTAGTTTTCTTGATCATCCCAAAACTACGGATTTGATCTTGACGAAATTTTGTATTTTAATGGAGTATGATATATTGAAGCTACATTTTAACCAGATCGCATCACCAGAACCATAGAAATCATAGAAAATTATAACATATAACAAATTTCAAACGGCAAGGCCTAGGGACTTGAAATTTTCAGGATAGGTGTGGATCTTAGATGTCGCGTTCACGTTCATCATTGAGCAGATTTATACTAGGGGTTCTGTAAATACGGTCGTTTGAAATTTAGCTTTCTTGATAATTTCGAACTTACGGATTCGATCGAGACAAAATTTTGTGATTTAAAGGAGAATGATATATTAAAGCTACATTTTGTCCAGATCGCATGACCAGAATATATATAGAAACCATAGAAAATTATAACTTTCGGAGGGAAAGGCTTAGGAACTTGAAATTTTCAGGGTAGGTTTGGTTCGATAATATCGCGGTCACGTTCGTCAATGAGCAAAATTAGATTAGGGGTTCGTTATTTACGGAACCCCTAATCTAGTTTTGGCCGTTCAAAATATTTTTTTTTCCTGCTAATTTCGAAACTACCTATTCGATTGGAATGGAATTTTGCACCTAGCTGAAGAATAATGTATGTAACTACTTGCGAAATTTTGTCCAGATCGCATTACCAAGACCATAGATACTGTAGAGAATTGTAGCGAATCATCGAAAACAAGGTTGGTCAGCTGAAGCACTGACGTGAAATCTGCAGTTTCGCCTGAGTTTGAGAATTTTTTTGACATCTGTCAAAAATTTTTCAATTTGTTTTTGAAACTGGAAAATGCGAATCTACCTACAAGGTGGATGAGCGAGCGCTCGAAAGCTCCTGACTTCACGGCAGTGCTTTTATAATTTTTTTCATTACAATTTTCAATTACAATATGTTATCAAAGAATTTTTCATTCAAAAATCTCGCACGCGATTGTCATATTATTACACCCTTTCGCTGGCGCTGCATCGCAGCAAGAACCATTCTTCGCTATTATCCAAACTGAAGGGATCTATCCCAGAAATTCTATCACTACATGTCAGCCCTGCTGAGTGCCGCGGAATCCACCAATGAATTAATAAAGGATGGATACACTGGTGTATAGTGTGAAACATACGAAATTAAGGCGAACGGTAGGCGCCTCGAAAACTCGAAAAAGATCGGTGAAATCTTGCGGTAGCGGGAAAGAAGAGACTTCTATGAAATACAAATTCATAGGTAACACAATTATCAGGCGGGGCCGTGGCGCAGTGGTTTGTGCGTTCGACTTCGGTGCCGGTCTCCTTGATTGGTCCCGGGTTCGAATCCTCCGGTCGGGAAAGAAGTTTTCTGACATAGAGCACGGTTCCACCATTCACTGTTGGGTAAACAATTAACAGTGCTGTGCCTCAGGTGGCGTAAGGTCACAGTAACAAAGCCTACACAGAACACAACCGGGTCTCCTTACTCGCACAAGCTCTGAGCTTCTGAGGGGTCTCACAGAGACCTAGGAGAGTCGGGATGTAAACAATAAACAATCACAAGACAAAGATCGTGTTAGAGATACGAACAAGAAGTGTCAAAAGGTTAATAGGTAATAAATGCCTGGAATCTAAAACAGCAGGTTAGGTTTAGTTAGAGTATGTCGTGTTTCACACGAAGTCTCACTCTGTTTTATCTATCGGAGATAGTTCGTCCATGAGGCGTCCCTCTTACTAAAAAAAAAAGGGGGCTGCGGGATCGCTCAGCAATCTTTTTCGAGTTCCATTCCAGTTAAAATCCTGTGCCTGTGCTTGCGCATTCGCATTCGTAGAACGATCACCCAAAAAAAAACTATCAAACCTGTAGATCCACATAGTGGGTAGATCAATATATTAAGTTGATCCACACAATGAAAAGATCTACAAACAGGTAGATCCACATAAAAAGTAGATCTACAAACTAAATAAATAAGGTTGATATGGTCACATTGAAGGTATTATTTTTCTATTTCTATTATGGAATTTGATCATATTTATTGGGATATTGTTTCATTTTATTTAAAGAGAAAGTATTATATAGAACTTTTATTCTGTGCCGTTGATACAAATACACTAATTTTTCGAAAAAAAAATACATTTTGTTATCGAAAACAATGAAATGAAACATGTAGAAATTATATTAATTTTTTCAAATTTAAAATGGAAGTTTGGCAGATTGATATAATATTGTGGACAATTGAAGGGAAATATGATTTTATGTGATTTTGAGAGAAGAAAACCATCGTAATTAGACGGCCCACTCATAATTCCGCACCTTTTCTATCTCCGCGTTCTCGTGGTTCACGCAAGAGATTGTATTTGACACTGCCGCAACTCAATCTCACCTAATCCAACCTAATTATCGATTCATTCCAAAAATTCGTCCTGAAGGGGATTTAATGGATTGCAAGCAGCGCTCACTCATGTGAAGCGGTAACCTTCCAGATACGGCCTAATCTTGTCTATGGCCCATACAATCGCCAAACATTCCTTCTCGGACACCGAATAATTCTTCACGGCACAATTCAGGGTACGACTGGCGTAGGCGACCACTCGCTCGCGTCCATCCAGGGCCAGTGCCAGGGCCGCTGTGCGGCTGTTCTCGAAGGCGGTGTCAGTCTGCAGGGTAAACGGTTGGGAAAAGCCCGGATCGGCTTACACTGGTGACTCGGTAAGTTGCCTCTTCAGTGCTGCGAACGCCTGTTGTTGCTCACCTTCTCATTTCCACCTTTGCTCCTTTTTCAGCAACCCTGTGAGTGGCGTGACTATCTTTGTGAAATATTTCACAAATCTTCGGTACCAACTTGTCACTCCCAAGAATCGACGAAGTTCGCGCACATTCCGCGGTGGCTTCATGGAATTGACGGCCTTACTCTTGTCTGGGTCGGTCGCAATTCCATCTTTGGTAATCACGTGACCCGAATACTTGAGGGAACTAATGACGAACTCATATTTATCCGGATTGATTTTCAGATTGGCCTCCCGGAGTCGACGGAATACTATCCTCAAGTTTGTCAGGTGCTCCTCGAAAGTTTCTCCCAGGACCACTATATCATCCAGATAGGCGAAGGCAATCGGGTCTAACTCGGGACCTATGACGCTATCCAAGAGCCTCTGGAATGTGGCACCGGCGAAATGAAGACCGAATGGCATAACCTTGAACTGGAACAAGCCCCTTCCAGATACGGCAAAAGCGGTAACGGGTTTACGCTCCTCCGTGAGAAGAATCTGCCAATATCCCTCTTTTAAGTCCGGCATAGAAATATATTTTGCTCGTTTTAACTTGTCCAAGATGCCAGCAATATACGGAAAGATATACGCGTCTTTCACGGAGACCTCATTAACCGCTCGGAAATCGATGCAAAACCGGGGTTTTATGTTCGCCTTCTTCACAATGACGACGCGGGAACTCCTCGGTGACCTCGAGGGTTCAATAATATCCTCCTCTAGCATTCAGTCCACTTCCTGATCCATTATTTTCTGCATCTTGGGGTTACAAGGACGGTATCTCTGCTTGATCGGTACGGTCCCGGGCTTGATCCTAATCTCATGTTGAGTCATATCGGTCAAGTTCCTCCTTCAGAAACCCTTGGAGTACTCGTTCCTTCTGGCGAGGAACTGTTCGATGAACTGTGCGGCGAAACGGCTGGTAAAACGGATCTTTCTAGCAACTCTTCCTTTAGGAAGCAGTGAGTGGTACGGAGATCAATCCTGAAGTCATGCGAAGCCAACGGGTCCATTCCCAGGATTAAATATATCGGCACTAGATAAAGTCGAGGCTTGATCCTTTCCTCCCCAAAGCTTGGGCTCGTACACTTCTCCTCCGGTGACTGAACTTCCGTCGGCCACTGTGGCCGTCATGTCCGATATTTCTGACGGACAAACTCCTATTCTCCGGCATGCCTCTGCTTTGTCATTCAGAAGCTTCGGTATCCAGCAGGGCTCTTATGATAGATAGATAGATTCTTCATTTCAAATCTGAAATTATCATAGTTAAAAAATGAAATAGTGTCAAATATTACAATCTTCTAAAATAAAGGGTTCCATATCAATTAACAAATTTTTTGTTTCCGCCTTGAATGTCTTAAAATTTTCTACTGTTTTGATCTCTTGGGGTAATTTGTTTAAAAATCTTATACACACAATATGATGGACTTTTTCAGTCATAGAAAGCTTGTGTTGGGGATAAGTAATATCTGCTGTTCGTGTGTTATTTGTGGAATTACTATTATTTCGGAGGAATTTGTTTTGTTTCTATGAAGGTATAGCAGGCTTTCGTGCAGGTATAAACCGTCAACTGTAAACACCCCCAATGCCCTGAATCTTCCCCTGCAGGAGTCCCTAAACTTCATATTAAAAAAAAATTCTGAGCAAACGTTTTCGACTGACAAATATACCCTGCACAGCTGAACTTATACCCCAGAATATTATCCCATATCTGAGTAGCGATTCAAAGTGAGAATAGTAGTCTTTTTTTTTTTTTTTTTTTTACATTTTCATCTATATACTCATTCATAATTCCGAAGGCATAGATGACTTTATTGAGATTTTTAGAAAGATAATCAATATGTGTGTTTCACTTCAAGAATTCATCCATTATGATACCCAAAAACTTCGTACTCTCAACTGTGTACAATTACAATTACAATTACAACTCAGTACAATTCAACATGGCGCCGAGAGTAAACACGGTTGTAGATGTTTGTTGTAGAAAATGTTCGAAAGAAGTCAAAATTTCTATTACTTGTGCGAAATGCAAATCAAGTTACCATCCTAGTACACTTGAGATATATGGTACATTTGTGAGTGCTGAGGGGCGGTTATTTGCTGCTAGCCGACGGATGGTAATGTAGCTTTTTTTTTTTTTTTTGTTTAGTCAGGGGTAATCCTCATGGACGAACTATCTCCGATAGATAAAACAGTGTGAGACTTCGTGTGAAGCACGACCTACTCTAACTAAACCTAACCTGCTGTTTTAGATTCCGGGCATTTATAACCTACTAACCTTTTGACTCTTGTTGTTCGTATCTCTATTACGATCTTTGTCGTGTGATAATTGTGTTATCTATGAATTTGAATTTCATAGGAGTCTCTTCTTCTGGATGATTTAAATTGAGATTATTCAATTTCTGCTTCTACGTAGTTGATCTCTGGGTCTTTTGTGATAGGTGGGTATCCTTACCACATCTTCTGCGGGGTTGTAGTCAACTAGTCTTCTTAGCTCATCATTTGGGTGTTGACTTGCTTTTTCAAATATCTTCTCGGCCTTCTTTTTTAGGAAATCTGTGACAGTTTCCCATTCTAAGTCTCTGTGGATTTGTTGGTTTCTTACGAACCACGGCATATTCATTGCTGCTCTGAGCAGTTTATTCTCTGTTGCTTGAATCTTCTTTATATGGCTATTGGCTGCATTGCCGCATGCCGCCGAGCCATATGTTAGTTGGGGTCTTGCAATTGACTTGATCATTCGTAGTTTCGTGCTTTGGTTCATTTGGCTTGATCTTCCTAGTAGTGGGTAAAGTCTACTCATTGCTGAGTTTGTTTTATCCACTGCATATTTCATATGGTTTTTCCATGTAAGCCCTTTATCTAGTTTTACTCCTAGATATTTGACTTCATTTTCCCATTTTATCTCTTCTCCATCTATCTGTAGGTTGGGAGTAATTTCAAGTCTCCGCTTCTGTAGTAGAATAGCTTGGCTCTTTTTGCTATTTATTCGAATTTTCCATTTAATGAACCATTCTTCTAAATCTTCTAGTGCTTCTTGCAGTCTTCTGTGTATGACATCTGGTCGGCGATGTCTGAAGGCTATTCCCGTGTCGTCTGCATAAAGGGCTAGCAGATTCCTTGGGTTCTTAGGAATATCGTAGATATATATGTTGTAGAGCAGAGGTCCTAGAACTGATCCTTGGGGCACTCCTGCTTCTACTTGTCTGGTGGTAGATAATGTGTCGTCTATTTTGACATAAAAATTCCGGTTCCTCAGGTTGTTTCTTATTATCTTGCAGGTTTTGGTGGTGTAGCCTGCCCATCATCTTGTAGGCAAGTCCTTCGTGCCAAACTCGGTCGAAGGCTCTCTCGACATCTAATAGCACTAATCCAGTGGCTTGTTTATTCTGAAATCCTTCAGTGACATATTCAGTGAACCTAAGCAGTTGAAGTTCTGTGGAATGATTTCTTCTGAATCCAAATTGTTCCGGTGGTATCAGATTCAGCGCTTCTGTTTCTTCATTGAGTCTTTTTGCAATGACTCGTTCGACAATTTTTCCAAGTGCTGACAGTAGACTTATCGGCCTGTAGTTTTGTGGGAATTTTCTATCTTTTCCTGGCTTATTGAACACAATGACTTCTGCTGTTTTCCATCTTTTGGGATAGTATTCTGTTCTCATCACTGCGTTTGCTATATTGGTTCTTCTTCTTCTTCAGGTGCCCGTCCGATTCCGAACGTTGGCGATTATCATAGCAATTCTTATTTTGTTGGTAGCTGCTCGGAACAGTCCTGCTGACGACTTGTTGAACCATTGTCTGTGGTTCGCAAGCCAGGATATCCTGCGCCTGCCCGGGCCCCGCTTGCTGTTGATCTTTCCTTGCAAGATCTGTTGGAGAAGGTCGTACCGTTCTCAATTCCTCATTATGTGTCCTAGATATTCCAGTTTGCGGACTTTCACTATGTTCGGGAATTGAGGGCTGGTCTTCATTCTTCTCAGGACTTCTGCGTTAGTTATTCTTTCAGTCCAGGATATTTTCAGGATACGTCGGTAGAGCAACATTTCGAAGGCTTCTAGTCTCTTCTCTGTTTCGTCTTTTAAGGTCCAGGTTTCTACTCCGTACAGCAACACAGAGAAAACATAGCACTTTAAAAGTCTCAGCTTGATCTTGAGGCTGAGATTGTGACTTTTGAATAGTCCGCTCATTTGATTGAATGCTCTTCTGGCTTTCCCTATTCTACATTTAATTTCCTGTGTGTTGTCCCAATCTTCATTGATTATGGTTCCTAGGTAAGTATATTGGGTGACTCGTTCTATGTTTGTCTGGTTGATAGTGAGGCGCGCACCGGTAATGTTAGTTTTACTTATGATCATAAGCTTCGTTTCCGCCGTGTTGATGTCTAGTCCGTATTGCTTGCTCACATCTACTATTTTGTTCATAAGCGCTTGTAGTGCTTCTATGCTGTCTGCAAAAACGATCGTGTCATCAGCGTACCGTATGTTGTTAAGTCTGACTCCATTTATGGGGATTCCCTCTTCCATTTCGTCTAGGGACTCTCGGAATATGAACTCTGAGTAAAGATTAAAGATTGTTGGTGACAAAATGCAGCCCTGACGTACCCCTCTTAGTATTTTGACGGCTTCTGTGTGTTCTCCGTCCACGCGCAGCACTGCTGATTGGTTCCAATACAAGTTGATGATAATTTGCAGGTCTCTTTCCTCAATTCCGATTTTTCTCAGGATTTCCACCATTTTATCGTGTTTCACGCGATCAAAAGCTTTTTGGTAGTCAATTAAACATACAAATATGTCCTTGTTAACATCTCTGCACCTCTGAAACAGCACTTGAACGCTGAATAGTGCCTCTCGTGTTCCTACAGCGTTGATAAATCCAAACTGGGTTGGTGCTATTTGTTCCTCGCAGCGTTTGTATATTCTTTTGTGGACAATTTTCAGAAATACCTTCAATACATGGCTCATCAGACTGATGGTTCTGTAGTCCCCGCATTGTTTCGCATTTTGTTTCTTGGGTAACGTTATAAACTCTGACTTCAGCCATTCTCGGGGGATGTTTCCCGTCCTGTATATCCTATTGAAGCTCTTTGTCAGCTGTTTGATGTTATTTTCATCGAATAGTTTCAGGAATTCTGCCTCAACTTCGTCCGGCCCCGCTACTTTATCACCCTTGATTTGGTCTATAGCTGCTTGTGTTTCTTCTTCCAGGATATCGTCTCCCTCTGCCTCTGTAGTGCTTGGTGTTGGCTCATTTCTTTCGTCTTCAAATAGTTTTTCCACGTATTTCTTCCAGGCGTCTTTTCTCTCTTCTGTTGTTATCATCAGGTTTCCCTCTTCATCCATCAGTTTACCGCCGTTATTCTTCTTTCTCTTCCCTGTGATTTCTCTGACTTTCTTGTGAACATTGAAACTGTCGTACTTGTTGTCGTAGTACTCTATCTCTTCGCATTTTTCTTTATGTTCTCTTTCCTTCGCTTCTCTTATCTTTCTCCTCACTTCTTTGTGCTTGTCTTTGTATTTAGCATTATTTCCCTTGCACAAACGTCTCTCTTCCATGAGTTGTAATATTTCTGCCGTCATCCAAGGTTTCCGTTTCGTTTTGTCCGGTTTCAGGTATTTCTCTTTCAGTTTTTGTACATGAAATTTCAGTTCGTTCAATTCTCTTTCAGGGCTCGAGTTGTTCTGCCCGGCGGCGATCTTTTCGTTAAGCTCTCGTTTTACTTCTTCTTTGATGTTTGGGTTCTTGAGTTTTCTTAGGTCGTATCTTGGTTTTCTTTTCAGGCTTGCTCTTTTCAATCTGATTTTGAAGGTTCCCATGAGTGGTACATGGTCTGAGTTGATATCAGCTCCTGGGTATGTCCTCGATGTCATACAGCTGTTCCTGAAACGCTTGTTTACAAGTATGTAATCTATCTGATTTCTGACTATTTTTTCAGGTTGGTCCATTGGCGATTTCCACGTGTATAGTCTTCTGGGTGGTTGTTTAAACCATGTATTCATGATTGCTAGATTATTTATCACGGCAAAATTCTCCAGGTCGTCGCCCCTGGTGTTTCTCTCACCGAGTCCAAACGGCCCCACTGAGTCCGATGTTTTGCCTTCGCCTAGTTTTGCGTTGAAGTCTCCCATTATGATTGTTACATCTTGTTTCTTTAGTTTTTTCAAGACTGTCTCTATGCTGTTATAGAATTCCGCCACTTCTTCGTCACTTTTGTCTGTTGTTGGAGCATATACTTGTAGGATGTTAATATCAATTGGGCTTCCTTTCAATTGTACTAGCATTACCCGGGGTGATATAGGTGTGAAGCTGGAAATGCTTTTTGACATTTCTTTTGATAGGATCATGCCCACTCCGTGCTCATGTTTTCCGTCCGTTCTTCCTGAGTAGAAGACTCTGTGTTCTTCTGCCTGGAGGTCCCCTGAGTCTGTCCATCTCATCTCATTGATGCCGAGGATATCTACCTTCATCCTGTCCATCTCTTTCAAGGGAAAGAAACGGGCTTTCCTACTGTACTCGGAAAGATGCCTATTTCGAACTCCATACGAACGAAAATAACGAACGGAAAAGGTCCAAAACTCGAAAAGACGCCAAAAGTTGCCGCCGAACTATTGGATAGGCTTTTGATCCGCGGCGTCTCGGGCATCGAAAGCGGTAAAATTATCATCTCGAAGGACACGAGTCTATATTGGTTAGCGCTGCTATTCCTTTTCTGGGCAATTTCCGTAACATAAAGTTTGTTACTTTGTCTTTTCCAGGAGCTTTTCTGTTTTTCAATTTCTTGATGATTTCTTAAATTTCCGTTGGTGTTGTTGGGTTTGGGATGGTATCGCCTTCCGGCGGTTCCAACATCAATTCTTCATTTTCTTCGACTTCTTTTTCTAAGTCTCCATTGTCATCGTCTTCTCTGTAGTTGATTCTGGCTTCTCGTTCTATTGCGTCGACCAGTGCTTCGGCTTTTTCAAGCTTTGAGTAGGCCATCCCATTAGCTCCGTGTAGAGGGGGAATTTCGGTTTTCTTGCGTCGTAAGCACTTTTGCATCTTCCATGCTGAGTGGTCTATGGTGTTTAGCTCTCTAACTCTTTGGTTCCATCTATCTGTTTTCAGTTCTCTCAGTGCATTTTTCAGCACTTGACTGTGTTTATTCAGCTCTTTCTTGTCTTCTTCTCGATGTGAAGTTCTGTAGTTCTTCCTGAGTTTTCTATTCCTCTTTATAAGCTCTTTTATTGCTTTTGGGGTTTCACCATGTGAATGTTTCGGGGCTGGCCTTCCGATTCTTCTGGTACTTTCCTCGTAGGCTTCTTTTATTCGGGTTTCTAATTTTTCAACTTCATCTTCTAGTTCTTCAGGGGTTCTTATCTGTGGAATTTCAGTAATTTTCTCCTGGAGTATTTCACTGTACTTTTGCCAGTCTGTGAAGTCTTTCGTTCGAAGTTCTTCTGTTATCGGTCTGCGTCCCAATCTGAGTTCTATTGGGTTGTGGTCTGATGTGCCCTCTTCTATAGTATCAAGTGTGAAATCTTGGGTAATATCTTTCATTATGACGATATCTAATACGTCCGGTAGGCCATTACTTCTGGGCAGGTAGGTCGGAATTTCAGGTCCTAATACTATGGCATTTAGTTTTTCGGCGTACTTCTTAAGCTTCTTTCCATTTTGGTTTTCTCTTTTGCTATTCCATTCTCTTGATTTGCAGTTCATATCGCCAATAATGATGTTTGGGTAGTTTCCTTGAAGCATCTTCTTCAGATCTTCCTCTATTAATTCGTTTTGGGGTGGTTTGTAGGCTGGCGTAATTTTCATTTGTCCTCGATTTGTATTAACTATAATCGAGACGGCTTCTATTTTCCCATTATTCGCCCCCTCCTGTACAATTTCTGTCATTTCTGTATATTTCATGGTCGGGAAATGAAATTCTATTTCTTGTAGATAGTCTCGTCTCCTGAATGGCTATAATATCCGGTTGTTTCTCGGATATTATTTCTTTTATTTCAGATCTACGGGCTCGTAGACCGTTTGCGTTCCATGAGACAATCTTTAGGTTGTTTTTATTTCCGTTAGTCACTAGCTCCATTAATTGGGTTTAGTGAGTTTATGGAACTTTTTGTCCATTTCTATTTCCAGGAATTTCATGAGCTTACTCATGATATTCTTGGTGGAGGTATCTAGATCCTCGGTGGTGTACATAAATCCCCCGATGACCACAGGAAGATGACGAAATTCCTCGAGTCAAAGGAAAAATAATTCTACACGCTCCAAAGAGAAGAAGAAAAGAAAATCTACGCGGTGGTACGATATCTACCACTAGACCCAGATATTACCATCATCACCGAAGACTTAGCCGAGCAAGGCGTTACCGACGCGGATGTCATGAGGATGACATCCAACAAAACCAAGAAGGCAATTCCCTTATTTTTGGTGAAAACCCAAAATAAGAAGGTATTCGAAGTGAAACAGCTCTACGGTATAAATTGTGTAGTAGAGCCGAAGAAAAAGAGCATTGGACCTGGCCAATGTCATAGATGTCAACGTTACGGACATGCGCAAAGTAAATGCACATTCCCATGGAGATGTGTTAAATGCTTTACAATAGTAAAGATTGTACGCTAACAAAAGAAAACGAGGAGAGAAATGCTACCTGTGCGCTCTGCGGAAAAAAAGGTCACCAAGCCAGCTACAAAGGATGTAGCGAGTGGAAACTGGTGACCAAAAAGAAGACTGCGACCAGAGCAAGAAAAGAAGAAGAGAAAAAGATGCCTACTGTCCAACAAGAACAGAAGGAAGAAGATAAAAAGAAGAAAACGCTACCACTCAAACAAGAGCAGAAGAAAGAAGCCCCAAAAAATGGAAAATCCAAGAAAAGCAGCCAAAAGAAGAAAGAAGAGACCAACAAGAAAGGACCCGAAACCACCGAGGATCTAGATACCTTCACCAAAAATATCATGAGCAAGCTCATGAAATTCCTGGAAACAGAGATGGACAAAAAGTTCCGAAAACTCACTGAACTCAATTAATGGAGCTAGTGACTAACGAAAATAAAAACAACCTAAAGATAGTCTCATGGAACGCAAACGGTCTACGAGCCCGTAGATCTGAAATAGAAGAAATAATATCCGAGAAACAACCGGATATTATAGCCATTAAAGAAACGAGACTATCTACAAGAAATAGAATTTCATTTCCCGACCATGAAATATACAGAATTGACAGAAATTGTACAGGAGGGGGCGTAGCCCTAATAGTCAAGAGGAACATCGACCACTATTTTGACGATATACTGAATAATGGGAAAATAGAAGCCGTCTCGATTATAGTTAATACGAATCGAGGACAAATGAAAATTACGTCAGCCTACAAACCACCCCAAAACGACTTAATAGAGGAAGATCTGAAGAAGATGCTTGAAGGAAACTACCCGAACATCATTATTGGCGATATGAACTGCAAATCAAGAGAATGGAATAGCAGAACTGAAAACCAAAATGGGAAGAAGCTTAAGAAGTACGCCGAAAAACTAAATGCCATAAGTATTAGGACCTGAAATTCCAACCTACCTGCCCAGAAGTAATGGCCTACCGGACGTATTAGATATCGTCATAATGAAAGATATTACCCAAGATTTCACACTTGATACTATTGAAGAGGGCACATCAGACCACAACCCAATAGAACTCAGATTGGGACGCAGACCGATAACAGAAGAACTTCAAACGAAAGACTTTACAGACTGGCAAAAGTACAGTAAAATACTCCAGGAGAAAATTACTGAAATTCCACAGATAAGAACCCCTGAAGATCTAGAAGATGAAGTTGAAAAATTAGAAACCCGAATAAAAGAAGCCAACGAGGAAAGTACCAGAAGGATCGAAAGGCCAGCCCCGAAACATCCACATGGTGAAACCCCAAAAGCAATAAAGGAGCTTATAAAGAGGAATAGAAAACTTAGGAAGAACTACAGAACTTCACATAGAGAAGAAGACAAGAAAGAGCTGAATAAACACAGCCAAGTGCTGAAAAATGCACTGAGAGAACTGAGAACAGACAGATGGAACCAAAGAGTTAGAGAGCTAAACACCATAGACCACTCAGCATGGAAGATGCAAAAGTGCTTACGACGCGAGAAAACCGAAATTCCCCCTCTACACGGAGCTAATGGGATGGCCCACTCAAAGCTTGAAAAATTACGTAAAGCACTGCCGTGAAGGCAGGAGCTTTTGAGCGCTCGTACATGCACATTGTCGGCAGATTCGCATTTTCCAGTTTTAGAAATCAATTGAAGGAATTTTTGACTGCTGTCAAAAAAAAAAATTCTGAAACTTAGGCGAAACTCCAGACTTCATGTCGGTGCTTCAGCTGATCAATTTTTTTCCGATAATTCGCTAGAATTTTCCACGGTATCTATGGTCTTGGTGATGCGATCTGGACAAAATTTTGCACGTAGTTTGAATACATTATACCTGAGCTAGGTGTATAATTTCATTCCAATCCGATCGGTAGTTTCGAAACTATCAGGAAAAAAATATTTTGAACGGCCATATTTACGGAACCCCTAGTCTAATTTTGCTCATTGATGAACGTGACCGTGAAATTTGCGATCCAAACCCACCCTGAAAATTTCAAGTTCCTAGGCCTTTCCGTTCAAAAGTTAGAATTTTCTATGGTTTCTATGGTTCTGGTCATGCGATCTGGACAAAATATTGCTTCAATATATCATTCTCGATTAAAATACAAAATTTCATCCCGATCGAATCCGCAGTTTCGAATTTATCGAGAAAACAAAATTTCAAACGACCGTATTTACGGAACCCCTTGTATAATGTTGCTCATAGATGAACGTGATCACGACATTCGAGATCCACACCTATCCTGAAAATTTCAAGTCCCTAGGCGTTTCCTTTCAAAAGTTACAATTTTCTATGGTTTCTATGGTTCTGGTCATGCGATCTGGACAAAATTTCACATGTAGCTTGAACACCTCATTTTCCATTTGAGTGCAAAATTTCATCTCGATCAAATCTGTAGTTTTCAAGTAATCAGGGAAACAAAACTTTGAACGGCCATATTTACGGAACCCCTGGTGGAATTTGGCCCATTAACGAACTTAACCGAGCCATTTGGGATCTGAACCTACACTGAAAATTTCAAGTCTCTAGGTTGATCCGTTCGAGAGTTATCGTGCTGACGGCCGGACGGACGGACGGATGGCCGGACGGACGGACGGACAGACTCGAATTTTCCGACGGATTCGTCATCAGTGAGTCGAACATAGTCGATTGAGACCATTTTCGGCTCAAAATTCGAAAAATACAGACATCGTGACGAAATGATATAGCCCTCGTGTAAGTAGTACGAGCGCTCAAAAAGCCGAAGCTCTTGTTGACGCAATAGAACGAGAAGCCAGAATCAACTACAGAGAAGACGATGACAATGAAGACTTAGAAGAAGAAGTCGAAGGAAATGAAGAATTGATGTTGGAACCGCCGGAAGGTGATACCATCCCAAACCCAACAACACCAACGGAAATTAAAGAAATCATCAAGAAATTGAAAAATTACGAAAAGCACTGCCGTGAAGGCAGGAGTTTTTGAGCGCTCGTACATGCACCTTGTAGGCAGATTCGCATTTTCCAGTTTTAGAAATCAATTGAAGGAATTTTTGACTGCTGTCAAAAAAATTCTGAAACTTAGGCGAAACTCCAGACTTCATGTCGGTGCTTCAGCTGATCAATTTTTTTCCGATAATTCGCTAGAATTTTCCACGGAATCTATGGTCTTGGTGATGCGATCTGGACAAAATTTTGCACGTAGTTTGAATACATTATACCTGAGCTAGGTGTATAATTTCATTCCAATCCGATCGGTAGTTTCGAAACTATCAGGAAAAAAATATTTTGAACGGCCATATTTACGGAACCCCTAGTCTAATTTTGCTCATTGATGAACGTGACCGTGAAATTTGCGATCCAAACCCACCCTGAAAATTTCAAGTTCCTAGGCCTTTCCGTTCAAAAGTTAGAATTTTCTATGGTTTCTATGGTTCTGGTCATGCGATCTGGACAAAATATTGCTTCAATATATCATTCTCGATTAAAATACAAAATTTCATCCCGATCGAATCCGCAGTTTCGAATTTATCGAGAAAACAAAATTTCAAACGACCGTATTTACGGAACCCCTTGTAAAATGTTGCTCATAGATGAACGTGATCACGACATTCGAGATCCACACCTATCCTGAAAATTTCAAGTCCCTAGGCGTTTCCGTTCAAAAGTTACAATTTTCTATGGTTTCTATGGTTCTGGTCATGCGATCTGGACAAAATTTCACATGTAGCTTGAACACCTCATTTTCCATTTGAGTGCAAAATTTCATCTCGATCAAATCTGTAGTTTTCAAGTAATCAGGGAAACAAAACTTTGAACGGCCATATTTACGGAACCCCTGGTGGAATTTGGCCCATTAACGAACTCAACCGAGCCATTTGGGATCTGAACCTACACTGAAAATTTCAAGTCTCTAGGTTGATCCGTTCGAGAGTTATCGTGCTGACGGCCGGACGGACGGATGGCCGGACGGACGGACGGACAGACTCGAATTATCCGACGGATTCGTCATCAGTGAGTCGAACATAGTCGATTGAGACCATTTTCGGCTCAAAATTCGAAAAATACAGACATCGTGACGAAATGATATAGCCCTCGTGTAAGTAGTACGAGCGCTCAAAAAGCCGAAGCTCTTGTTGACGCAATAGAACGAGAAGCCAGAATCAACTACAGAGAAGACGATGACAATGAAGACTTAGAAGAAGAAGTCGAAGGAAATGAAGAATTGATGTTGGAACCACCGGAAGGTGATACCATCCCAAACCCAACAACACCAACGGAAATTAAAGAAATCATCAAGAAATTGAAAAATTACGAAAAGCACTGCCGTGAAGGCAGGAGCTTTTGAGCGCTCGTACATGCACCTTGTAGGCAGATTCGCATTTTCCAGTTTTAGAAATCAATTGAAGGAATTTTTGACTGCTGTCAAAAAAATTCTGAAACTTAGGCGAAACTCCAGACTTCATGTCGGTGCTTCAGCTGATCAATTTTTTTCCGATAATTCGCTAGAATTTTCCACGGAATCTATGGTCTTGGTGATGCGATCTGGACAAAATTTTGCACGTAGTTTGAATACATTATACCTGAGCTAGGTGTATAATTTCATTCCAATCCGATCGGTAGTTTCGAAACTATCAGGAAAAAAATATTTTGAACGGCCATATTTACGGAACCCCTAGTCTAATTTTGCTCATTGATGAACGTGACCGTGAAATTTGCGATCCAAACCCACCCTGAAAATTTCAAGTTCCTAGGCCTTTCCGTTCAAAAGTAAGAATTTTCTATGGTTTCTATAGTTCTGGTCATGCGATCTGGACAAAATATTGCTTCAATATATCATTCTCGATTAAAATACAAAATTTCATCTCGATCGAATCCGCAGTTTCGAATTTATCGAGAAAACAAAATTTCAAACGACCGTATTTACGGAACCCCTTGTATAATGTTGCTCATAGATGAACGTGATCACGACATTCGAGATCCACACCTATCCTGAAAATTTCAAGTCCCTAGGCGTTTCCGTTCAAAAGTTACAATTTTCTATGGTTTCTATGGTTCTGGTCATGCGATCTGGACAAAATTTCACATGTTGCTTGAACACCTCATTTTCCATTTGAGTGCAAAATTTCATCTCGATCAAATCTGTAGTTTTCAAGTAATCAGGGAAACAAAACTTTGAACGGCCATATTTACGGAACCCCTGGTTGAATTTGGCCCATTAACGAACTTAACCGAGCCATTTGGGATCTGAACCTACACTGAAAATTTCAAGTCTCTAGGTTGATCCGTTCGAGAGTTATCGTGCTGACGGCCGGACGGACAGACTCGAATTTTCCGACGGATTCGTCATCAGTGAGTCGAACATAGTCGATTGAGACCATTTTCGGCTCAAAATTCGAAAAATACAGACATCGTGACGAAATGATATAGCCCTCGTGTAAGTAGTACGAGCGCTCAAAAACAGGAAAGCTCCAGGGAAAGACAAAGTAACAAACTTTATGCTACGGAAATTGCCCAGAAAAGGAATAGCAGCGCTTACCAATATAGCAAACGCAGTGATGAGAACAGAATATTATCCGGAAAGATGGAAAACAGCAGAAGTAATTGTGTTCAATAAGCCAGGAAAAGATAAAAAATTCCCACAAAACTACAGGCCGATAAGTCTACTGTCAGCCCTTGGAAAAATTGTCGAAAGAGTTATTGCAAAAAGACTCAATGAAGAAACAGAAGCGCTGAATCTGATACCACCGGAACAATTTGGATTCAGAAGAAATCACTCCACAGAACTTCAACTGTTAAGGATCACTGAATATGTCACTGAAGGATTTCAGAATAAACAAGCCACAGGATTAGTGCTATTAGATGTCGAGAGAGCCTTCGACCGAGTTTGGCACGAAGGACTTGCCTACAAGATGATGATGGCAGGCTACACCACCAAAACCTGCAAGAAAATAAGAAACTACCTGAGGAACAGGAATTTTGATGTCAAAATAGACGACACATTATCTACCACCAGACAAGTAGAAGCAGGAGTGCCCCAAGGATCAGTTCTAGGACCTCTGCTTTACAACATATATATCTACGATATTCCTAAGAACCCAAGGAATCTGCTAGCCCTTTATGCAGACGACACGGGAATAGCCTTCAGACATCGCCGACCAGATGTCATACACAGAAGACTGCAAGAAGCACTAGAAGATTTAGAAGAATGGTTTATTAAATGGAAAATTCAAATAAATAGCAAAAAGAGCCAAGCTATTCTACTACAGAAGCGGAGACTTGAAATTAATTCCTTCTACAGATAGATGGAGAAGAGATAAAATGGGAAAATGAAGTCAAATATCTAGGAGTAAAACTAGATAAAGGGCTTACATGGAAAAACCATATAAAATATGCAGTGGATAAAACAAACTCAGCAATGAGTAGACTTTACCCACTACTAGGAAGAAGAAGCCAAATGAACCAAAGCACGAAACTACGAATGATTACGTCAATTGCAAGACCCCAACTAACATATGGCTCGGCGGCATGGGGCAATGCAGCCAATAGCCATATAAAGAAGATTCAAGCAACAGAGAATAAACTGCTCAGAGCAGCAATGAATATGTCATGGTTCGTAAGAAACCAACAAATCCACAGAGACTTAGAATGGGAAACTGTCACAGATTTCCTAAAAAAGAAGGCCGAGAAGATATTGAAAAAGCAAGTCAACACCCAAATGATGAGCTAAGAAGACTAGTTAACTACAACCCCGCAGAAGATGTGGTTAGGATACCCACCTATCACAAAAGACCCAGAGATCAACTACGTAGAAACAGAAATTGAGTAATCTCAATTTAAATCATCCAGAAGAAGAGACTCCTATGGAATTCAAATTCAAATTCATAGGTAACACAAGCATCACACGACAAAGATCGTGATAGAGATACGAACAAGAAGAGTCAAAAGGTTAGTAGGTAATAAATGCCCGGAATCTAAAACAGCAGGTTAGGTTTAGTTAGAGTAGGTCGTGCTTCACACGAAGTCTCACACTGTTCTATCTATCGGAGATAGTTCGTCTATGAGGATTCCCCCTGACTAAACAAAAAAAAAAAAAATCATCATCATCAGCGATTGAACCCTCGAGGAGTGCAGTATTGAGAAATGCGCATGTGTGCCAAGTGAACCTCGTAAAGAAGTGATAAGAAGAAGAAGAAATAACTGTGTTGAGTCCAGGTTTAGATCGATGGTTCCACAGATTATTTTACATTGAAGAGACAAAAGTGAATTTAGTGAAAAGTGAAAAAAGTGTTCAAGTGTCGTTTGCTGAGTCACTCTGACAAAATGTCGGAATACGACTCTGCAAATGAGGACAGAGAATCCGACGCAGAAAACTTATCGGATGAAGAAATATCCGATATGGATGTTGAAGAAGAAGAAGTGAATCATGTATCCGACAAAGATCGGATCATAAAAGAACAGAAGGACCAAATCAACAACCTTATGAGTCAACTAGAAGTTATGACGGAGAATCTTAAAACTTTATCCGATGAGGTGAAATCCTTGAGAGCAGAAATGTCTCAGTCCTCGAAGCCGCGGAAACGGGCTAAGAGAAAAGAAAATGGCTTCTCCTCTGGGACAGAGAAGATAGTGTCAACCCCCACAATCCAAAAAAGAAGACCAGAAAAAACCTACCGAAACTAATGATGCAGCTGCAAGAGGGCCACCTACGAAGAAGTGTTATATAGCAGCATTGCAAAAAGGAAAACGCCCAGAAGAAGCTACTTCTGCACCTGCAGAAGAAATTGAAGTCCCTGCTTCAATCGAGCAGAAAAAAGAGAAAGTTCCTCCAGTGACATTGAGAGGCACGGCCGACTGGACACAAATCTCGAGAGAGATGCAAATGAAGGGTATTAAATACCTGAGAGCGACCACAGTAAGAGACGGCATTCGCGTTGTTACCCAATCCCCTGACGACCACAGAAAGATGACAAAATTCCTCGAGTTGAGAAATAAGGAATTCTACACCCTCCAAAGAGAAGAAGAGAGATCTACGCGGTGGTACGATATCTGCCACTAGACGCAGATATTAACATTATCACAGAGGACCTAGCCGAGCAAGGCATTACCGACGCGGATGTCATGAGGATGACATCCAACAAGACCAAAAAGGCAATACCCTTATTTTTGGTGAAAACCCAAAATAAGAAGGTATTCGAAGTAAAACAGCTCTACGGTATAAATTGTGTAGTAGAGCCGAAGAAGCAGAGCATTGGACCTGGCCAATGTCATAGATGTCAACGTTACGGACATGCGCAAAGTAAATGCACATTCCCATGGAGATGTGTTAAATGCTCTGGAGCGCACAATAGTGAAGATTGTACGCTAACAAGATAAAACGAGGAGAGAAATGCTACCTGTGCGATCTGCGGAAAAGCAGGTCACCCAGCCAGCTACAAAGGATGTAGCGAGTGGAAACTGGTCACCAAAAAGAAGACTGTGACCAAAGCAAGAAAAGAAGAAGAAAAGAAAATGATGCCTACTGTCCAACAAGAACAAAAGGAAGAAGATAAGAAGAAGAAAACGCCACCACTCAAACAAGAGCAGAAAAAAGAAGCCCCAAAAAATGGAAAATCCAAGAAGAGCAGCCGAAAGAAGAAAGAAGAGACCAACAAGAAAGGACCCGAAACCACCGATGATCTAGATACCTTCACCAAGAATATCATGAGTAAGCTCATGAAATTCCTGGAAATAGAGATTGACAAAAAGTTCCGTAAACTCACTAAACCCAATTAATGGAGCTAGTGACTAACACAAATAAAAACAACCTGAAGATTGTCTCATGGAACACAAACGGTCTACGAGCCCGTAGATCTGAAATAGAAGAAATAATATCCGAGAACCAACCGGATATTATAGCCATTCAGGAGACGAGACTATCTAAAAGAAATAGAATTTCATTTCCCGACCATGAAATATACAGAAATGACAGAAATTGTACAGGAGAAGTGATAAGAATCGAAGAAATAACTATGTTAAGTCCAGGTTTAGATCGATGGTTCCACAGTTTATTTATGGATATTGAAGAAGAAGAAGTTGATGATGAATCCGAAAAAGATCGGATTATAAAAGAGCAGAAGGACCAGATCAACAGCCTCATGAGTCAACTGAAAGTTTTGACGGAGAGTCTTAAAACTTTATCAGATGAGGTGAAATCCTTGAGAGCAGAAATGTCTCAGCCCTCGAAGCCGCGGAAACGGGCTAAGAGAAAAGAAAATGGCTTCTCCTCTGGAACAGAAGAGAGAGTGTCAACCCCCGCACCCCCAAAAGAGGCCCCCATAGGACAACCCAGAAGTAGTATTATAGCTGCAGGAGAGCCAGCTAAGAAAATGACATATACTGCAGCGCTGCAAAAACTGAATCGCCTAGTAGAAGCTTCTTCTGCACCCGCAGAAGAAATTGGAGTCTTTATTCCAATTGAGCCGAGGAAAGAAAAGGTCTCACCAGTGACCTTGAAGGGCACTGCCGACTGGACTCAAATGTCGAGAGAAATGCAAGCGAAAGGCATAAAATATCAAAGAGCGACCACAGTAAGGGACGGCATTCGTGTTGTACCCGATGACCACAGGAATATGACGAAATTCCTCGAGTCAAAGGGAAAAGAATTCTACACGCTCCAAAGAGAAGAAGAAAAAAAAAACTACGCGGTGGTACGATATCTACCACTAGACGCAGATATTACCATCATCACCGAAGTGTGACAGAAATAATAGAAATAAACTGGGCCAACACTGTCATTTCGAAAACTGTGATTTATGATGAACTAGTAAGCCAGGAGATCCACCTTTTCGGGTAGATCCGACTTATTCGATAGATCTACCTTTTTGAGAAGATCCACATAATAGGTAGAGATGACTTATCCGATAGATTCACATTTTCGAATAGTTCGGTGAAGAAAAAAAAAATTTGATTATTACCAGAAGGGCCAAGAACGGTTCTGTCCTGAATTGTCACGCGAAAAGGGCGGGGCTTAGCTTATCCACAAAATACGTTCCGAAATTTTCCCGAAACCACCGAAAATTCACGAAAATTGAATTTGAAAAATCGAAAGGAAAGTTATTCGATTATATTCACCAAATAATTTCCTCGAAATCAGTTTATTTCATAATATTTATCAATTCATAATAAATCTCCAACGTCAAATATTTCATTGAAAATTCCAGATTCCTTCATTAATTAATTATTTCGGTTTTCATTATTCTGAAAAAATATTTAAATTAGCATGCTCAAATGGCGATTGAATGTGAACACATTGGAATAATTGTCATCAAAACACCCAAAATACTGTCGAAATCCTTTGAAACCATCGAAACACCCAATATTACTGTCGAAATCCTTCGAAACCATCGAAACACCCAATATTACTGTCGAAATTCTTCGAAACCATCGAAACACCCAATATTACTGTCGAAATCCTTCTAAACCATCGAAACACCCAAAATACTGTCGAAATCCCTCTTAACCATCAAAATACTGTTGAAATCCTTCGAAACCATCGAAACACCCAATATTACTGTCGAAATCCTTCTAAACCATCGAAACACCCAAAATACTGTCGAAATCCCTCTTAACCATCAAAATACTGTTGAAATCCTTCGAAACCATCGAAACACCCAAAATACTGTCGAAATCCTTCGTAACCATCAAAATACTGTCGAAATCCTTCGAAACCATCGAAACACCCAATATTACTGTCGAAATCCTTCGAAACCATCGTAACACCCAAAATACTGTCGAAATCCTTCGAAACCATCGAAACACCCAATATTACTGTCGAAATCCTTCGAAACCATCGAAACACCCAATATTACTGTCGAAATCCTTTGAAAAATCGAAACACCCAATATTACTGTCGAAATCCTTCGAAACCATTGAAACACCCAATATTACTGTCGAAATCCTTCGAAACCATCGAAACACCCAATATTACTATCGAAATCCTTCGAAACCATCGAAACACCCAAAATACTGTCGAAATCCTTCGAAACACCCAAAATACTGTCGAAATCCTTCTAAACCTTCAAAATACTGTCGAAATCCTTCGAAACCATCGAAACACCCAAAATACTGTCGAAATCCTTCTAAACCATCAAAATACTGTCGAAACCATCGAAACACCCAATATTACTGTCGAAATCCTTCGAAACCATCGAAACACCCAAAATACTGTCGAAATCCTTCGAAACCATCGAAACACCCAAAATACTGTCGACATCCTTCGAAACCATCGAAATACTGACGAAATCCTTCGAAACCATCGAAACACCCAAAATACTGTCGAAATCCTTCTAAACCATCAAAATACTGTCGAAATCCTTCGAAACAACCAAAATACTCTCGAAATCCTTCTAAACCATCAAAATACTGTCAAAATCCTTCGAAACCATCGAAACACCCAAAATACTGTCGAAATCCTTCTAAACCATCTAAATACTGTCTAAATCCTTCTAAACCATCAAAATACTGTCGAAATCCTTCGAAACCATCGAAACACCCAAAATACTGTCGAAATTCTTCGAAACCATCGAAACACGTAAAATAATGTCGAAATCCTTCGAAACCATCGAAACACCCAAAATACTGTCGAAATCCTGAAATAGTTGCTAGAGATGGTTTTCGAAATTTGAAATGAGCGATGTATTTGAGATGTTATAGAAGTTATATTAGAATAGAATGTAATGACTTTGCTTCAAAATTGTTATTAGAAATTCAAACATATCCTTTCATTTGTAGCTTTGAAAAATTAAAACGGTATTTTATTTTTTATACAGAATGAATTTAATATTTCCCAATAATTTTTGAGCGCTCGTACTACTTACACGAGGGCTATATCATTTCGTCACGATGTCTTCATTTTTCGAATTTTGAGCCGAAAATGGTCTCAATCGACTATGTTCGACTCACTGATGACGAATCCGTCGGAAAATTCGAGTCTGTCCGTCCGGCCGTCCGGCCGTAAGCACGATAACTCTCGAACGGAACAACCTAGAGACTTGAAATTTTCAGTGTGGGTTCAGTTCCCAAATGGCTCGGTTAAGTTCGTTAATGGGCCAAATTCCGCCAGGGGTTCCGTAAATATGGCCGTTCAAAGTTTTGTTTCCCTGATTACTTGAAAACTACGAATTTGATCGAGATGAAATTTTGCACTCAAATGGAAAATGAGGTGTTTAAGCTACATGTGAAATTTTGTTCAGATCGCATGACCAGAACCATAGAAACCATAGAAAATTGTAACTTTTGAACGGAAACGCCTAGGGACTTGAAATTTTCAGGATAGGTGTGGATCTTGAATGTCGTTATCACGTTCATCTATGAGCAACATTATACAAGGGGTTCCGTAAATACGGTCGTTTGAAATTTTGTTTTCTCGATTAATTTGAAACTACGGATTCGATCGAGATGAAATTTAGTATTTTAATCGAGAATGATATATTGAAGCAATATTTTGTCCAGATCGCATGACCAGAACCATAGAAACCGTAGAAAATTGTAACTTTTGAACGGAAAGGCCTAGGAACTTGAAATTCTCAGGGTGGGTTTGGATCGCAAATTTCACGGTCACGTTCATCAATGAGCAAAATTAGACTAGGGGTTCCGTAAATATAGCCGTTCAAAATATTTTTTTCCTGATAGTTTGGAAACTACTGATCGGATTGGAATGAAATTATGCACCTAGCTCAGGAATAATGTATTCAAACTACGTGCAAAATTTTGTCCAGATCGCATCACCAAGACCATAGATACCGTGGAAACTTCTAGCGAATTATCGGAAAAAAATTGATCAGCTGAAGCACTGACATGAAGTCTGGAGTTTTGCCTAAGTTTCAGAATTTTTTTGACAGCAGTCAAAAATTCCTTCAATTTATTTCTAAAACTGGAAAATGCGAATCTACCTACAAGGTGCATGTACGAGCGCTCAAAAGCTCCTGCCTTCACGGCAGTGCTTTTCGTAATTTTTACTCTGTAGTTTTTTTCAACACCATTAGATGTGTGTTTGACATAAGTTCAGTCCAACAGTATAATCATAAATTGAATGAGTGCACGTCTATATTACACGATAATTCAAACTGACATCAGTTCCATAAAAACGTGGAATAAAACATTTCACACTCAAAAAGTCAAAAATCCAAAACTTTAGATTAAATTATTTTATTCTCCTTAACTTAAACTACAGAATACGAAATTCATATTAATAAATTATGACATTGTTGTATGTGAATTACAACAGCATTGTAAAAATAGTACAATATCCGTACCTCAGAGCAAAAGGGTATTAAGTCCAAAATTTCAATTTTTGGGTATTTTGGCTCACCTACATTTAAATTTCGCGCTCTATTTAGTGGTCTACCTTCAAGACGATTGGACTTAAAATAACGAAAATAATATAGTATCAAGTCCTTAATCACAACCCGAATCAAACGAAAACTGCTCTCCTGGGAAACACACATTTAGTGACTTAATACCCTTTTGCTCTGAGGTACGGATAGGTATATCTAATATATAAAATTCTCGTGACACAGTTTTCGTTGCCATACTCCTCCGAAACGGCTCGACCGATTTTGTTGAAATTTTTTGTGCTTATCGCATATATCGCATATATGAGAATCGGCCAACATCTATTTTTCATCCCCCTAAATGTTAGGGGTAGTCCACCCCTATATTTTTTTTTTTTATTTTTTAGACAAAATTTCTAATTTCTATTTTTTTATGATACAACATACAAAAATACATACAATCTCCAATTTTTACCCTTCTACGATCAACCCTTATTTTTTAATAGCCAGAACAACGAGAGGCCGAAGGCCTCGAGCAATTTTGAAATTGCGAAAAAAGGGAGAGACCGGGGGCGCGAAGCGCCCCCCGCGTTTTCGAGAGGGAGAAACGGGCTTTCCTAAGGTAAGAGAGGCCGAAGGCCTCGAGCAATTTTGAAATTGCGGAAAAAGGGAGAGATATGGCAAAACAACGTTTGCCGGGTCATCTAGTTGTATATAAATTCTACTACTGAATACTGAATTTAAAAATCAATTTGGAATAATTGTCGAAGTGTCATTTGTGTTCATTAACATATTTGAAAGAAGCTTTACTACTAAAAGATCCAGAGTAAAATTTTTACATTTTTTATATATTCTACGCTCACCTGGGAAACACACATTTTGTGACTTAATACCCTTTTGCTCTGAGCTACGGATATGTATATTGTATATAAATTCTACTATTGAATACTGAATTTAAAAATCAATTTGGAATAATTGTCGAAGTGTCATTTGTGTTCATTAACATATTTGGAAGAAGTTTTACTACTAATAGATCCAGAGTAAAATTTTTACATTTTTTATATATAAGTCCTGTTCGTCGTTACTGACACATAAATTGAAGGGTGCCAGTATATGGTACAAATGTTTCAAATTTCTGTTGTTTCAGTAGAGGTCCATGAGGAAACGGCTCCATCTTCCAAACGATTTGAAAATTTTCTGAAAAATATTCAAAATACAATCAATTACAATGAATTTTTCACATTTGTTTGTATTTATACGATAGAAAAGATATATTGACCAATTTAATGAGACATAAATACTGATCAACTTTCGTTGAAACTGTTCGGTAAAAACTATCCTGCATAATTGACATTTTGATTTGAAAGCAACGTTAAATATCGAGAACGAACCATGAAGGTATCATGAATCCTATAGGATCGGTATTTTTGTCAGTGTTCTGGAAGGGTTGAGAGAGATAGAGAGAGAGAGAGAGAGAGAGAGAGAGAGAGAGAGAGAGAGAGAGAGAGAGAGAGAGAGAGAGAGAGAGAGAGAGAGCTTCCTTCTTCGAAACAATTGGAATGTCAACTGGAAAAATTCAATGTAGTACAACAATTCTCCTGTCATATTTAATCGTTATTTAATTGTCTTACCCTACTGAAAATGTAATAAATTTGTCTAATTATGATAGGAAATCATTTCAAATTTCAACTCACCTTGAAACTCCCTCTTATTCGCATGGATCGACCATTTTCAAGCATCCATCGTTAACGGAATGTAAACAAACATTGGAGCTGTCAAGAGTGTCAAGATTTTTCGATGTCACTTTGTAATAATCATTTGTGGAAATTTAACGAATTTCGTATTATCACGATGGAATTACGGTTTAATTACTAACGCACCCAGATTTCGTTCTATCAATCTTCTCAATCTATCATTTTCTTGCACTTTTAATCATTTGAAATGACCTCTCCACCATGACTTGGAATTGGAATGGAACACTAACCGAGGATGATCGAATTTTGGTTCGTCTTTTCGGATACATTCGGAAAATCGAATAAGCATTCAAATTTTGCCGCCAATTCGTTATCCTATTTATTCATTCATTATTCATATTCATCTCGAAATGACCGAGTTTCGAGAAATTTCGACGTCGTGTCACTCGTGTCAAAATTTGATTTATCAGATATTTCGGGAGAAACGTCACGTAATATCTATGCTCCACGTTAATTAATTCGGGTTTCTCGAGGTGTCAAAAATCGGACTTTTTCGTAAACCGGGGGAAGGTATTTGACCGAAATAACTTTAAAAAGATCTCGTGTCCTTTGGGATGATAATTTGACCGCTTTTGATCCCCGAGACGCCGCGGATCAAAAGCCTATACAATATGCTGGAGCTAACTTTTCGCGTTTTCTTCGATTTTCGACCATTTTCGAACGTTATTTTCGTAAGTTTGGAATTCGAAATAGGCAACTTTTCGAGTACCTTAGGAAAGCCCGTTTCTTCCTCTCGAAAACGCGGGGGCGCTTTGCGCCCCCGGTCTCTTTCTTTTTTCGCAATTTCAAAATTGCTCGAGGCCTTCGGCCTCTCGTTTTAAATAGTTTTTGTCTTAACATTTCTGTGGTTTCAAAAAAATAATTTTAGTATATGGAAAATAGAATCATGGACGCTAAAAGCAGATGCGATGAGACGACATAACTCTTTCGAATTGTGGACCTATAGGGAAATTTCGAAGAATTTATTGTGTAGATCGAATCAGAAACATCGAAGTGCTAAGAAGGATAATTAATGAAGAAAAAAGAGTTGAACCCACAATTGAGCTGAGGAAGTTACAGTATGGGGCACATAATGCTTGGCGAAAAAAAACTTTAGGTAATGCAGGGTGAAAAAGATGGCAAGAAAAGCGTAGGAAATAGAAAAATGTCTTCGCTTAAATTCTGATGGTTTGGATGCAGTTCGAACCAACTCTTCAGAGCAACTGCCTCAAAAGTCAAGAAATCGATTATGGTTTTCGACCACCACCGCGGAGATGGTAAGGGAATGACGGATTCCTCAGAATGTTAGTACTTTTGTGAACTTTAAATATCAGAACACTGTGTAATAAAACTGGGGGTTCTATTCTTTATTTAATCGTATTTCGCTGTCACCAATTCTCATCTATCTATAACCTGAGTTGTTTAACTAGAAAACTACCTTGTTCACTTATCTATTTTCCGAAAAGGCTTTGATTCATGCTCTCTGCACGAAGAGAGAGTCTTTTGTCCTATTTTTTTGAGGAACAGGTATTCAGGAAAGAAAACCTCGAAATTTTAAAAGAACATATTATATTTAAGAAAAAAAATGGATGGTAAAATGCGTACATAAAATCGTAATTTGCACAAACATCAAAAGAACATCCAAATAAAACATCTATCGTTCACTTAGTTTCTCACAATCGTAATTGAATCAAACAATTCAACTGTTACTTCCCATCAACATACCCATCGAAATGTACGAGGGGTCAGATAATCAACTACAACTAATATTCAAATTTCGTACGTAAAATCGAACGTACATCAAATCAACTTCGGATCGAGATATCAACAATATTGGGGATTACAATAACACCATTCACCTTCATAGGGGTTAAAGCTTTGAATTGAATTCTCCTGCCTTGGTCTGCAAACCACCTAATTTCTCTTTTGTACCTGTTTGAAAACTAAACCACCCACACACGATATTGGCCTTTATTTTTTTATTCGCACTCGAAACACAGAAATACGGCTTTCAACTTTACTCAAAATAAACTTATTAAACACTCATTTGTACGATCTAACACAATTACTCCCTTAATCCGAAATCTAACAGAGATCCTCTGCTGAAAATACAACACTATTTTCCTCTAACCGCCCTCCGACCGAAACCGTCGTCCGAATTTTCCCTTCATCGTGATGAGTCCCCGTTTTACGAGCAACTGACTCTAATTTTTCCTTGATCTCCAAAAGTAAACTCTACCCCCCTTTCAAAAAGAATCTACAGCTCAAGAGTGGGCATCCAGACGCTTAAACAGCCATTCTCGTTTCAAAAATGTTCCCGTGAGACCGATACTCGTAACCTACGGTAGACATAAACAATTTCAGCAACTACAATGTTGCAAATGGACAACTTTGCCTTTTAGACATTACTTATCGAGACCATGGGTGGTCTTTTCGTCGAACGACGATTAAAATAAATGACATCCGTCTGGACACCTGCAGATTAATACAATGTAGATGAAGTATTTTCTTTCCATTCAGGCAATGCATTTGAATTTAAATAATCCATGTAATCTTGAATAGGTATTTCCCAATTATTACAACTGCGTTAGTTCAAAACTACTCAGAATGCAGTCTCCACTACTTTTTTACAACCTGTACGTGTGCGTCTGTCATTTCGATGTTGATGTTGGTGTAGCCCAAAGTCACAGCAAGGATTTCAGAAAAGTGTGTCCAAAGGTACAAACGTCCTAAGGTACACGTCATTCCCCTACTTGAAGAAAAAGTAAAATACAAGAAGAATGATCTACGAATAATAATTCAAGAACATGGTTTCATGAAACTAGAGCTACTTGCCTGTTTGCAAAGCTATGTTCTGTAGATGTGAACTAATTATTACCGAATGAAGTAGAGGAAGAATGGACTGGCTTCCTAGTATTCCCGAGTTTACTCCGCTTGATTATTCTTCGTGAGAAAATCAAATAGTTAGGTTTTGAAGCACAATTAGAGAGGCTCTGAGATGATTTTTGTCGCAAAATATTCCACCTCAGTTGGTGTGAAGAATACACAACGATAAATTTGAATTATTGATATTTTTTTCCAAATACTTTTTACCTATTCTGGACATCTCTCTCGAAATCTTTCATCGAAAAAATTTTATTATTTCTTTCACTTTCTGCAATAAATTCTTGGAAAAACGAGTTCTTCATTTGTACTGAATATGAATTGTACATAAGTCGTATACGTGCTGATTCAAGGACTATCTTGATTATTCTAATCCGAGAAATTAGACCCCATCTGTTAACTTGTCTATATATCAATGTCCGCAAAATATTCACGACAGTTGATGAGTGAATTATAATTGAAGTACACTGAAAATGAACCGACTACCTAACAGGCAAGTATGCATACCTGATGTGAGATTAAGATGGAAAATAGTTCACTCCATACACTTCAAAGCAATAGCATTTCAACGTTCTGCATTAAAATGAATGAAACGAGAAAAAATTCAAGATGCCTTTACTGAAAATGTTATGTGATTTTTTCAGATTGCACTGTTCGTCACCAGTCCTCACAGAAGTTGGGAGGAATCATCATTTCGACTGCAGAATGAAAGGACACAAGGCCGTCAAAGAGAAAATAGAGAAGTAGGAAGGTTTTTGTTGATTTTCAGAATGTAATTGATGTTTTTTCAGCGAATTTCTTGTCAATTTCATTGCGAGTCTCTATTGCAAAGCTCTAGTTGTTCTTGGTGTAGCTCTACCAATAACAGATGCTATAACACTAAATAGTAACATCTACATTTTCAGGGTAAGTGTCAAGACAATTTGCCTTATCGAGTATGAGTGTCATGACAATTTCCATCTATCAGGAACGTGGAACCTGGATCCTCTCAAAAGAAGTCTAATGTACTGTTAACACAGTTTGATGCAAAAATTAAATTTGAAAAGCGTTAGTATGACAATTACTATCACTTTATTTTTATGAATTTCAGTTGATGTTACCATAATATTGAATACTAGTAGATCCGGCCACGCGTTGCTGTGGCTAAAGTATACGTTGGAATATTATCAATCATAAGCTAACCTTAACCTAACCCAACCCTTACCCTTACCATAACCCTTACCCTTATACTCGGCCTTGTTTATGGGTCTCAATAGAATTTTCATATTCGTAGGTAGGTGTAATATGTTATGATCAATGATATAGAAAAAAATACCTCAAAAGTTAGATGGAAACCTCCTCCCTCAATTATGTTTGAACCAAATGAGGTCATTTGGTAATGCTTAATATTCTGCAAGGAATGTTTAGATAGAGGTTCTTGTCCTGAAAGTAACGAATTCAAAGGTTTGGATGGCGTTGGCAGTTGTTACAATTTGATTTTTCCATTCAAACAACATAATCCTGGGGGTTCGTTTTGATATCTCAGAGCATTGCAGTATTTCCAAAAGACACCAATATATTGCTAGCATAATCTACTGTGGGATCATATCTAAATGCCAAACGCTCAAAGTTGATCATTTCATTGGATTCTATATTTTGTTGTATCTTACCCGAGATCGATATTATCGATTCTTCCGGAGTTGGGGCAGATCTTGATTGAGAACCTCTCATTCTGTTTGCTCATTGTCTCGATCATTACGAACTCGCCCACAACTTCTAAGCAATTTCTAGAAACACGATAAACCTCTCTCACACAAGTGTCAAAATTCTCATGAAATATAAGTAATCTATGATTGTTCGCCTGGTCGGAGAAAAATAGAAAGCCTTTTTTTTTCCGTACGGTTTTTTCGAGAAAATTTCGTTGTTTTAAGTTTGTCGTGATAATAATGAACACAACTAAAAAAGAATTATCGAATTTGGTGCAGCCGTTTGAACGTGATGCTTCTACATACATAAACCATAGATCCTCTTTTATTAATATAGATATCAGAAAACCACATAACGGCCTTCAATGTTCAATGATGACAAACACTATCATTGTATTTTCATGAACTTCAAATAATGGAATCATCGAATTATATTGAAATATATATATAGATTTATTCGACCGCCTATACAGACCCAAATCGATATACTCTACCGACTTTTCAGTCCAAAAGTGACGTTGTCAGACCCGGGTCCGGGTCTGGTAACGTTTGACCATATAATCTTGCTGAGGGACGTGAGGGGATGCCAGGGGTAAATTTTCAGCCGGGTGTGAAAAATCGGTGAAACATCATAATAAATACAGAAAACTTCAGGGTTCGACCAGTGCGAGGGCGCTTCCGTCGACATCAACACGCTGTATATAATTGATATAGTCAATCAACTCCTCCAGTCCCTAAATGTGACAACGCTGTAGATTGTATATAAACCTGAAATTCATACTTCCCACAGCTTATACAAACCCGGTATATAGAGCCGTCGTCAAGAGAAATGTTTTTTTAATTGTCCTCATGCAGCTCGAAAATTAGATATTTCATCTTTCTGATATATAAATCTACAAACCATACTTTACGAAGCTTATACAAACCCGGTACAGGGAACCGTCGTCACGAAAAAAAATGCTTCCGAGTCTACCGAAGGTAGTGGAAGAAGCATTGTTATCCCTTTTGGTCTCCGATTCCAAAATTTTCACTCGCAAAATGCATTTCAGACGATTATGAACAACTTTGGTTTCGTGCCTGTCTGTCGGTCTGTATGTTCGTTAATGGACAGGATAACATCAGGGTTCCGTAAATATAACCATTCGTAATTTTGTTCTCCCGATTACTTCGAAACTACTGATTCGATCAAGATGAAATTTTACACGAAAATGACGTGTTCAAGCTACATGCGAAATGTTATCCAGATCGCATGACCAGAACCATAGAAACCATAGAAAATTATAACTTTCGAACGAGAGGGACTCTGAATTTTCAGGATAGGTGTGGATCGCGAATGTCGCAGTCGCGTTTATCAGTGAGTAAAATCAGACTAGGAATTCGTAAATATGGCCGTTTGAAATTTAGTTTTCATGAAAATTTCAAAACTACGGATGCAATCGTTATATTTCCGTAACTGCTGATTTGGCATAATTGACAAAGAGCTGCTGTCATAAAGACCAACTGCAGTATACAGGCCCGAGCTTACGGCAAATTGAACAATAACATTCCTATAAATAATGGTATTCGACAGGGTGACTCTCTGAGTCCATTAGTATTCAACATAGTAAGGGACACAGGTGCAAACCGATGCAGGGGGGCCCCAAGCTCTGACCAGCACACCCCGTTTGAACTAGCTGAAAAAAACTCAATATTTCAACATTTTTATATAAGCTCTATGTGATCAATATGAAATAAATAAATCAGCGCTGTACCAATTATAATTTGTAATATAACGTTAATAGTATGTATTCAATCGATTTTTTCCATTAGAAAATACTCAGGTTACATTGAATTACATGAATGTTTCTACGCTTCTGTACTATGTCATCATTTCTTTTGTCCCTTCTCCCTTATATCAAAACAAGTATGTAGGTACTTTTTCGCCGCTCGTAGGGGTGTCATGATAAACATCTGTTACCGCTCGCTCTCCTTGCCACCCAGCCAGATTGAAATGCAAGTTTATTTTATATTTCTCTCGTTCATCCGTACGAAATCCCTAGTTCGTTGAAAGAATGCGAACAGAAGATAAAAAATTACGAAAAGCACTGCCGTGAAGGCAGGAGCTTTTGAGCGCTCATACATGCACCTTGTAGGTAGATTCGCATTTTCCAGTTCAGGAAACCAATTGAGGAAATTTTTGACAGCTGTCAAACAAATTTTCAAACTAAGGCGATAATCAAGCCTTCAAGTCAGTGCTTTAGGTGACCAATTTTTTTTTCGATAATTCGCGAAAATTTTCTACGGTATCTATGGTCTTGGTGATGCAATATGGACAAAATTTCGCACGTAGTTTGAATTCATTATTCCTCAGCTAGTTGCAAAATTTCATTCCAATCAAATCGGTAGTTTCGAAATTATCAGGAACAGAATATTTTGAACGGCCATATTTACGGAACCCCTAGTCTAATTTTGCTCATTGATGAACGTGACCGTGAAATTCGCGATCCAAACCCACCCTGAAAATTTCAAGTTTCTAGGCCCTTTCCGTCGGAAGTTTCTATGGTTTATATGCTTCTGGTCATGCGATCTGGCCAAAATGTTGCTTTAATATGTCATTCTCGTTCAAAATACCAAATTTTATCTCGATCGAATCCGTAGTTTCGAAAATATCGAGAAAATAAAATTTCAAACGACCGTATTTACGGAACCTCTAGTATAATTCTGCTCATTGATGAACGTGAACGCCACATTTTAGATCTGCACCTATCCTGAAAATTTCAAGTCCCTAGGCCTTTCCGTTCGAAAGTTATGATCTTCTATGGTTTCTTTGGTTCTGGTCATGCGATCTAGAGAAATGTAGCTTGAATATATCATTCTCCATGAGTATACTAAATTTCGTCACGATCGAATCTGTAGTTTGGAAATTATCAAGAAAACTAAATTTCGAACGACCATATTTACGGAACCTCTTCTATAATTTTGCTCATAGATGAAAGTGATCACGACTATCGAGATCCACACCTATCCTGAAAATTTCAAGTCCCTAGGCGTTTCCGTTCAAAAGTTACAATTTTCTATGGTTTCTATGGTTCTAGTCATGCGATCTGGACAAAATTTTGCATGTAGCTTGAACACCTCATGTTCCATTAGACTGCAAAATTTCATCTCGATCGAATCTGTAGTTTCAAAGTAATCAGGAAAACAAAATTTTGAGCGGCCATATTTACGGAACCCTTAGGCGGATTTTGCTCAATATCAAATTTAACCTCAGTATTTGAGATTCGAACCTATCCTGAAAATTTCAAGTTTCTAGGACATTCCGTTCGAGAGTGATCGTGTATACGGACGGACGGACGGCTGGCCGGACGGACGGACAGACTCGAATTTTCCGACAGATTCGTCATCAGTGAGTCGAATATACTCGATTGAGACCATTTTCGGCTCAAAATTCGAAAAATACAGACATCATGACGAAATGATATAGCCCTCGTGTAAGTAGTACGAGCGCTCAAAAACACTACGATGAATTAGCTTCTGATCACAGATTTCGAAGAAGAGATGAGATATTCAGAATATATCAATAAATATTGTCTAAAAAGTATTACATAGAATAACAATTGAATGCACGTTCTCTATGATATGATTTCAGTCAGTAAAATTTTCAATATTCTATTACCATCATTTTCACTAGATGTAGATGAAAAAACTATAATTAAAAGGTGTGTCCCAGTATATATTCTGAAATAATAGGCTCCAACTTTTACCTTCAATTCCTCAATATTTACCACCTATTTCTACCCGAATTAAATAAGGCATGGACAATTCACGGAGTTTGCATGAAAATAATTACGAAATACGGAATGCTGGAATGCGACCTAACAGAAGTATTGACAGCAATAATACTGTTCCATACAATTCCTGTCACCTCTGCAGAAGCTGAAAGATCATTCAGCAAACAAAAAATTATAAAAAATTATTTGAGAAATAGTATGGGACAAGCCCGACTCCGACATTTACCGCTATAATATCAAATCGACAACGAAGCAGCATAAAGGGTAGATAGTCATTGATTCTTTCGCGAAAAATAAGGCTAGAAAGAAGTTAACCTTTGTTGTGAATCAAATGTTTACATTTTTATTATTTTAGTTTAGTTTTATTTTTATCCACAATTGAATATTTTATATGAATACATAAATTAACCTTTCGATTCATTTCGTTTCTAGAGAAAAACAAAATTTATCTTTGGTTTAGAGTCCAATTGAATAGATTTAACGCGTAATGCATGTAAAGTTGAAATGACAGGCAAGTCGTTTAATTCGAATGCACGCAATGACGAAATACTGCGAGATTCTCGGATTATTAAGCTACATTGGAAGTTTCAAGGTTATTCTTTTTGAAATTTATCGTGTGAAAAGGCAGAATCGATTTTTACCTCAGATTCTGTAAGGATTCGAATCCACTCGTTTGAGATCATTTCGACTTGATATTCGTAAATAACGGACATTCTGGCACAAGGGCGGATTTACGGGGGGAGTATAGGGGGTAATAACCCCTCATGAGTATCAAATTTACGCAACGTGATGCACAAAAAATATTGTATGCAATAAAAAATTTTATTTACGTTTTTTGTTCTATTTTGATTTTTTCTTGTATTTGAGTTTGAAAGAATGTTTATTTCGAAATTGATATACATAAAGTGATTGAATGTTGTGAACCTGTTTTATGGGTTCCCAATCGTTATTACCCCTTCCATGAAAAAAAGTTATATCCGCCCTTGTTCTGACAAATTGAATTATTTTTATTCATCCATAATGAGAGTTGAGATTTATTCAATGAAAATAAACACATTTCATGCAATAGCACACTGGACAATTGGAAGAAGAGCAATATTCTATTTCCTTTTTCACTTCTTCATAATACTTATACAAATATAACAATAACGCCCCCGACGAGATCGATCCCAATGATCTGACAACACCGCTGGGTTCGAAAAGGTTGGCCGTATATCTCTGCCCAGTATATGTGGGAATGAAAAGTCGGTGGAACGTTTCGGGTCTCAAAAATAGAGTCGAATATATAACTTTTTTCAATGGAAATTTTTGTTTCCCCTCTTTAGATGCCTGAGGAGTTATATTTTCAAACAGCTTATTTTTCATTTATATACTTGTGGAAAACACCCGAATCACATGGGTCTTAGGTAGCCTGCCAAGTATACCGGGACTGAATACGTCTGTTGGATAAATATATGATTACGTTTTTGGAGCGAAAGCCGATCTTTAAAAAAAAAAGATTTATTTACAACGGAAGATTATCCTATTCTAACAATTAGCTAGGAAGACATACACTTAATTATTGACGAACCTTTCGTCTTGGGAGGTATTTATAACATTCCTTATCTCAAATTAATTACGACAATCAGTATCGAACAATGGGACAAATATACACCCACACACGTGGCGTGATCAAAATGATGTCTCATCAGAATGTAACAAAGTAATATGGATATTCGAATAAGAATAGATAAGGAGTTCATCTGCAATATACAGGGTTGGCATTATGTAATTCCTCCCCACCTTGAATAAAGGTATCACCTGTAGTAGGTGTAGCTTTACAAAAAATATCTTTTCTTAAGTATTTCAAAATAAAATAAGTAATTATCAATAAAATGATTATTATAACAATAAGCAAAAATATAAATCTTGAAGGCTGGAGATTCCATTGGTCCAGGTCTTCTATCTTGATATCCGGGATGTCTTCATCTTTCCGGGATTCTTCATTTGTGGAATTTGGGTTGAATAAAGTTATCTTGGGTAAAATCACGTATTTTTCTTCATTAAACGTAGTAGTTGGGACGATTTCTTTTCTCGTGTTGCTCACAGCACATTTGGTTCGTAGAATTGTCATAGGAGGCACAAAATAATGTCTTGTTTGCTGAAGACATTTTTCTAAAACATTTTTGTTTTCGATGGATAGGATATTTCCATCTTCTAATAATTTTAAATCTGGTGAAAGTACCGTTGTCGTTCTTGGAAAGTTTTCGGTGTGGTTTTTCAAAATATTTCGAAGGCATGCTGGTGATTCAGCTAAGGTGTCTTGATCGCATAGATAATCATCCTCCACTGGATGGCAAAATTTCGTTGACCATTTCAGGGTTTCTTCTTGTGAGAGTAAATAAGGATCGGTATATGGAAGGGATAAATTGTTTTGCGGTAGATAGTAAAACTTGTATAAATCATAACTTTCTTCGTATACCGTTGGGATTGATATTAAAAATAGTAATGCTTTCTTTTTGAAAATTACTTTCGTATGACATATCTGATAATAATCTTTCAGATGATGTAAAGGTATTATCGTCACATTTTTTATTATTTCAAGGAATTTTGAATAAGGTAAAATGGATTCATGTAAAAGATGTAATCTTGCAAAACTCACTGCAGTTGCAATTTCATCTAAAATATTCTTGATATCTTTAAGTTCGAATGTCAGGAGATGCATGTATTGAATTTCTTGTATTGCTGGTATAACTTGAAGCAATTTATGGTTTTCTGACATTTTCTGAAATTTTTCAATATACTTATTTTTAAGGTCATTTACGACTGTTGCGATCTGTTTTTGATTTCTTATCAAAACTTTTTCATTTTTTTGAATACTATCAAAATAGTTTTTATATAATTCCTCGTCATCGGAATCTAACGTTCCGAATAAAATCTTTGAAATCTTTCCTCCTAAGTTAATGAGTCCTCTTTTAACTCTAATTTTCTCATTCAACAATTCTTCCATGGTATTGATATTAATTTCATTAGTATGCTGTGGATACTTAAAATTGGATACGTGCTCAAACAGCAAAATTCAATTTTGACTTTATTTATTTCTCTTTGATAATTCAAAATTAATTTTCATATTTATTTAATTCAACTGGTACATATCGTCCTTTATTGGAATAACATCCAATCATAACATGATAATTATTTCTAAGGGTTCTTTATCCCTTTAAGTCTACTTGGGACTTGGAAATTTTTTAAATTGGAGCTCTTTCCATTGAAGAGTTTTATTTTATCGGAAGGATGTGCCTTAACACATTACTTTACTTTTTACTAATGCATTCGAATTGGGATCATAATTTGTAATATAATGAATTTCAATTTTATGGATTTTACAAAAATCCTGGACTACACCATTTTTGAATTCTAATCCATTGTCACACGTTATTTTATTAGGAATGCTGTTATGGCTAAAATACATCAATAATTTATCTACAATTTCACTTTGAAGAGTAATATGTATGACGTAGGTTTTTCCTATCGTAATTCATAATACATTACTTTCGATTGTTATTTGAGACGTAAGCTTTTCCTTACTTGATTCGTAATACATTCTCAAATAATCGCGTTACTGAGCAGGGCTGGCTCTAGTGACATTATAATCATGGGATTGAAATTGAGAATTGAAAAGTCAATTCTTGAAATATGAATATTACAAAACTTGGAAACTTATCCAATAATATTTTCATTTATCCAATAATATTTTCATTTTAAATTAATTAAATTCTCTCGTTATCAATCGAGTTTATCTTGTATCATTTTATTCAACACTTGAAATGTGAATTTTATGAAATTCTTTTACAACGCCATTTTTATTTATTTCAATATTTAAATCAGGGGATTTTAAATTCATTTTCCATATTTAAGGAATAAAGTGTATGAAGTAACATTGTTCAAAACATGTCTCAAGGAAAACACCATAATCTTTCTAATACTTTCGTTATTGCGAAGCGAATAATAATAATGATTATCAATAATATGAAACAAGGGTTTGTAATACCGTTGTTCAAAGAATGTCTGAAGGAGAATACATTAATCCTTCTGATGTTTTATGTTGCTAACAAGCAAATGAAAATGAGATTTATCTCAAATAATATTTTAATTTTATATAGTTCATATGGAATTCTTCGGATAAAATTCGAAATTATATTTCGTAAATATCGTTTAATCGATTAACTATGTGAGTAAGGGTGTGATATGAAAATTCATCTTTGAATATATTGCGTAATTAAATATTTATAACTTTTTCCGTATTTTATAATAAGGAATAATTTTGGAAATTGTTTTCGAAGATGGTGACTTTAACCTTTTCTTCGTATATGGAATTTTCATTATGGGATTCTTAATATTACGCTGGACAGTAGAACATTCTGTCTCATTTGAATTTATTTTGATTCCATCGTTTGAATTTAACCATTTCAAACATGCTTCGTATTTTTCTTTATTTATCCGATTTTTAATTAAGGATGAATCTTTTTCGATTCTATTTATTTCAATATTATTATAATAATTTATATTTGAATCATTTTCAATTTTATTCATTTCCGTATTTTCGTAATAATTTGCACCTGTGGCATTACTGGCATTTGTCGCCATTGAATCATTTTTGATTCTATTCGTATTTGCGAATTTATGTATTCTTAACATCTGATCATTATCGATCTTATTCGTCATTGCGAATTTATTTATTTTTAACATTGGATCATTATCGATCCTGTTCGTATCGAGTTTATTCATTTTTAACATTCGATCATTTTTATATTCATTAGTATTTCCTCCGATATTCCGATTCGGTAAGGAATATACAATTATCTTTATATTAGATTCCGCAAAATATATTTTATCATATTTGAAATAATATGCCAGTCTAATTTATCTAGACCGCATGCAATTCTGGGTAAAGCTAAGTATTTGTCATTATTATATTGACACAATTCTCTGAGATATAATATTGATTGAAAAACGGTTTCATATTCCGGTTTATCATAGTATAAATCTTTAGTAATTAAATAATAAATATTTCGATCATCTATTTGGATCGTTGCTACTTCTCCTAGTAGCTTATTTTGAGATTTTAAATTTTCTATTTGACCAAATTTATTTTTAAATTGGAGGGCTACACCTCTGTTCATGTGAAAGTCACGGGAAACGCAATGTGCTAACGCATAATTCTTTGGGGCTTTAAATAAATCACCTGTTTTTTCAATTATTTTAGGGGAATCTTTAATATTTTTCAATTCATAATTTTTTTCAAAATCTTTATAAGTCAATTTATTATCTGACTCTATTATAATTCGACTGAGAGCATCAGCATTATTAGTTGAACCTTTTTTATAACGTATTTCATAATCAAATTCTTTCGGAACTTCACCTTGAGATAAAACAGAGCCTATCGCGAAACCTGACGCATCAGTTGTAGGAACGAATGGCTTATCGGAATCAGGGTATCTCAATACAGGGTGATTCAATAAATTTCTTTTACATATTTCGAACGCTTCGATATATTTCGGATCATCAATATTAATTTTGAAATCTTTCTTCAAACATGAAGTTAATGGTTTCGTTATCTTTGCGAAATTAGGGATACATTTTTTATAATATCCTACGAGTCCAAGAAATGATTTCATTTCTTCAGGAGTTTTAGGAATTGGAAATTCAGCAACTGCTTTCAATACTTTTGGAATAGGAACGATTCCTTTAGGAATATTATTATCACTTGTCTTAAAAGAATGACATTTATTTGATTGAATTTTCAGATTATCCGCTTTAAATGCTTCTAAAATATTTTGGATATCTGCTAAGTGTTGGTTGATCGTATCAATTTTATGTTTTATTATATTTGAAAACTCAGGATCCATTGGGATATTTTGGAGTTTCTGACATACTGATTCTGACATGTTTTTTGAAACATGCAGTTAGTGTCGTAGATTCATTAAAAATATTTTTAGGGAAATTATTATACGCGAATTTTGGATCAATAAGACACACTGAACATCCACTATCAATTAAAAGTTTACATTTAGGATTTTGGAATTGGATATAGGGGAGTTGGTTCGTGTTATCTAATGTTTTATTTAAGTCAATGAGTCGTTCATGGCACGATCTCGAAAATTTTCATTTAAATATTTACTGGAATTATTACGTTCTGGATATGAACGTTCGTTAAAATCACGTTTTTTGAATCTCGGGTCTTTCGAAGTAGACGCCATATTAGTTAATTCTCCAATCATTATATTTGGATTGGGTTGATTATTAAAATATTGTCTCTGAGGACTCTGTTGATATTGGGTAGAATAATTAGATCTCTTCTGGGGATAATTCCTTGTCTGAATCGACATTTTTTCAGGGGGAGATTGTATCCTTTGATTTGGATGAGGTTTGAAAACATTTTCGTTTTTACGTTCATTATTAGAGGTATTTGGATTATTTCCAAAAACTTGACGATTTGTCGGGAAATAAGTTTTTACTTGTTTTTGTTGGAAATTAATCGGTTGAGATGGGAATCTCGGTTGGGAATTATTTGGATAAAAATTTCTTTGATTATTTTGACTAGATTGGGGAAAATTTGATTGATTATTATGAGGAAAACTTCTATAATTATTAGTTGGGAAGTTTGCTCGATTATTATTTGGGAAATTATTTTTATTATTTTGAGGGACATTCCTTTGATTTTGCTGAGGAAAATTCCTCTGATTATTTTGATTTTTATAGTGCATATAGGGTTGTTGATAAAAATAATAGTCTTGACGAATAAAATTTACTATATCGTCATAGTTCATAATTCCGTGTCCTCTAAGGGCTGTTCTTAATTCTGGGTTAATATTATAGAGGAGAACTCTAGTTGCTACTCGTGACGCAATATTTTTTTCTTGATCTTTTTCAAGAATCGGTAAATTCGACAATTCTACTTGCGAATCGTATTTATTTTTTAAATCTACTATTCTCTCTAGAAAATCTAAATCGTTTTCGTTACGAATTCTTTGGGCATTTTGGAGATCCCAAAACAAAACTGTGAGGCTTATTTTTTCCTTAAATCTTAACTTTAAAAATTCCTTCAAGTTAATCCAGTTATCTGTAATTCTCTCATTGGAACTTACGATTTCACTGGCATTTCCTACCAATTTACTCTTTATTATATCGATAATTGCTTCATTTATTAACGCGTCGGCAGATTGGAACCTATTATAAAATCTTTCGCAGTGATTTAAAAATCGTGCGATATTTGCAGGATTACCATCAAATGGTACAATTGACTTTGAAAATAAATCAATTAATTTTAATCTATCAAACATATTTGGTTCTGGTGCGACCGCCATTTTATTCGTATTCGTATTCTTCCGGCCTTTAAAATGCCTTACGGAAGTAATCTTGAAAAATTGTATTGTACTTAGAAAATAATTATATTCGGTTTTTTTATTTTATAAGAAACCTAGGAAAAACTCTGGTAATCGGTTTTTTGTATTAAGAAACCTAGGAAAAACTCTGGTAATCGGTTTTTTATAAGAAACCTAGAGAAAACTCACACAAGTTTTACGCTCAAAACCGTGGGAAAAGATTGAAGACTTTGGACCAGGGTCAGTGACTGGGAATAAAAAAGTGTTTCTAGATAGGATTCTCACCACGTTGTTTCTTTGGAGTCGTTGTAGACGCTACCCACACAATCAGGGCTCCAAACGGCTTTTCTCCTCGTTGTTGCTGGATTTGGCACCTTAACAGTTGAAACTGGAAGTTTTTGGAAGTTCTTAGCGCGGCGATAACTACGATTTCACGCTCGAAGTTTCGAAACACAGTTCTTCACGAAAACCGGCACAATCCCATAACCTCGTCGCCAATTACGTTTTTGGAGCGAAAGCCGATCTTTTAAAAAGATTTATTTATTTAAAATATGTTTGATAGATTGAAATTAATTGATTTATTTTCAAAGTCAATTGTACCATTTGATGGTAATCCTGCAAATATCGCACGATTTTTAAATCCCTGCGAAAGATTTTATAATAGGTTCCAATCTGCCGACGCGTTAATAAATTATGCAATAATCGATATAATAAAGAGTAAATTGGTAGGAAATGCCAGTGAAATCGTAAGTTCCAATGAGAGAATTACAGATAACTGGTTTAACTTGAAGGAATTTTTAAAGTTAAGATTTGAGGAAAAAATGAGCCTCACCGTTTTGTTTTGGGATCTCCAAAATGCCCAAAGAATTCGTAACGAAAACGATTTAGATTTTCTAGAGAGAATAGTAGATTTAAAAAATAAATACGATTCGCAAGTCGAATTGTCTAATTTACCGATTCTTGAAAAGGATCAAGAAAAAAATATTGCGTCACGAGTAGCAACCAGAGTTCTGCTCTATAATATTAACCCAGAATTGAGAACAGCCCTTAGAGGACACGGAATTATGAACTATGACGATATAGTAAATTTCATTCGTCAAGATTATTACTTTTACCAACAACCGTATATGCACTATAAAAATCAAAATAATCAGAGGAATTTTCCTCAACGAAATCAGAAGAATTTTAATCAAACTAATAAAAATAATTTTCCGAATAATAATCGAACAAACTTCCCAAATAATAATTATGGAAGTTTTGCTCAAAATAATCAACATTGGGGAAGATTGCAATCTAGTCAAAATAATCAAAGAAATGTTCATCCAAATAATTCCCAACCGAGATTCCCATCTCAACCGATTAATTTCCAACAAAAACAAGTAAAAACTTATTTCCCGACAAATCGTCAAGTTTTTGGAAATAATCCAAATACCTCTAATAATGAACGTAAAAACGAGAATGTTTTCAAACCTCATCCAAATCAAAGGATACAATCTCCCCCTGAAAAAATGTCGATTCAGACAAGGAATTATCCCCAGAAGAGATCAAATTATTCTACTCAATATCAGCAAAGTCCCCAGAGACAATTCTTCAATCATTATGAATTAACTAATATTGCGTCTACTTCGAAAGACCCGAGATTCGAAAAACGTGATTTTAACGAACGTTCATATCCAGAACGTAATAATTCCAGTAAATATTTAAATGAAAATTTTCGAGATCGTGCCATGAACGACTCATTGACTTAAATAATACATTAGATAACACGAACCAACTCCCCTATATTCAATTCCAAAATCCTAAATGTAAACTTTTAATTGATAGTGGATGTTCAGTTTGTCTTATTGATCCAAAATTCGCGTAAAATAATTTTCCTAAAAATATTTTTAATGAATCTACGACACTAACTGCATGTTTCAAAAAACAAACTGCAAATGAAAAAGTTTTAATACCTTTATTCCCTGAATTTCAAATTGATGATTTTCATCCCTTTGTCGTATACAAGTTCCATAAGAATTATGATGGTCTTATAGGAGCAGATTTTTTGAATAAATATGGACTCAACTTAGATTTTAAAAATCAATTATTGACTAATAGTTATTGTCAAATCCCTTTTTATTATCAGCAAGTATGTCAAAAACCTCAAAATATCCCAATTGACCATGAGTTTTCAAATGTAATAAAACATAAAATTGATACAATCAACCAACATTTAGCAGATATCCGAAATATTTTAGAAGCATTTAAAGCGGATAATCTGAAAATTCAATTAAATGAATGTTCCTTTGAAAATGAAATTAATACAAATGATAATAATATTCCTGAAGGAATCGTACCTAATTCAGAAATATTGAAAGCAGTTGCTAAATTTCCAATTCCTAAAACTCCTAAAGAAATAAAATCATTTCTTGGACTCGTAGGATATTATAGAAAGTTTATCTCTAATTTCGCAAAGATAACGAAACCATTAACTTCATGTTTGAAGAAAGATTCCAAAATTAATATTGATGATCCGAAATATATCGAAGCGTTCGAAATATGTAAAAGAAATTTATTGAATCACCCTGTATTGAGATACCCCGATTTCGATAAGCCATTCGTTCTTACAACTGATGCGTCAGGTTTCGCGATAGGCTCTGTTTTATCTCAAGGTGAAGTTCCGAACGACCTTCCTATAGCATTTGCGAGTAGAACCCTTAACCCAGCTGAGACTCGTTATTCCACAATAGAGAAGGAGTTACTGGCTGTGATCTGGTCGTGCAAAAATTTCCGCCCCAATCTCTATGGAAAGAGATTTACTATTTATACGGATCACAAACTCTTAATATGGTTATTTTCATTAAAAGAACCGAATTCCCGCCTTATGCGCTGGCGGATAAAACTAGAAGAATTTGATTATGAAATTCGTTATAAAAAAGGTTCAACTAATAATGCTGATGCTCTCAGTCGAATTATAATAGAGTCAGATAATAAATTGACTTATAAAGATTTTGTAAAAAATTATGAATTGAAAAATATTAAAGATTCCCCTAAGATAACGGAAAGAAAAGGTAATTTATTTAAAGCGCCAAAGAATTATGCGTTAGCACATTGCGTTTCCCGTGATTTTCACATGAACCGAGGTATCGCACTCCAATTTAAAAATAAATTTGGTCAAATAGAAAATTTAAAATCTCAAAATAAGCTACTAGGAGAAGTAGCAACGATCCAGATAAATGATCGAAATATTTATTATTTAATTACTAAAGATTTATACTATGATAATCCGGAATATGAAACCGTTTTTCAATCTATATTATATCTTAAAGAATTGTGTCAATACAATAATGATAAGTACTTGGCTATACCAAGAATTGCGTGCGGTCTAGATAAATTAGACTGGCATATTATTCCAAATATGATAAAATATATTTTTGCGGAATCTAATATAAAGATAATTGTATATTCCTTACCGAATCGGAATATCGGAGGATTTACTAATGAATTTAAAAAAGATCCAATGATAGAGATCAATACGTTCAAGAAAACGAAAAGGATCGATAATGATCCAATGTTAAAAATAAATAAATTCGCAAATACGAATAGAATCAAAAATGATTCAATGGCGACAAATGCCAGTAATGCCACAGGTGCATACTATTACGAAAATACGGAAATGAATAGAATCGGAAATGATTCGAATAAAAATAATCATGAAAATATTGAAATAAATAGAATCGAAAAAGATTCATCGTCGATTAGAAATCGGATAAATAAAGAAAAATACGAAGCATGTTTGAAATGGTTACATTCAAATGATGGAATAAAAATAAATTCAAATGAGACAGATTGTTTCACTGTCCAGCGTAATGTTAAGAATCGTGAATTAAAAATCCCATATACGAAGAAACGGTTAAAGTCACCATCTTCGAAAATAATTTCTAAAACTATCCCTTATTATAAAGTACGGAAAAAGTTATAAATATTTAATTACGCAATATATTCAAAGATGAATTTTCATATCACACCCTTACTTACATAGTTAATCGATTAAACGATATTTACGGAATATAATTTCGAATTTTATCCAAAGAATTCTATATAAACTATATAACCTTAAAATATTATTTGAGATAAATCTCATTTCCATTTGCTTATTAGTAGCATAAAACATAAGAAGGATTAATGTATTCTCCTTCAGACATTCTTCGAACATTCAATTGATTTGAAGCGCGATTTTCTGAATTATCGCGCGCGATCTTTGCTCGTTTTGAAGAATTTTAGACAGGATTACTTGACTGGCTATCGGAAACTGCGTCGTGCACATTTCCATCGCCGAAAAGGACCCTTGTTTCATATTATTGATAATCATCATTATCCTTCGCTTCGCAATTATATGAAGAATTAGAATAAAATTATAGTATTTTCTTTGAGACATGTTTTAAACAATGTTACTTCATACACTATATTCCTTAAATATGGAAAATGAATTTAAAACCCCCTGATCAAACTGATACAAGATAAACTCGATTGATTACGAGAGAATTTAATTAATTTGAGATGAAAATATTATTGGCTAAATGAAAATATTATTGGATAAGTTTCCAAGTTTTGCAATACTCATATTTCAAGAATTGACTCTTCAATTCTCCATTTCAATCCCATGATTATAATGTAACTAGAGCCAGCCCCGCTCAATAACGCGATTATTTGAGAATGTATTACGAATCAAGTAAGGAAAAGCTTACGTCTCAAATAACAATCGAAAGTAATGTATTATGAATTACGATAGGAAAACCTTCGTCATACATATTACTCTTCAAATTGAAATTGTAGATAAATTATTGATGTATTTTAGCCATTACGGCATTCCCAATAAAATAACTTGTGACAATGGATTAGAATTTAAAAATGGCATAGTCCAAAATTTTTGTAGAATCCATAAAATTGAAATTCATTATATTACGAATTATAATCCCAAATCGAATGCATTAGTAAAAAGTAAAGTAATGTGTTAAGGCACATCCTGCCGATAAAATATAACTTTTCAATAGAAAGAACTTCAATTTAAAAATTTCCAAGTCCCAAGTAGACTTAAAGGGATAAAGAACCCTTAAAAATAATAATCATGTTATGATTGGATGTCATTCCAATATAGGACGATATGTACAAATACGTACCAGTTGAATTAAATAAATATGAGAATTAATTTCGAAATATCGAAGAGAAATAAATAAAGTCAAAATTGAATTTTGCTGTTTGAGCACGTATCCAATTTTAAGTATCTACAGCATACTAATGAAATTAATATCAATACCATGAAAGAATTGTTGAATGAGAAAATTAGAGTTAAAAGAGGACTCATTAACTTAGGAGGAAAGATTTCAAAGATTTTATTCGGAACGTTAGATTCCGATGACGAGGAATTATATAAAAACTATTTTGATAGTATTCAAAAAAATGAAAAAGTTTTGATAAGAAATCAAAAACAGATCGCAACAGTCGTAAATGACCTTAAAAATAAGTATATTGAAAAATTTCAGAAAATGTCAGAAAACCTTAAATTGCTTAAAGTTATACCAGCAATACAAGAGATTCAACACATGCATCTCCTGACATTTGAACTCAAAGATATCAAAAATATTTTAGATGAAATTGCAACCGCAGTGAGTTTTGCAAGATTACATCTTTTACATGAATCCATTTTACCTTATTCAAAATTCCTTGAATTAATAAAAAATGTGACGATAATACCTTTACATCATCTGAAAGATTATTATCAGATATGTCATACGAAAGTAATTTTCAAAAAGAAAGCATTACTATTTTTAATATCAATCCCAACGGTATACGAAGAAAGTTATGATTTATACAAGTTTTACTATCTACCGCAAAACAATTTATCCCTTCCATATACCGATCCTTATTTACTCTCACAAGAATAAACCCTGAAATGGTCAACGAAATTTTGCCATCCAGTGGAAGATGATTATCTCTGCGATCAAGACACCTTAGCTGAATCACCAGCATGCCTTCGAAATATTTTGAAAAACCACACCGAAAACTGTCCAAGAACGACAACGGTACTTTCCCCAGATTTAAAATTATTAGAAGATGGAAATATCTTATCCATCGCAAATAAAAATGTTTTAGAAAAATGTCTTCAGCAAACAAGACATTATTTTGTGCCTCCTATGACAATTCTACGAACCAAATGTGCTGTGAGCAACACGAGAAAAGAAATTGTCCCAACTACTACGTTTAATGAAGAAAAATACGTGATTTTACCCAAGATAACTTTATTCAACACAAATTCCACAAATGAAGAATCCCGGAAAGATGAAGACATCCCGGATATCAAGATAGAAGACCTGGACCAATGGAATCTCCAGCCTTCAAGATTTATATTTTTGCTTATTGTTATAATAATCATTTTATTGATATTTACTTATTTTATTTTGAAATACTTAAGAAAAGATATTTTTTGTAAAGCTACACCTACTACAGGTGATACCTTTATTCAAGGTGGGGAGGAATTACATAATGCCAACCCTATATATATTGCAGATGAACTCCTTATCTATTCTTATTCGAATATTCATATTACTTTGTTACATTTTGATGACACATTATTTTGAACACGCCACGTGTGTGGGTGTATATTTGTCCCATTGTTCGATACTGATTGTCGTAATTAATTTGAGATAAGGAATGTTATAAATACCTCTCCAGACGAATGTATCCTCAATAATTAAGTGTATGTCTTCCTAGCTAATTGTTAGAATAGGATAATCTTCCGTTGTAAATAAATAAATCTTTTTAAAAGATCGGCTTTCGCTCCAAAAACGTAATTATATGTATAACGGTTGTTTTGGGGACATTTTTTGGCACCCATCGGTGGTTTCGAGGACTTTTGGTGCTTACGAGGACGGTCCTCATAAGATTTTATGTATATCGGTGCTTTTGAGGACGGTCCTCGCAAGCACTTTATATCTAATGTAGGTTTTGGGGACAGTCCTCATAACATGGAATGGTGGTTTTGGGGACTCGAAATATTTTCACTTCATTTGGTGCGGAAATCGAGTGAAAGTCTTTTTTGAGTATAACCGGGGTATTATTCATGTAGAATAGAGGAGGGTATGATATTTTCTCCCAAATCACCAATCATGAATCGTCATTGATATGTTTTTGGAGTTAGCTTGGTGGCGGTGATATCTACAATAGGAATATTTTTCATGAACTGCATAGAGAAAAAAATGAGATGATAAAATTACCGTTCGTCATGGTCGGGTGCGGTTTGTTTAGTGTTATATCTTTCTTTCATGATCTACAGACATAACAGAAGACGTAATATCGCAATATGAAAATATATGAAATTGCCGATAGGACAGGTCGGGGCGGTTGGGTTACGGTAACACTTAGTAAAAATCTCGACATTCTGGATATCTAAGGGGAAAAAATGTTATAATCTTTTCAGTTGAAATGCAAAGAACAGAACAGCAAGGGGCAGCCAAGGTCGAGGACGTGCGGGGGCGGTGATATCTGAAGTAGAAACGAAGAATTTCTTCTTGACCTGCAAAGATCTCTCAATTAGAGGTCAGGGCGGTTGGATTTCGAAATTTTTCCAGTTGAAATCTCCTGATTACACGATCATCGCATGATTTTGCACGAACAGCCATAATCATTTTTCACATAAATACGGAATGTCAACTCAAGCATATCATCAGATTCCAAATTATAGGGAAAAAATATCAAAAACTTTCAAAAATCAATAACTCCGGAGTCACTCGACTGGTTTCGCCTATTAACGAACTTATCCGGGATGTTTGGACCCTGCTTACGGATGGACGGATAAAATTAATTTTGACACAGAATATTTCATCCAACTTGGTCGTTGAAGAGCATTTTTGGCCCAAAATTAAAGACATTGTGACAAAATGATAACATCATTGTTCATGAATAACCATCCCGCAATTCATGAATAGATTTTTTCCTTTTGCTTAATTCTCGTCGAATGCCGGCGTAAAGTTAGGAAAAGATAACAAAATTCAATATGTTTCTATTTGAAGATCCAACTATGTATGCTCAAAACTGTTTTTATTCCTGTAAAACCTGAGAGGTGGGGAATTTTTAATGAAAGATTCAGATTTTTTGCTCCGTAGTAAATTTTTTTTTCGATTGGACAATCCAGAATTTGTTCTCTCCACAATTATAAACTAATTTTTTTTTTAATATTATCAAATTATGTTTCCAATTATCAAAATTAAAGGGAATAGGTAGATGCGCTTCGTAATGATTAATGAGTCCGACGTAATCGTTTGAGATGATCTTGAAATGAAATTTGTAAATTATAAATTTACGCAATTTGATAGAGCTCCTGCTTAATTGAAATAACTAATCTGCTTTAATACCACATTGTTGTACGAAGATAACCTCAAAGTCCTCAAAGACACCATTACTCCTCTAGAATTTACACTTCTTAAATACATAGAGTTCCTGATGAAGAGAGGGCTTAGAACGATCATGAATAAAACGTTAACTAAACATAAGTATACTGGAAATATATGAAACAGAGATTTGATTCAAATATTTCGCGTATTTTATAAAAATAGTAGGCCGAATGGCAAAGGTACACGTAATCATCATTATCTATCGACTTGATTCTTCATTGTTATCTTATTGAATTGTGAGGGTTCATATTTCACATTTGAATAATCACAATTCACCCAAAATGATTATATCAAAAAATATTTATCACATCAGTGATAAATTTTTTTTTCGAATATTATCAAAATTTGTTTCCTATTATCAAAACTCAAGGGAATAGGTAGATGCGCTTCATAATGACTAATGAGTCCGACGTAATCGTTTCGAAATGAAATTCGTAAATTATAAATTTACGCAATTTGATAGAGCTCCCGCTTTCTTGAAATAACTAATTTGCTTTGAACCCACATTGTTGTATCTCAAAGTCCCCATAGACATCATTACTCCTCTAGGATTTGACACTTCTAACATGATGTACCTGAAGAAGAGAGGGCTTAGAACGATCACGGATAAAACTTTAACCAATAGTAATAGTTTACTGGAAATATATGAAACAGAGATTTGATTCAAATATTCCGCGTATTTTATAAAAATAGTAGGCCGAATGGCAAAGGTATGTAATCATTATTATTCATCGACTTGATTATTCATTGTTATGTAATGTTAAGGCCAAATCCATCAGTGGCTTTCGGATTCAAGTCAGAGATTTGATTCTGCGCAGCCAGGTTTCCGTCTCTCAATGAAGAATATTGTTTGCTTGAAGTTCATTTTCGGATTATATATAGTATGATTTTTTGTTTTGTTTTGTTTTTTTTTTGAGTGAATGGAAATAACTTGTCCAATTTATAAGGTTTAGTATTGTCTTTTTGATAGGTAAAAGTGTAAGAGTAGCTTATAGCTAAATTTTCACCTAATGAAGACGATTTATTATTATTATCTTATAGAATTGTGAGGTTTCATAATTCACCTTTCAATAATCGAAATTCACCCAACATAGTGTTCATAAAATTTTAAATGAAGCTGAACCTGGAATATCAAATAATAGTTATCACATCAGTGATAGATTTCGAGCGCACGTACTTATTACACGAAGGCTATATTATTTCGTCACGATGTCTGTATTTTTCGAATTTTGGGCCAAAAATGGTCTCAATGGACAGAGTTTCACTCACTGATGACGAATCCGTCGAAAAATTCGAGTCTGTCCGTCCGTCCGTCCGTCCTTATACTCGAAAACTCTAGATCAGAACGACCTAGGGGTTCCGTAAAAATGGCCGTTTGAAATTTTGTTCTCCTGATTGCTTCGAAACCACTGATTCGATCGGGATGAAATTTTGCACGGAGATGGAGTGTTCAAGCACAATGCAAAATTTTGTCTAGATCGCATGACCAGAACCATAGAAACCATAGAAAATTATAACTTTCGAACGGAAATACCTAAGGACTTGAAACTATTAGGGTTGGTTCGGATCGCAAATTTCGTAGTCACGTTCATGAATGAGCAAGATTAGACTAGAAGTTCCGTAAATATAGCATTTCAAAATATTTTTTTCTTGTTTATTTCGAAACTACTCATTGGATTGGATTGAAATTTCGCACATAGATGAAGAATAATGTATTCAAACTACGAGGAAAATTTTGTCCAGATCGCATCCTCAAGACCATAGATACCGTAGAAAATTCTAGCGAATAATTGAAACAAAATCACCTGAAACACTGACGTGAAGTCTTAGTTTGAAAAATTTTTGAATTTGTTTCTGAAACTGGAAAATGCGAATCTACCTACAAGGTGAATGAACGAACAGGATCGAAAGAATATTGAAAAAGCGGCATTCGCCTAAAGTTTTTTTCACTAGTGCTAGAGCCTCTAGCACTAACGCGAATCTACCTACGAAACGTTCGGGAGCTATCCTTGCATTTGAGCATTTTATCAAACAGCGTTTTGTCGCACAATATCGTTTTTTGGGAAAAGATATGAAAAAACTATATTGCAAAGCCAATTCTTTCAGTGATAATGTTGGCTGTGCACAATAGGGTTTGAATTATTCCAACCACATGGTACTGCGTTTTGAAGTACATACCATAATCGAAATCAGTTTTTTGATTCGAAATCTAGGATAATAAGTGTTACCCATATCGATGACATCCAGGATCGAAAAAAGGATTTAGAATAAAACGTGACAAAAAAAATCGAGAAACGCACACATTGAGGCAAATTTCTGCATCCCAAATTAATAATTTCAGGAACTTAACGCGATTTATAATGTCTTAACTTGAAATTTCTAGATTGTGTAATAAATCTCATTTAAATCCTGTAAGGGTGAAATCGGTCAAGTGGATTCAGGGTTATTACATTTGAAATTTTTTCAATTTCGATATTTCGGGAACTATTCGTCAGAATGAGCTGGAATTTGTTTGATGAATAATAAAGGTATCGATTCGATGGAATTTCCAAAAATAGCTTTATAGTTGTACCGTAAGAACAAAATGAAGATTGTCTGACTTCTTCCACCGTTAACACGCGTTTTTACCACAAAAGTTTACAGCTCTCTATTTGAAAAAATGCGTTTTGAAATAAGAAGTTCTATGAATATAACACTTTTCGAGGAGATGTTTGAATTTCACATTCTTATAAAGGTGAGACAAAATGTGGTCTAATGTTGGTACACACTACATAATGGGCATCAAGCATCGATCAAAGTGACACCGGTAATACATCAAACTCAATTTTGTCCCGAAGAGGACAAAATGTCTTTTGATCAGCTGCTCATCAGTTTTATATCAACTGATTCCCCTTTTGGGTAGTATATGATATATGGTAATCAGCAAAACACTCTACGTGGAACTAAGGAATATATAATTTATGATATCAAACTGAATCACTTTTTCACGTTTCACTTTTTATGTTTCCAACAGACGATCAGAGAATCCGTTCAGTTAATTTGTCTGAAAATTTCCAGATCACCCGAATCAAAACAATTCAAGCTTGTTTTAAAAAACTGATCGTTTTTATTTTCCCCGGTTGAATAGCTGCTCAATAATCATGAATTTTGTGGAATGACATTCGTTAATATTTATATATTTTTGACCAGTGACCCGCAAGTCATCTTCCGTACTACAACTAGCCCTTCTTAAAATGCAGCTGTGCATGTAGACGAAAAATATCGACCGCTAATTTGCTTGCTACAGTAAACCCTTCTGATCTTTCACCGACTTGCGTCGAATACCTAATACCATATGTCTGTCTAACTGTAGAAACGGTCGCCTATCATCATCGAGGAATTCCGCGTGAACTACGTATTTATTTCATTGAAAATATTCATTGATATTTTGAATTAACTTACTTCACAACTTTGTGTTAGATTCGGAACCAATTAGTAGTAGCATATTGCATGATTGAAAATACATATAATAAATTTTTTTTTGAAGTAGTCTGACTTGACTTCAGTTTTCTGTTTCATCACGTGGAGGGTGGAGAAGTAATTGAGCCGAAACAATTATCTGAATAATCAAATCATTCGGAAACTGAATCAGTCGAAATAAATTACTATCAATCAGAAAAATCCAAACGAATATAATCGATGCAAATTCCATCGACTCGATGTTTGATTATATCTTATCCTCATAATTTTTTTGAGCGCTCGCACAACTTACACGAGAGCTATATCATTTCGTCACGATGTCTGTATTTTTCGAATTTTGAGCCCAAAATGGTCTCAATCGACTATGTTCGACTCACTGATGACGAATCCGTAGGGAAAATTCGAATCTGTCCGTCCGGCCGTAAGCACGATAACTCTCGAACGAAACAACCTAGAGACTTGAAATTTTCAGTATGGGTTCAGTTCCCGAATGCCTCGGTTAAGTTCGTTAATGGGCCAAATTCCACAAGAGGTTCCGTAAATATGGCCGTTAAAAGTTTTGTTTCCCTGATTACTTGAAAACTACAGATTTGATTGAGATGAAATTTTGCACTCAAATGGAGAATTAGGAGTTTAAGCTACATGTGGAATTTTGTCCAGATCGCATGACCAGAACCATAGAAACCATAGAAAATTGTAACTTTTGAACGGAAACGCCTAGGGAATTGAAATTTTCAGGATAGGTGTAGATCTCGAATGTCGTGATCACGTTCATCTATGAACAAAATTATACTAGGGGTTCCGTAAATATGGTCGTTTGAAATTTAGTTTTCTTGATAATTTCAAAACTACAGATTCGATCGTGACGAAATTTCGTATACTAATGGAGAATGATATATTCAAGCTACATTTCTTCAGATCACATGACCAGAACCATAGAAACCATAGAAAATCATAACTTTCGAACGGAAAGGCCTAGGAACTTGGAATTTTCAGGATAGGTGTAGATCTGAAATGTGGCGTTCACGTTTATCAATGAGCAGAATTAACTAGGGGTTCCGTAAATACGGTCGTTTGAAATTTTGGTTTCTCGATAAATTCGAAACTACGGATTCGATCGAGATTAAATTTTGTATTTTAATGGAGAATGATATATTAAAACAATATTTTGTCCAGATCGGATGACCAGAACCATAGAAACCATAGAAAATTGTAACTTTTGAACGGAAAGGCCTAGGAACTTGAAATTCTCAGGATGGGTTTGGATCGCGAATATCGCGGTCACGTTCATCAATGGGCAAAATTAGACTAGGGGTTCCGTAAATATGGCCGTTCAAAATATTTTTTTGCTGATAGTTCCGAAAATACTGTGCGGATTGGGATGAAATTTTGCACCTAGCTGAGTAATAATGTATTCAAACCACGAGCGGAATTTTGTCCAAATCGCACCACCAAGACCATAGATACCGTAGAAAATTCTAGCGAATTATCGAAAAAAAATTGATCAGCTGAAGCACTGACATGAAGTCTGGAGTTTCGCCTAAGTTTCAGAATTTTGTTGACAGCTGTTGAAAATTCCTTCAATTGATTTTTGAAACTGGAAAATGCGAATCTACCTACAAGATGCATGTACGATCGCTCAAAAGCTCTTGCCTTCACGGCAGTGCTTTTCGTAATTTTTATTTCTTTCTATTATGCGATCCTCGCGAAATTTTGCACGAACCTGCGCGAGATTACTTCACATCTAAAAACCGAATTGATCGGATTTATAGATTTGAGAGATTTTCCGACTCCAAACCTACCGTGAAGAGTAATTTCACTCTGGGCGGCCGTGTGAAGTTTTGTAGAAGTTTTCAAAATGTTTAAGTTGGTTTATGTTACATTATGAGCGATAAATACGACATTTTTCATGTTCTCACACTGTCCTTTTGACAGTAATCGGAAAATAACTCCTTGGTTTGATGAAGGCAATTTATACGGAACATGTTACCAGAGGATTTTAAATGAAGGATTCCAACAACAGGAGTGTTTCAAGACTTTTTTTAGCGCCCGTTTCACTTACACGAGGGCTATATCGTCGGTAAAATGACAAAGTGGCGTATCTGCAAATTTTGGTTTTTCAAGGTATCCGCGATCAAAGTTCTCCGGTTTACTACAATTTACCTGATTGAAATTTTCAACGCCTTATCTACTATAATTCCCTGTATTTGCTTCATTTCAGGACTAGATGGGTAATGTGACGCTCAAGAGGCTAGAGCTATGGTTTCCAAAGTGAAGCTAACTCAAAAAATCTAAATTTGCAGATTTGTCAATTTACCGACGATATCATTTCGTCACGATGTCTGTATTTTTCGAATTTTGAGCCGAAAATGGTCTCAATCGACAATGTTCGACTTGAAATTTTCAGGGTAGGTTCGAATCTCGAATGCCGCGGTTAGGTTTGTTATTGGGCAGAATTCGACCAGGAGTCCCGTAAATAGGGCCATCCAAAATTTTGTTCTCCTGCTAATTCTATCGAGGTGAAGTTTTGCACTAAGATGAAGAATGAGGTGTTCTAGCAACATGCTGTCTAGATCGCATGACCAGAACCATAGAAACTCACAATTCTCGAACAGAAAGGCCTAGGGACTTGATATTCTCAGGGTAAGATTACATTTCGAATGTCACGATCACGTTCATTTGAGCAAAATTTGACTAAGGGTTCCGAAAATATGATCGTTTAAAATTTAATTTTCTTCATAATTTCAAAACTACGGATTCGATCGGGACGAAATTTTGTATTTTAATGGAGAATGATATATTGAAGCTATATTTTGTCCAGATCGCATAACCACAACCATAGAAACCATAGAAAATCGTAACTTACGAACGGAAAGACCTAGGGACTTGAAATTTTCAGGATAGGTGTGGATCTCGAATGTCGCAGTCACGTTCATCAATGAGCCAAATTAGACTAGGGGTTCCGTAAATATGCTCGTATGAAATTCAGTTTTCTTGATTATTTCCGAACTACGTGTTCGATCATGACGAAATCTTGTATTTAATTGAGAATGACATATTCAAGCTACATAGAAAATCACAACTTACGAACGGAAAGGCCTAGGGACTCGAATTTTTCAGGATAGGATAGGATAATTTTTTTCAATTGGTTTCTAAAACTCTAAAATGCGAATCTACCTAAAAGGTGTATGAACAATCGCAATTTTTCAAGAAAAGATTCCTGGCAGTGTTATTCCTCGTAGTGCTGATCACAATTGGCCATCGAGGTCTTGTGATTTAATACCTTAAGCATTTTTTCTTCGGGGCCACGTGAAAGATGAGGTCTATGCCTATGCTCCACAAACGATTCAAGATCTTAAAAATGGAATTCGTAAAGTTATCGAGGACATACTGCCGAATGTGGCTGCAACCGTAGCTGTGGCGGTCATTTGGCTGAAAACTTTTTCCATTGTTGATGGCATGCCTTCCTCTTTACAATTAAATAAACATCCATTGATTTCTCTTGAAAAAAACTCTTTTCTTTCGATGAAAATGAACCTTTCATTGAAAACCCTTCATTTCATGCCAAGTTCCTATTGAAAGCAGCAACGGTCCCGAAAAACACCACTATATAAAAAAAAGTTGTTTCTTGAAGGAATGAGCCCTCCCGAAAAAAAACAGTATACATAGTTTATATATTTTATATATAAACTATGTATGCAGGAAAATTCCTACTATTCACTATAGGTATTGAAATAATCATGGTCCTCAAAAACACCATTACATGGAAAACTATGTTTTTTTTTAAAAAAAAAGGGGGTTGGAAAAAAAAACTCGGTATACATCAACCATATATAACCTCCCGGAGGAATGTATGCGGAAAAAAAAAAGTCCCCAAAACCACCATTACACATAAATATATAAATATATAATTATATTTGTGGAGCGAAAGCCGATCTTTTAAAAAAGGTTTATTTATTCACAACGGAAGATTATCCTATTCTAACAATTAGCTAGGAAGAAATGCACTTAATTATTGACGATGCATTCGTCTTGGGAGGTATTTATAACAATTCTTATCTCAAATTAATTACGACAATCAGTATCGAACAATGGGACAAATATACACCCACACACGTGGCGTGATCAAAATGATGTCTCATCAGAATGTAACGAAGTAATATGGATATTCGAATAAGAATAGATAAGGAGTTCATCTGCAATATACAGGGTTGGCATTATGTAATTCCTCCCCACCTTGAATAAAGGTATCACCTGTAGTAGGTGCAGCTTTACAAAAAATATCTTTTCTTAAGTATTTCAAAATAAAATAAGTAATTATCAATAAAATGATTATTATAACAATAAGCAAAAATATAAATCTTGAAGGCTGGAGATTCCATTGGTCCAGGTCTTCTATCTTGATATCCGGGATGTCTTCATCTTTCCGGGATTCTTCATTTGTGGAATTTGGGTTGAATAAAGTTATTTTGGGTAAAATCACGTATTTTTCTTCATTAAACGTAGTAGTTGGGACGATTTCTTTTCTCGTGTTGCTCACAGCACATTTGGTTCGTAGAATTGTCATAGGAGGCACAAAATAATGTCTTGTTTGCTGAAGACATTTTTCTAAAACATTTTCATTTTCGATGGATAAGATATTTATTTCCATCTTCTAATAATTTTAAATCTGGGGAAAGTACCGTTGTCGTTCTTGGACAGTTTTCGGTGTGGTTTTTCAAAATATTTCGAAGGCATGCTGGTGATTCAGCTAAGGTGTCTTGATCGCATAGATAATCATCTTCCACTGGATGGCAAAATTTCGTTGACCATTTCAGGGTTTCTTCTTGTGAGAGTAAATAAGGATCGGTATATGGAAGGGATAAATTGTTCTGCGGTAGATAGTAAAACTTGTATAAATCATAACTTTCTTCGTATACCGTTGGGATTGATATTAAAAATAGTAATGCTTTCTTTTTGAAAATAACTTTCGTATGACATATCTGATAATAATCTTTCAGATGATGTAAAGGTATTATCGTTACATTTTTTATTAATTCAAGGAATTTTGAATAAAGTAATATTGATTCATGTAAAAGATGTAATCTTGCAAAACTCACTGCGGTTGCAATTTCATCTAGAATATTTTCGATATCTTTAAGTTCAAATGTCAGGAGATGCATGTGTTGAATCTCTTGCATTGCTGGTATAACTTGAAGCAATTTATGGTTTTCTGACATTCTCTGAAATTTTTCAATATACTTATTTTTAAGGTCATTTACGACTGTTGCGATCTGTTTTTGATTTCTTATCAAAACTTTTTCATTTTTCTGAATACTATCAAAATAGTTTTTATATAATTCTTCTCTATTCCGATGATGAAGAACTATTCTGAATAAAAGTTAATTAATCCTCTTTTAATAATATTAATTGAATATGTTCATTTAAAACTTCTCCCATTTTTTTATATCATTTGTGTGCTATTTAAAATTTAATGTGCTAGCAAAATTAGATTTTGACTTTATTTATTTCTCTTCGATAATTCGAAATTAATGCTCATATTTATTTGAATGCAATTGGTACATATCGTCCTTTATTGGAATAACATCCAATAATAACATGATAATTATTTTCAAGGGTTCTTTGCATTTGAGTTGGGATTATAATTCGTTAAATGAATTTCAATTTTATGGATTTTACAAAAATCTTAGATTACGCCATTTTTAAATTCTAATCCCTTGTCACAAGTTATTGGGAATGCCGTAATGGCTAAAATACATCAATAATTTATCTACATTTTCAATTTGAAGAGTAATACATTCTTTCTAGAGATTAATATTTGAGACGTAAGCTTTTCCTAACGTGATTCGTAATACATTCTGAAATAATCGCGTTACTGAGCAGGGCTGGCTCTAGTGACATTATAATCATGGGACTTCAAATCATGAAATATAAATATTGCAAAACTTGGAAACTTATCCAATAATATTTTCATTTAGCCAATAATATTTTCATTTTAAATTAATTAAATTCTCTCGTAATCAATCGAGTTCATCTTGTATCATTTCAATCAATACTCGAAATGTGAATTTTATAAAAGTCTTATACAACGCCATTTTTAAATTCGAATATTTTGTTTAATATTTAAATCAAGGGATTTGTAATTCTTGAAATACGGAATAAAGTGTATAGAGCATTGTTGTTCAAAACATGCTTAAAGGAAAACACCATAATCTTTCTGATTCTTCATGTAATTAGTAAGCAAGGGATAACGATTATCAATAACATAAAACAAGGGTTTGTAAATACCGTTGTTCAAAGAATGTCTGAAGGGGAATACATTAATCCTTCTAATGTCTTATGCTACTAACAAGCAAATTATTGAGATTTATCTCAAATGATATTTTAATCTTTTTATGAAATCCTATTAATTAATTCGAAAATGTATTTCGTAAGACTGATATTGTCTGAATAAAAAATATCTATGTAACTAGGAGTGATATAAAGAATTCATCTTTGCATATATTGCGTAATTAATTATTTATAACTTTTTTCCGTACTTTATAATAAGGGATAGTTTTAGAAATTATTTTTGAAGATGGTGACTTCAACCGTTTCTTCGTATATGGAATTTTCATTATGGGATTCTTAATATTACGCTGGGCAGTAGAACATTCGGTCTCATTTAAATTTATTTTTATTTCATCGTTTGAATTTAACCATTTCAAACATGCTTCGTATTTTTCTTTATTTATCCGATTTTTAGTTAACGATGAATCTTTTTCGATTCTATTTATTTCAATATTTTCATGATTATTTTTATTTGAATCATTTCCGATTCTATTCATTTCCGTATTTTCGTAATAATATGCACCTGTGGCATTACTGGCATTTGTCGCCATTGAATCATTTTTGATTCTATTCGTATTTGCGAATTTATGTATTTTTAACATTCGATCATTATCGATCCTATTCGTCATTGCGAATTTATTTATTTTTAACATCGGATCATTATCGATCCTATTCGTCCTTGCGAATTTATTTATTTTTAACATTGGACCATTATTGATCCTGTTCGTCATTGCGAATTTATTTATTTTTAACATTGGATCATTATCGATCCTGTTCGTATCGAATTTATTCACTTTTAACATTCGATCATTTTTTAATTCATTAGTATTTCCTCCGATATTCCGATTCGGTAAGGAATATACAATTATCTTTATATTAGATTCTGCAAAAATATATTTTATCATATTTGAAATAATATGCCAGTCTAATTTATCTAGACCGCATGCAATTCTTGGTAAAGCTAAGTATTTGTCATTATTATATTGACACAATTCTCTGAGATATAATATTGATTGAAAAACGGTTTCATATTCCGGTTTATGAAAATACGAATCTTTAGTGATTAAATAATAAATGTTTCGATCATTTATTTGGATCATTGCTACTTCTCCTAGTAGCTTATTTTGAGATTTTAAATTATCTATTTGACCAAATTTATTTTTAAATTCGAGGGCTATACCTCTGTTTATGTGAAAATCTCGGGAAACGCAATGTGCTAACGCATAATTCTTTGGCGCTTTAAAGAAATTACCTGTTTTTTCCGTTATCTTAGGGGAATCTTTAATATTTTTCAATTCATAATTTTTTACAAAATCTTTATAAGTCAATTTATTATCTGACTCTATTATAATTCGACTGAGAGCATCAGCATTATTAGTTGAACCTTTTTTATAACGTATTTCGTAATCAAATTCTTTCGGAACTTCACCTTGAGATAAAACAGAGCCTATCGCGAAACCTGACGCATCAGTTGTAGGAACGAATGGCTTATCGAAATCGGGGTATCTCAATACAGGGTGATTCAATAAATTTCTTTTACATATTTCGAACGCTTCGATATATTTCGGATCATCAATATTGATTTCAGAATCTTTCTTCAAACATGAAGTTAAGGGTTTCGTTATCTTTGCGAAATTAGGGATACATTTTTTATAATATCCTACGAGTCCAAGAAATGATTTTATTTTTTTAGGAGTTTTAGGAATTGGAAATTCAGCAATTGCTTTCAATATTTTTGAATTAGGTATGATTCCTTCAGGACTATTATTATCACTTGTTTTAATTTCAGTTTTAAAAGAACATTCATCTGATTGAATTTTCAGATTATCCGCTTTAAATGCTTCTAAAATATTTTGGATATCTGCCAAGTGTTGGTTGATCGTATCAATTTTATGTTTTATTATATTTGAAAACTCAGGATCCATTGGGATATTTCGGGGTTTCTGAGATACTTGCTGATAATAAAAAGGGATTTGACAATAATTATTAGTCAATAATTGATTTTTAAAATCTAAATTAAGTCCATATTTATTCAAAAAATCTGCTCCTATAAGACCATCATAATTCTTATGGAACTTGTATATGACAAAGGGATGAAAATCATCAATTTGAAATTCTGGGAATAAGGGTATTAGCAGTTTGCTTTTTGAAACATGCAGTTAGTGTCGTAGATTCATTAAAAATATTTTTAGGAAAATTATTATACGCGAATTTTGGATCAATAAGACAAACAGAACATCCACTATCAATTAAAAGTTTACATTTAGGATTTTGGAATTGGATATAGGGGAGTTGGTTTGTGTTATCTAACGTATTATTTAAGTCAATGAGTCGTTCATGGCACGATCTCGAAAATTTTCATTTAAATATTTACTGGAATTATTACGTTCTGGATATGAACGTTCGTTAAAATCACGTTTTTTAAAATCAGTATCTCTCGAAGTAGGTTAATTCCTCAATCATAATATTTGGATTGGGTTGATTATTAAAATATTGTCTCTGAGGACTCTGTTGATATTGGGTAGAATAATTAGATCTCTTCTGGGGATAATTCCTTGTCTGAATCGACATTTTTTCAGGGGGAGATTGTATCCTTTGATTTGGATGAGGTTTGAAAACATTCTCATTTTTACGTTCATTATTAGAGGTATTTGGATTATTTCCAAAGACTTGACGATTTGTCGGGAAATAAGTTTTTACTTGTCTTTGTTGGAAATTAAACGGTTGAGATGGGAATCTCGGTTGGGAATTATTTGGATAAAAATTTCTTTGATTATTTTGACTAGATTGGGGAAAATTTGATTGATTATTATGAGGAAAACATCTATAATTATTAGTTGGGAAGTTTGCTCGATTATTATTTGGGAAATTATTTTTATTAGTTTGGTTGAAATTCTTCTGATTTTGTTGAGGAAAATTCCTCTGATTATTTTGATTTTTATAGTGCATATAGGGTTGTTGATAAAAGTAATAATCTTGACGAATAAAATTTACTATATCGTCATAGTTCATAATTCCGTCTCCTCTAAGGGCTGTTCTCAATTCAGGGTTAATATTATAGAGCAGAACTCTAGTTGCTACTCGTGACGCAATATTCTTTTCTTGATCCTTTTCAAGAATCGGTAAATTCGACAATTCGACTTGCGAATCGTATTTATTTTTTAAATCTACTATTCTTTCTAGAAAATCTAAATCGTTTTCATTACGAATTCTTCGGGCATTTTGGAGATCCCAAAACAAAACTGTGAGGGTTATTTTTTCCTCAAATCTCAACTTTAAAAATTCCTTCAAGTTAATCCAGTTATCTGTAATTCTCTCATTGGAACTTACGATTTCACTGGCATTTCCTACCAATTTACTCTTTATGATATCGATTATCGCTTCATTTATTAACGCGTCGGCAGATTGGAACCTATCATAAAATCTTTCGCAGTGATTTAAAAATCGTGCGAGATTTGCAGGATTACCATCAAATGGTACAATTGACTTTGAAAATAAATCAATTAATTTAAGTCTATCAAACATATTTGGTTCTGGTGCGACCGCCATTTTATTCGTATTCGTATTCTTCCGGCCTTTAAAATGCTTTACGGAAGTAATCTTGAAAAATTATATTGTACTTAGAAAATAATTGTATTCGGTTTTTTATTTTATAAGAAACCTAGGAAAAACTTTGGTAATCGGTTTTTTGTATTAAGAAACCTAGGAAAAACTCTGGTAATCGGTTTTTTTATAAGAAACCTAGAGAAAACTCACACAAGTTTTACGCTCAAAACCGTGGGAAAAGATTGAAGACTTTGGACCAGGGTCAGTGACTGGGAATTAAAAAGTGTTTCTAGATAGGATTCTCACCACGTTGTTTTTCTGGAGTCGTTGTAGACGCTACCCACACAATCAGGGCTCCAAACGGCTTTTCTCCTCGTTGTTGCTGGATTTGGCACCTTAACAGTTGAAACTGAAAGTTTTTGGAAGTTCTTAGCGCGGCGATAACTACGATTTCACGCTCGAAGTTTCGAAACACAGTTCTTCACGAAAACCGGCACAATCCCATAACCTCGTCGCCAATTATATTTGTGGAGCGAAAGCCGATCTTTTAAAAAAGATTTCTTTACAACGGAAGATTATCCTATTCTAACAATTAGCTAGGAAGAAATGCACTTAATTAATTGAGGATACATTCGTCTTGAGCCGTATTTATAACGTTCCTTATCTCAAATTAATTGCGACAAACAGTATCGAACAATGGGACAAATATACACCCACACACGTGGCGTGTTCAAAATGATGTGTCATCAAAATGTAACAAAGTAATATGAATATTCGAATAAGAATAGATAAGGAGTTCATCTGCAATATACAGGGTTGGCATTATGTAATTATATATATTATTTTCAAGGTTTTCACGGATGAAATCATTTGACTTATTATTTCTGGGATTGCTCCGTGTTTGAACTGAAACATATGAATTCATTTTTACGAATTTATTTCAACTTTTCAACGTTTCGACTACAATCACAATGTGTCTTTTTCAAGAAATGCGTGTCATACTAAATGTCATTTAGACTTAGTTCTTCTTCTTCTTAAATTATATCGCGGCTGTACTTCTTCCGTTTCATTGGTCTCATCCCTACCATTCCGAGGCTGCGCTCCGCTACTGTTTCCATCAGATGATTGTTTGTCCTCGCTCCGTTCACTTGAGGACCTTGATGACTGATTGGATTGCGTCTGTCCCCTCTGCTTGAGATGCGTGGTTGCTTCAATCATTCCATTCACCTGACCTTCGTCTGTCTGATCGTTTCGGGTGGCATCCTGGTGGGACTTGGGAATTAGCGCTCTCCAGCAGGCCGATAATGTTATTAAATCGTCTCTTCTGTTCATATTATTTCCTTTTTTCAATTTCTAGCGCTTCTCTGGTAACGCGCTTGTGATAATGTTCAATATTGGCTATCTGTTTTGAGTCCTTGAAGTATATTTTGTGTCCTCTTTCGTTCTCGTGCTGTGCTAGTGACGATGTTTCCATTTGTTTTCTTACACTGTTTATATCTTCTTCTATTCTACATGAAATTCTTCTATTGGTTTGGCCTATGTAAACTCTTGAGCAAGTTGAACATGGAATAGAGTATACGCCTTGATTTTCTAATGGAATTATATCTTTAGGATTCTTCAACATAGATCGGATGGTTTGATGGGCTTTGTACACTGGTTCAATGTTGTTCTGTCGTAGAATCCTTCCAATTTTATCTGTAGTACCCTTCATGAATATATTAGCTAAGGAAGGCGATATCGGTGATCCCATCGGTGCACCTTCTATTTGTTTATAACGTTGGCCTTTATGTATGAAATAGGTGTTTTTCACGACGTGTTCTATGAGTTCTGGAATATATGGATCGAAATCGTAGTCCATGTTAATGATGTCTAAACATTCATCGATAGGCAGCATCGAAAACAACGACACTACATTAAAACTCACCAAAATATCATCTTTCTCCAAAATGGAACTGCTCACCATCTCCAAGAAGTGGGTGGAGTTTCGAATATATGAATTAGCTTTTTCTACTTCAGGCTGAAGTTTCTTCGCTAAGAATCTGGATAACTTCTGTAGCGGTGAACCAATTGAGCTGACGATAGGTCGTAATGGGCGATCCTTTTTATGAATTTTAGGGAGTCCATAGATCTTGGGACATCTGGATGACTTTTCTCTAGGAATAAGTTCTTTTTTGATGTTTTCGTCTATCATGGATCTCATAATTTTGGCCTTTGTTTTGACTTCAAGGTATGTTGTGGGATCTCTCTGTAATTTTTTGTAGCAAGTGTCCGCTACAATTTCCTTCATTTTTGTGTCATATCCTTCCTTAGCTAATATATTCATGACTAAACTAGAAACAGAAATAATATCCTCGTATCCATTAAAACCAAAACTCTGGCTACGCTATGTAGATGACATATTTATAATTTGGCAACATGGCAGACAAGAACTAGATGACTTCTTCAGCTACATGAACACCGTCCATGACAAAATAAAATTCACCATAGAGGTTGAGAAAAGCAACAGCTTACCTTTCCTGGACATACTATTATATAGAACAGAGGGCAAAAACATCGGACACACTGTATATCGAAAACCAACTCACACAAACAGATACCTCAATGCTAAATCACACCATCACCCAGCACAACTAAATGGCATTCTTAAAACGCTGGTAGACCGTTCAATCAAACTGACGGACCCGAAAAACATCGAAAAGGAAAGAAAGGTCATCAGGGGTGCATTTCTTCAAAATGGTTATACCTCGAGACAGATAAATAAGGTCATCTACCAGAAGAAAAAAGAAAAATCACCGAAAGAAGAAGATACTTCGCCCAAACAAAAAGTCATCTTGCCATACATCAAGGCTACTACAGACAAAATTGTAAGGATTCTACGACAGAACAACATTGAACCAGTGTACAAAGCCCATCAAACCATCCGATCTATGTTGAAGAATCCTAAAGATAAAATTCCATTAGAAAATCAAGGCGTATACTCTATTCCATGTTCAACTTGCTCAAGAGTTTACATAGGCCAAACCAATAGAAGAATTTCATGTAGAATAGAAGAACATATAAACAGTGTAAGAAAACAAATGAAAACATCGTCACTAGCACAGCACGAGAACGAAAGAGGACACAAAATAAACTTTAATGACTCAAAACAGATAGCCAATATTGAACATTATCACAAGCGCGTTACCAGAGAAGCGCTAGAAATTGAAAAAGGAAATAATATGAACATAAGAGACGATTCAATTACATTATCGGCCTGCTGGAGAGCGCTAATTCCCAAGTCCCACCAGGATGCCACCCGAAACGATCAGACAGACGAAGGTCAGGTGAATGGAATGATTGAAGCAACCACGCATCTCAAGCAGAGGGGACAGACGCAATCCAATCAGTCATCAAGGTCCTCAAGTGAACGGAGCGAGGACAAACAATCATCTGATGGAAACAGTAGCGGAGCGCAGCCTCGGAATGGTAGGGATGAGACCAATGAAACGGAAGAAGTACAGCCGCGATATAATTTAAGAAGAAGAAGAACTAAGTCTAAATGACATTTAGTATGACACCCATTTCTTGAAAAAGACACATTGTGATTGTAGTCGAAACGTTGAAAAGTTGAAATGAATTCGTAAAAATGAATTCATATGTTTCAGTTCAAACACGGAGCAATCCCAGAAATAATAAGTCAAACATAGGGTAAACACTACAGTTATTGACACCTTAAGCCAACTGTCCCAATAGAATATAAATAATTTGTTATTTGGGTTTGAAATGAAAATATTTCTTTTTCGAGGTTATGTGTTGGTTTATACTCGATTCAAATTAACAACCGAAAGTGGAAAAACCTTTTCAGAAGAAGCTTTAAAACACATCGTTAACATCATGTGTCAATTTTCAGTGATTGACACTGTAAAATCTATTGTTGACACCACCTGATACAGTTATTGACATACTGTTGTCTCTCATATTTTCAATCAGCTGAACAAGGATGTGGATAGGTATAATATATAGTAATGGATCGTTCATTATAAGATTTATTTATAAGTTTTGCATTGAAAAATATTCGAAATGGAAACCTTCTTTATGAAGACATATTTCAATAAACATTAAACATGGAATTTTCATGCACAGGAAATGCATTTAATTATTTAATACCATTCAAATCCAAATCCTTTTTGCAAATAGGAAACAAACCCTGGCAGTTGGTTCTCCAGTAGCCGTTTATAGCAACTTGGTTTTCATTGTTATCACAGATTGTGTCTTCATATGTACAATCCATGTCCATATTGGACTGTTTCATGACTGTATAAAGGATTCTTCATGAACTTCATCATCAAGCTTTATGTTTGAAATAATTTTTTTTTAATTTTTTTTGGCACACCCGTCTATTCTATCACATAATTTGAGATCTTCTTCATAGGTTAATACAGGGCAAGGTCCGTGATTTGTTGAGCGCTCGTTGGACTTACACCAGGGCTACATCATTTCGTCAAGATGTCTGTATTTTTCGAATCTTGCCGTAAGCACGATAACTTTCGAACGGAACGACCTAGAGACTTTAAATTTTCAGTGTGAGTTCAGTTTCCGACTGCCGTAGTTGAGTTGGTTAATGAGAAGTATTCCATCAGGGGTTCTGTAAATATGGCCGTTCGAAATTTTGATCTACTGATTCCATCGAGATGAAATTTCGCACCCAGATGGTGCGAATGACGTGTTCAAGTTACATGCAAAATTTGTCCAAATCGCATCACCAAAAGAAAATAATAACTTTCGAACGGAGGGGCCTAGGGACTAGACATTTTCAGGATAGGTGTGGATCTCGAATATCGCGGTCACGTTTATCAATGAACAAAATTATCAATGACCAAAAGTGGATGTTCAAAGAAATTTTTTTTAGGAAGATTCTACCTACTAGGTAGATGAACGAGCGCTCAAAAGCTCCTGACTACACGTCAGTGCTTTTCATTTTTTCAACAAGTTTTCCACTCAACCAAAAAATTATTGTAGAACGAGGAACGCCATAGGTTTGGGAGGCAAGTTTTCTGGACATTCCTTCTGATTTTACTGCTGATAAGGCAGAAATAATAGCATCCTCCGTGTAATTTTTCTTATAATTGCTTCCTTCTTTTGCTTTTGCCATGTTGTTGAGAATGAAGCGTGGAAAATCGATTGAGGGGGTAGGGACAAGAAGTAGGAACTAGTTGAACTTGCAATATAGTTATTGACACGTGGAAATTCACAGAGATTGACACTGGTGTCAACAACTATTTAGAACAAAATTAGATAAAGTTCAATCATTTTTCAGTATTCATTGAGAAATTGAGGCCTGAATAGTAGGCAATACGGACTTATTTTGCAAAATTTGAATACGACAGTTATTGACATAGTATGTCAATCACTATTCATCCAACTATTTTCAAAGGCAATTATTGGCACCCACAAAAAAACGCGAAACCTTCAACCAAATAGATTTTAAGTAATGAAAAAGTATTTATTGAAGAGTTTCAATAATTCAAACAAAAATTATGCTTCAGACAAAAATTAGAACAATTAAAAAAATGTTATGAACTTGAGTTAAGTACCTTGAGAAAATGGCAGTATTTTTCTAATTGCAATGATCGTCAGCACGCTGCACATTGATAAATATATGGTGAATTAGGGATGCAAACCTAACCCAAATTAATACTAATAGTCCAAACTTGAAAAATTGAAATTTTTTTTTCAAAGCTCCATGTTTTTAAGGCCTCCATCCAATTCTTATAATTCAAATATGAAAATGAGGGTGTCAATCACTGATAGGGTGTCAACAACTGTACCTTTTACCCTATATATATAATTATATTTGTGGAGCGAAAGCCGATCTTTTAAAAAAGGTTTATTTATTCACAACGGAAGATTATCCTATTCTAACAATTAGCTAGGAAGAAATGCACTTAATTATTGACGATGCATTCGTCTTGGGAGGTATTTATAACAATTCTTATCTCAAATTAATTGCGACAAACAGTATCGAACAATGGGACAAATATACACCCACACACGTGGCGTGTTCAAAATGATGTGTCATCAAAATGTAACAAGGTAATATGAATATTCGAATAAGAATAGATAAGGAGTTCATCTGCAATATACAGGGTTGGCATTATGTAATTCCTCCCCACCTTGAATAAAGGTATCACCTGTAGTAGGTGTAGCTTTACAAAAAATATCTTCTCTTAAGTATTTCAAAATAAAATAAGTAAATATTAATAAAATGATTATTATACAATAAGCAAAAATATAAATCTTGAAGGCTGGAGATTCCATTGGTCCAGGTCTTCTATCTTGATATCCGGGATGTCTTCATCTTTCCGGGAATCTTCATTTGTGGAATTTGGGTTGAATAAAGTTATCTTGGGTAGAATCACGTATTTTTCTTCATTAAACGTAGTAGTTGGGACGATTTCTTTTCTCGTGTTGCTCACAGCACATTTGGTTCGTAGAATTGTCATAGGAGGCACAAAATAATGTCTTGTTTGCTGAAGACATTTTTCTAAAACATTTTTATTTTCGATGGATAAGATATTTCCATCTTCTAATAATTTTAAATCTGGGGAAAGTACCGTTGTCGTTCTTGGACAGTTTTCGGTGTGGTTTTTCAAAATATTTCGAAGGCATGCTGGTGATTCAGCTAAGGTGTCTTGATCGCATAGATAATCATCTTCCACTGGATGGCAAAATTTCGTTGACCATTTCAGGGTTTCTTCTTGTGAGAGTAAATAAGGATCGGTATATGGAAGGGATAAATTGTTTTGCGGTAGATAGTAAAACTTGTATAAATCATAACTTTCTTCGTATACCGTTGGGATTGGTATTAAAAATAGTAATGCTTTCTTTTTGAAAATAACTTTCGTATGATATATCTGATAATAATCTTTCAGATGATGTAAAGGTTTTATCGTCACATTTTTTATTAATTCAAGGAATTTTGAATAAGGTGAAATTGATTCATGTAAAAGATGTAATCTTGCAAAACTCACTGCGGTTGCAATTTCATCTAGAATATTTTTGATATCTTTGAGTTCAAATGTCAGGAGATGCATGTGTTGAATCTCTTGTATTGCTGGTATAACTTGAAGCAATTTGAGGTTTTCTGACATTTTCTGAAATTTTTCAATATACTTATTTTTAAGGTCATTTACGACTGTCGCTATATGTTTTTGATTTCTTATCAAAACTCTTTCATTTTTTTGAATACTATCAAAATAGTTTTTATATAATTCCTCGTCATCGGAATCTAACGTTCCGAATAAAATCTTTGAAATCTTTCCTCCTAAGTTAATGAGTTCTCTTTTAACTCTAATTTTTTCATTTAACAATTCTTCCATGGTATTGATATTAATTTCATTAGTATGCTGTAGATACTTAAAATTGAATACGTGCTCAAACAGCAAAATTCAATTTTGACTTTATTTATTTATCTTCGATAATTCGAAATTAATGCTCATATTTATTTAAATGCAATTGGTACATATTGGTACATATCGTCCTTTATTGGAATAACATCCAATCATAACATGATAATTATTTTAAAGGGGTTCTTTATCCATGTAAGTCTACTTGGGACTTGGAAATTTTTTAAATTGGAGCTCTTTCCATTGAAGAGTTTTATTTTATCGGAAGGATGTGCCTTAACACATTACTTTACTTTTTACTAATGCATTCGATTTGGAATTATAATTCGTAAAATAATGAATTTCAATTTTATGGATTTTACAAAAATCTTGGACTATGCCATTTTTAACTTCTAATCCATTGTCACACGTTATTTTATTGGGAATGCCGTAATGGCTAAAATAAATCAATAATTTATCTACATTTTCAATTTGAAGAGTAATATGTATGACGTAGGTTTTCCTATCGTAATTCATAATACATTACTTTCGATTGTTATTTGAGACGTAAGCTTTTCCTTACTTGATTCGTAATACATTCTCAAATAATCGCGTTATTGAGCAGGGCTGGCTCTAGTGACATTATAATCAAGGGACTGAAATTGAGAATTGAAAAGTCAATTCTTGAAATATGAATATTACAAAACTTCGAACATCTTTATTTATGTTCGGCCAATAATATTTTCGTTTTAACTGATTAAATTCTCTCGTAATCAATCGAGTTTATCTCGTATCATTTTAATCAACACTTGAAATGTGAATTTTATGAAATTCTTTTACAACGCCATTTTTAAATTCGAATATTTATTTCAATATTTAAATCAGGGGATTTTAAATTCATTTTCCATATTTAAGGAATATAGTGTATGAAGTAACATTGTTTAAAACATGTCTCAAAGAAAATACTATAATTTTTTTAATACTTTCGTTATTGCGAAGCGAATAATAATGATGATTATCAATAATATGAAACAAGGGTTTCAAACACCGTTGTTCAAAGAATGTCTGAAGGAGAATACATTAATCCTCCTAATGTTTTATGCTACTAACAAGCAAATGAAAATGAGATTTATCTCAAATAATATTTTTAAGAAATATCGCTTTTGTGCAATCCTATTAATTAATTCGAAAATGTATTTCGTAAGACTGATATTGTCTGAATAAAAATTATCTATGTAAATAGGAGTGATATAAAGAATTCATCTTTGAATATATTGCGTAATTAAATATTCATAACTTTTTTCCGTACTTTATAATAAGGGATAATTTTGGAAATTATTTTCGAAGATGGTGATTTTAAATATAGGATTATCAACATTACATTGGACAGTGAAACATCCTGTCTCATTTGAATTTATTTTTATTCCATCGTTTGAATTTAACCATTTCAAACATGCTTCGTATTTTTCTTTATTTATTCGATTTCTAATCGACGATGAATCTTTTTCGATTCTATTTATTTCAACATTTTTATAATTATTTTCGATTCTATTCATTTCCGTATTTTCTTAATAATTTGCATCTGTGGCATTACTGGCATTTGTCGCCATTGAATCATTTTTGATTCTATTCGTATTTGCGAATTTATTTATTTTTAACATCTGATCATTATCGATCCTATTCGTCATTGCGAATTTATTTATTTTTAACATTCGATCATTTTTTAATTCATTAGTATTTCCTCTGATAATCCGATTCGGTAAGGAATATACAATTATCTTTATATTAGACTCCGCAAAAATATATTTCATCATATTTGAAATAATATGCCAGTCTAATTTATCTAGACCGCATGCAATTCTTGGTATAGCCAAGTACTTATCATTATTGTATTGACACAATTCTTTGAGATATAATATAGATTGAAAAACCGTTTCATATTTCGGTTTATGAAAATACGAATCTTTCGTGATTAAATAATAAATGTTTCGATCATTTATTTGGATCATTGCTACTTCTCCTAGTAGCTCATTTTGAGATTTCAAATTATCTATTTGACCAAATTTATCTTTAAATTCGAGGGCTACACCTCTGTTCATGTGAAAGTCACGGGAAACGCAATGTGCTAACGCATAATTCTTTGGGGCTTTAAATAAATTACCTGTTTTTTCCGTTATCTTAGGGGAATCTTTAATATTTTTCAATTCATAATTTTTTACAAAATCTTTATAAGTCAATTCATTATCTGACTCTATTATAAATCGACTGGGAGCATCAGCATTATTTGTTGAGCCTTTCTTATAACGTATTCCGTAATCAAATTCTTTCGGAACTTCACCTTGAGATAAAACAGAGCCTATCGCGAAACCTGACGCATCAGTTGTAGGAACGAATGGCTTATCGAAATCGGGGTATCTCAATACAGGGTGATTCAATAAATTTCTTTTACATATTTCGAACGCTGCGATATATTTCGGATCATCAATATTAATTTTGGAATCTTTCTTCAAACATGAAGTTAATGGTTTCGTTATCTTTGCGAAATTAGGGATAAACTTTCTATAATATCCTACGAGTCCAAGAAATGATTTTATTTCTTTAGGAGTTTTAGGAATTGGAAATTCAGCAATTGCTCTCAATGTTTTTGAATTAGGAACGATTCCTTCAGGAATATTATTATCATTTGTTTTAATTTCAGTTTTAAAAGAACATTCATTTAATTGAATTTTTAGATTATTCGCTCTAAATGCTTCTAAAATATTCTGGATATCTGCTAAGTGTTGGTTGATCGTATCAATTTTATGTTTTATTATATTTGAAAACTCAGGATCCATTGGGATATTTTGGAGTTTCTGACATACTTGCTGATAATAAAAAGGGATTCGACAATAATTATTAGTCAATAATTGATTTTTAAAATCTAAATTAAGTCCATATTTATTCAAAAAAACTGCTCCTATAAGACCATCATAATTCTTATGGAACTTGTATACGACAAAGGGATGAAAATCATCAATTTGAAATTCAGGGAATAAAGGTATTAAAACTTTTTCATTAGCAGTTTGTTTTTTGAAACATGCAGTTAGTGTCGTAGATTCATTAAAAATATTTTTAGGAAAATTATTATACGCGAATTTTGGATCAATAAGACAAACTGAACATCCACTATCAATTAAAAGTTTACATTTAGGATTTTGGAATTGAATATAGGGGAGTTGGTTCGTGTTATCTAATGTATTATTTAAGTCAATGAGTCGTTCATGGCACGATCTCGAAAATTTTCATTTAAATATTTACTGGAATTATTACGTTCTGGATATGAACGTTCGTTAAAATCACGTTTTTTAAAATTAGTATCTCTCGAAGTAGGCGCTATATTGGTTAATTCATTATGATTGAGGAATTGTCTCTGGGGACTTTGTTGATATTGAGTAGAATAATTTGATCTCTTTTGGGGATAATTCCTTGTCTGAATCGACATTTTTTCAGGGGGAGATTGTATCCTTTGATTTGGATGAGGTTTGAAAACATTCTCGTTTTTACGTTCATTATTAGAGGTATTTGGATTATTTCCAAAGACTTGACGATTTGTCGGGAAATAAGTTTTTACTTGTCTTTGTTGGAAATTAATCGGTTGAGATGGGAATCTCGGTTGGGAATTATTTGGATAAAAATTTCTTCGATTATTTTGACTAGATTGGGGAAAATTTGATTGATTATTATGAGGAAAACTTCTATAATTATTAGTTGGGAAGTTTGCTCGATCATTATTTGGGAAATTATTTTTATTAGTTTGGTTGAAATTCTCCTGATTTTGTTGAGGAAAATTCCTCTGATTATTTTGATTTTTATAGTGCATATAGGGTTGTTGATAAAAATAATAATCTTGACGAATAAAATTTACTATATCGTCATAGTTCATAATTCCGTGTCCTCGAAGGGCTGTTCTCAATTCAGGGTTAATATTATAGAGCAGAACTCTAGTTGCTACTCGTGACGCAATATTCTTTTCTTGATCCTTTTCAAGAATCGGTAAATTCGACAATTCGACTTGCGAATCGTATTTATTTTTTAAATCTACTATTCTCTCTAGAAAATCTAAATCGTTTTCGTTACGAATTCTTTGGGCATTTTGGAGATCCCAAAACAAAACTGTGAGGCTTATTTTTTCCTCAAATCTTAACTTTAAAAATTCCTTCAAGTTAATCCAGTTATCTGTAATTCTCTCATTGGAACTTACGATTTCACTGGCATTTCCTACCAATTTACTCTTTATTATATCGATTATTGCTTCATTTATCAACGCGTCGGCAGATTGGAACCTATTATGAAATCTTTCGCAGTGATTTAAAAATCGTGCGAGATTTGCAGGATTACCATCAAATGGTACAATTGACTTTGAAAATAAATCAATTAATTTTAATCTATCAAACATATTTGGTTCTGGTGCGACCGCCATTTTATTCGTATTCTTCCGGCCTTTAAAATGCTTTACGGAAGTAAATTTGAAAAATTATATTGTACTTAGAAAATAATTGTATTCGGTTTTTTATTTTATAAGAAACCTTGGAAAAACTCTGGTAATCGGTTTTTTTATAAGAAACCTAGAGAAAACTCACACAAGTTTTACGCTCAAAACCGTGGGAAAAGATTGAAGACTTTGGACCAGGGTCAGTGACTGGGAATTGAAAAGTGTTTCTAGATAGGATTCTCACCACGTTGTTTTTCTGGAGTCGTTGTAGACGCTACCCACACAATCAGGGCTCCAAACGGCTTTTCTCCTCGTTGTTGCTGGATTTGGCACCTTAACAGTTGAAACTGAAAGTTTTTGGAAGTTCTTAGCGCGGCGATAACTACGATTTCACGCTCGAAGTTTTGAAACACAGTTCTTCACGAAAACCGGCACAATCCCATAACCTCGTCGCCAATTATATTCGTGGAGCGAAAGCCGATCTTTTAAAAAAGATTTATTCATTCACAACGGAAGATTATCCTATTCTAACAATTAGCTAGGAAGAAATGCACTTAATTATTGACGATGCATTCGTCTTGGGAGGTATTTATAACAATTCTTATCTCAAATTAATTGCGACAAACAGTATCGAACAATGGGACAAATATACACCCACACACGTGGCGTGTTCAAAATGATGTGTCATCAAAATGTAACAAGGTAATATGAATATTGGAATAAGAATAGATAAGGAGTTCATCTGCAATATACAGGGTTGGCATTATGTAATAATATATATATATATATAGATTTATTCGACCGCCTATACAGACCCAAATCGATATACTCTACCGACTTTTCAGTCCAAAAGTGACGTTGTCAGACCCGGCTCCGGGTCTGGTAACGTTTGACCATATAATCTTGCTGAGGGAAGTGAGGGGATGCCAGGGGTAAATTTTTAGCCGGGTGTGAAAAATCGGTGAAACATCATAATAAATACAGAAAACTTCAGGGTTCGACCAGTGCGAGGGCGCCTCCGTCGGAATCAACACGCTGTATATAATTGATATAGTCAATCAACACCTCCAGTCCCTAAATATGACAACGCTGTAGATTGTATATAAACCTGAAATTCATACTTCCCACAGCTTATACAAACCCGGTATATAGAGCCGTCGTCAATAGAAACGTTTCTTTAATTGTCCTCATGCAGCTCGAAAATTGGATATTTCATCTTTCTGATATATAAATCTACAAACCATACTTTACGAAGCTTATACAAACCCGGTACAGGGAACCGTCTTCATGAGAAAAAGTGCTTTCGAGTCTACCGAAGGTAGTGGAAGAAGCATTGTGATCCCTTTTGGTCTCCGATTCCAAAATGTCCACTCGCAAAATGCATTTCAGACTATTATGAACAACTTTAGTTTCGTGCCTGTCTGTCAGTCTGTATGTTCGTTAATGGACAGGATAACATCAGGGTTCCGTAAATATAACCATTCGTAATTTTGTTCTCCCGATTACTTCGAAACTACTGATTCGATCAAAATGAAATTTCACACGAAAATGACGTGTTCAAGCTACATGCGAAATTTTATCCAGATCGCATAACCAGAACCATAGAAAACATAGAAAATTATAACTTTCGAACGAAAGGGACTCTGAATTTTCAGGATAGGTGTGGATCGCGAATGTCGCAGTCGCGTTTATCAGTTTATTACCGTAAATATGGCCGTTTGAAATTTAGTTTTCATGAAAATTTCAAAACTACGGATGCAATCGTGACGAAATTTTGTATTTCAATGGAGCATAATATATACAAGCTACATTTTTTCCAGATCGCATAACCAGAACCATTTCAAATTCGAACGAATTATTGAATGAAAAATCTTTATATTTCCGTAACTGCTGATTTGGCATAATTGACAAAGAGCTGCTGTCATATAGACCAACTGCAGTATACAGGCCCGAGCTAACGGCAAATTGAACAATAACATTCCTATAAATAATGGTATTCGACAGGGTGACTCTCTGAGTCCATTACTATTCAACATAGTAAGGGACGCAGCGGCGTAACTACACAGGTGCAAACCGGTGCAGGGGGGCCCCAAGCTCTGACCAGCACACCCCGTTTGAACTAGCTGAAAAAAACTCAATATTTTAAAATTTTCAAATAAGCTCTATGTGATCAATATAAAATATATAAATCAGCGCTCTACCAATTATAATTTGTAATATAACGTAAATAGTATGTATTCAATCGATTTTTTCCATTAGAAAATTACTCACGTTACATTGAATTATTCGAAAATTACATGAATGTTTCAACGCTTCCGTACTATGTCATCATTTCTTTTGTCCCTTCTCCCTTATATCAAAACAAGTATGTAGGTACTTTTTCGCCGCTCGTAGGGGTGTCATGAAAAACAGCTCGCTCTCCTTGCCACCCAGCCAGATTGAAATGCAAGTTTATTTTATATTTATCTCGTTCATCCGTACGAAATCCCTATTTCGTTGAAAAAATGCGAACAGAAGTTAAAAAACACTTCGATGAATTAGCTTCTGATCACAGATTTCGAAGAAGAGATGAGATATTCAGAATAAATCAATAAATATTGTCTACAAAGTATTAGATAGAATAACAATTGAAAGCACGTTTCGATGATATGATTTCAGTCAGTAAAATTTTCAATATTCTATCACCATCATTTTCACTAGATGTAGATGAAAAAACTAGTTAAAAGGTGTGACCAATTTCGAAGTATATATTCTGAAATAATAGGCTCCAACTTTTAATTTCAATTCCTCAATATTTACCACCTATTTCTACCCGAATTAAATAAAGCATGGACAATTCACGAAGTTTGCATGAAAATAATTACGAAATACGAAATGCTGGAATGCGACCTAACAGAAGTATTGACAGCAATATTACTGTTCCATACAATTTCTGTCACCTCTGCAGAAGCTGAAAGATCATTCAGCAAACAAAAAATTATAAAAAATTATTGGAGAAATAGTATGGGACAAGCCCGACTGCGACATTTACCGCTATAATATCAATCGACAACGAAGCAGATAGTCATTGATTCTTTCGCGAAAAATAAGGCTAGAAAGAAGTTGTAAATAAGTTAACCTTTGTTGTGAATCAAATGTATACATTGTTTTCAATGTTTGATTTTTATCCACAATTGAATATTTTATATGAATACATAAATTAACCTTTCGATTCAATTCGTTTCTAGAGAAAAACAAAATTTATCTTTGGTTTAGAGTCCAATTGAATAGATTTAACGCGTAATGCATGTAAAGCTGAAATGACAGGCAAGTCGTTTCACTATTCACCCTTATTAACACAAACTTTTATCGACATCTAACAGATATTTTCTGAATTTCAAATTTTTTCTAACATTTATTCTTGATCTTTTGGCGGAATAATTCATACTAAATCTGCACATTTCATCGATCTATTGCAGTGCAAGTGATTCCCAAGTTTCCATTTATTGGATTGGTAGGTTTCGAATCACTGAGGAAATAAAATTTCAGAATTTTTTTTTTAACTTCGAATTCACGCAATAACGAAATACTGCGAGATTCTCGGATTATTAAGCTACACTGGAAGTTTCAAGCTTATTCTTTTTGAAATTTATCGTGTCAAAGGAAAGGTGAAAGGATTCGAATCCACTCGTTTGAGATCATTTCGACTCGATATTCGAAAATAACGGACATTCTGGCACAAGGGCGGATTTACGGGGGGAAAATAGGGGGTAATAACCCCTCATGAGTATCAAATTTACGCAACGTGATGCACAAAAAATATTGTATGCAATAAAAAATTTTATTTACGTATGTTTTTTTGTTTTATTTTGATTTTTTCTTGTATTTGAGTTTGAAAGAATGTGTATTTCGAAATTGATATAAAGTAATTGAATGTTGTGAATCTGATTTATGGGTTTCCAATCGTTATTACCCCTTCCATGAAAAAAAGTTATATCCGCCCTTGTTCTGACAAATTGAATTATTTTTATTCATCCAAAATGGGAATTGAGATTAATTCAATGAAAATAAACACATTTCATGCAATAGCACGCTGGACAATTGGAAAAAGCGCAATATTCTCTTTCCTTTTTCACTTCTTCACAATACTTATACAAATATAACAATAACGACCCCGACGAGATCGATCCCAATGATCTGACAACACCGCTGGGATCGAAAAGGTTGGCCGTATATCTCTGCCCAGTATATGTGGGAATGAAAAGTCGGTGAAACGTTTCGGGTCTCAAAAATAGAGTCGAATATATAACTTTTTTGAATGGAAATTTTTGTTTCCCCTCTTTAGATGCCTGAGGAGTTATATTTTCAAACAGCTTATTTTTCATTTATATACTTGTGGAAAACACCCGGATCACATGGGTCTTAGGTAGCCTGCCAAGTATACCGGGACTGAATACGTCTGTTGGATAAATATATATAAATATATATATATATATATATTATCGCAGGGTAGTCGTAAGACTATCGGGGAGTGACGCCCCCGCGAACCCGAGTCTCCATAGCTCACCTGAGGTTAGCACCCTCTGTGGGTTTAAATCAATTTGCTCCTATAACAAGAAGTTGTACAAGACAGGGCGGCGAGGAGTTTCAGGTCGGCTCCTCTCGGAACCGTCCGGATGTTCGACCTGTTGGGGTTAGGTGTGGAGCGAGCGGCGCACCCCCCCGAGATGGCTCCGCAAGGCCAAACCCCGTTACTCTGCAAAGAGTGAGCTCGGTTAGCTTGAGTGAGCAGACAACTGTTCATTCCGCTACCTGTAGAATACAGCGGGATAGGCGCACACGCTGGAATTTCGAAGATAATTGTTTGGTGATGCGTGCGCACTACATAGCGGCGGACCTTGCATTGAACTCTGGTAAAACCTACCGTCAACACCTTATGGAGATTTGGGAAATCATTTGTCCGAGTCGACCCACCTACGCTCAACTCCTATCAAACAGAGCGAGGTGGATTCTGCAGAATCAAAAACTTTCCCGAGCTGAGCTGGAAAACATAAAGTCCAGTTGTTACCCTCACGTGTCAGCTGAAATACAAAGCTCTAGTACACAAGAGCAAGAGTCGCGGAGATCATCTCCTAGAATACGAAGAAGTGGACTCTTCGCCAGAGCGGAGAGCGAAGATACAATCGAGAAACGCTTTCTGGGCAACCTGATGAAGTTCTCGGGAATTGCACCTGAAACACGACCGAAGCTTCCCCGCATGAAACACTCCAAAGAATTTTTCGCCACTGTAAAGCATTTGAACTCTATACTTCCTAAACACCTGGAGAATGTCGGCACACTAGAACCGATTGTTGACATTGTATATGCTGGAGCTGTCACAGCATGTGAGATTCATGGCCGAGAAGTAGGACAGAACAGTACACTGAGACCTGATACTGCACCTCCCTGGAAGCTGCGCCTGGAAAGGAAGATAAACATCATGAGGAAAAAAATCGGAAACTTACATACTTACATTAACACGAATAATCCATCGATGAAAGTGACTAAAGCTGTCAGAAGGATAGCGTCTGAGTTCCGTGTTAGACGCAGAGATCCGTCATTCGTGGATAAAATCCTCTTGATATCGGACACTATAAAACAAAAAATCAGAGCATTAGGGAACAGGATCAGACGCTATAATGATAGAGCAAAGCGCTACAAAAACAACAGGCTATTTTTTTCGAACCAGAAGCAGTTTTTTCGGGATCTTGAGAGTGGCAAGAATGATGGGACGATCCAAGTTGAACCTGCAGAAGCTCACAAATACTGGTCTGAAATTTGGTCGGAGAGTGCGAACCACGACGATGGGGCGTATTGGATCGGCGAGGCCGTAGCACAGATCCCCAAGGTTCAAATGAGCGACATCCAAATCAGCGAGATGGACATAAAGGAGGCTCTGAAAGGTTCGAACAACTGGTCATCACCTGGACCCGACAAAATTCAAAATTATTGGTGGAAACACCTCACCAGTATACATAAAGCGCTCTCTATGGCACTCCAAAAGTCAATAGCCGACCCAACAACAATTCCTGATCTTTTCACCTTGGGAGTGACATATCTTCAGCCCAAAGACGGTGACCTCCGAAATCCTAAGAACTACCGGCCGATCACCTGCCTGTCCACAGTTTATAAGGTCCTCACCGCAGTACTCACCCGATACATCAGTCAGCACCTCAGAAACAACAACCTAATGGCTAGAGAACAGAATGGCGGCCGCATAAGAACTAAAGGCTGCAAAGAACTCCTGGTCATTGACCAAATAGTTACCAAGCAGGCCCGAAGAAAATTGAGGCACATCTCTGTGGCGTGGGTGGACTATCGAAAGGCCTTTGACTCGGTTCCCCACACATGGCTGTTAAGAGTACTAAAAATGCATGGGATCGACGAGAAGGTAACGAATCTTCTTGGGCATCTGATGAGAGGGTGGAGGACCCAACTGGCCGTGAGAATGGAGGATCGTACAGTTAAGTCGGGAGTGATCAAAATCAACCGGGGCATATTCCAGGGCGACACCTTCAGTCCGATATGGTTCTGCATGGCGCTGAACCCTCTGAGTATGTTACTCAATAATACCAACTATGGCTATACCATTAGCAAGCAGAGCAACATCCGCATAAACCACCAATTATATATGGACGATTTGAAGCTCTATGCTGCTAATGCAGATCAACTAAGAAGAATGCTGGAAATAGTCTCATCATTCAGTGATTCCATTAACATGCAACTGGGAGTAGAAAAGTGCGCAACTCTAGAAGTTAAAAGGGGAAAGATACAGGAGCCAAGACAGGAAACAACGCTTATGAACCAGATCAAGATCCCCAGCCTGAACAAAGACGACGCCTACAAGTACCTGGGCATACATCAGGCATTGGACATCAAAACCGTTGAGATGAAGGAGCTCTTCAAACAAAAACTATATAAAAGAATAAGCCTCCTTCTTAAATCTAAGCTCAACTCAAGATCATTGTTCACGGCAATCAACATCTGGGCGGTGCCGAGCATAACCTATTCCTTCGGCATCCTGACTTGGTCTGTTACTGAGCTCCGGGAAGTGGATAGAGCCGTGAGAGCCATGCTCACAAAATATGGAGTGCACCATCCTCACTCGTCGACTATCCGTCTGTACCTCCCACGCCAACATGGAGGACGAGGGCTCCTCAACCTGGAGTCGGTTCATGAGGGAAACATCATCTCATTAAGAAAAGATTTCCTCAAAGATAACTCACCTTTCTTCACCGCAATCCGTGAAGCCGACGACAGAATATCACCCCTGAAGCTGACGGAGTCATCTCATCAGGATACCAGGCGACCCCAGGGTGAGATAATGGAGGAATGGAGGAGCAAGGCCTTGCACGGCAGATACCCTGGTCGCCTGGAGAGTGGAGATGTAAATAGGGTCGAATCTCTTACTTACCTGCGCGCGGGGTACCTCTTCCCCGAGACGGAGGGACGGCTGTTGGCGATCCAGGACCAGGTGGTGCCGACAAGAATGTACCTGAAGCACATAGCTCAGCAGGACATCCCCACCGACCGATGCCGCAGGTGCTCCCAGGGACCAGAGTCAATTCAACATCTGACTTCCTCGTGCCCAATTCTGGCCCCAAAGGACTATCTCGATAGACACAACTCAATGGCCAAGATTTTTCATCAGCAGATGGCGTTGAAGCTCGGTCTTCTTCTGAGCGAAACCCAGCAGCACTTATATGTGCCAAAAATACTGTTGCAAAACGCCAGCTACAAACTTTACTGGGACGCCACAATGGTAACGGATAGATCGGTTGCTCATAATAGGCCAGACATCACCCTGTTCGACAATGTGAGGAAAACGTGTCTCCTGATAGATTTCACCATTCCCGCAGACGATAATATCACAAGGGCTTACTCGGAAAAGATCTCAAAGTACACAGATCTGGCCTTCCAACTCCGAGAAATGTACGCACTTGAGGCGGTCAGTGTTCTACCCATGATAATCTCGGTGAACGGAATTGTGGAGAGGCACTTACTTGAGAATACCCAGCGACTCTGTTTGGACAAGGACATCATCTCCGCTTCGCAGAAACAGGTCATCCTGCACACGACCAGGATAATCCGGAGGGTTCTGCAGGGACCGTAGCTGCAGCCTTTGCCTTGGCATTTCTTGCCCGGCAGATGCTGATTATCTCCCGTGTTGGAACGGTGGGAAAAAAAAAAAAAAAAAAAAAAAAAAAAAAAAAAAAAAAAAAAAAAAAAAATATATATATATATATATATATATATAATAATTTTTGTTCATAACAACTTATTATTTAAATTCAATGAACTAATTCTAATAATTTATAAAATTCTGAATTAATACTCCTTCTGAACAAGATCTAAATTAAAAACTCACAGCGAACAGCTTACTCCAAATATAGTTCATCAAAATGCAAGCTTCAAATTCCTCCTCCGTTTTGTAGAAAATATCTTGGAATTTAGTGATTGATTTTATAAGATGTATTGCCTCGGGTTCGACTATTTTTTCTGGAATGAGCTGTTGGGGCAGTTTTATCCTACAGTTTCCTTCTAAACTGTGAAGTCAGCAATGGGTATACTGCAGTTTGATTCCGGTATCTCCTTCATGATGTCAGGCTGCATAAATCTACGATAATCTTTCTTTTTCAAATCTCAATTTTAATGAAACTTTTTGAAAAAAAATATTTCTATCATGACATTTCTGTCCCATCAAAAATCAGCTTCCTTAATTCTAATAATAATACAACAATTTCTATGATAACATTTTAAATAATCTGAGTCCTCTTGAGAAAGAAAATTCATATTTTAATCATTCATCGAATTTTGTTTTGGTGATATATTTTGAATTTATTTTTGATTTTTGGATTTCCATGATAATTCCCCAAATTAAATATTCCATAATTTTTTTTTTTTCATAAAAAAATAAATTTTGAATATTGAAATTTTATGATTGATTTGTAATTTATAACTCGAATAGTGACAAAAATTTTCTTGATAAACATTGTTTGTTTTTTGATTGAATTTAAGTATGAACATCATTTATGTCGAAAATATTTTTTTTTTATAATATTTCTCCCCACTTCTCTTTTACTTTCTTCTTTTTTTGAGCGCTCGTACAACTTACACGAGGGCTATATCATTTCGTCACGATGTCTGTATTTTTCGAATTTTGAGCCGAAAATGGTCTCAATCGACTATGTTCGACTCACTGATGACGAATCCGTCGGAAAATTCAAGTCTGTCCGTCCGTCCGGCCGTCCGTCCGTCCGGCCGTCCGTCCGTCCGGCCGTCCGTCCGGCCGTAAGCACGATAACTCTCGAACGGATCAACCTAGAGACTTGAAATTTTCAATGTAGGTTCGGATCCCAAATGCCTCGGTTAAGTTCGTTAATGGGCCAAATTCGCCCAGGGGTTCCGTAAATATGGCCGTTCAAAGTTTTGTGTCCCTGATTACTTGAAAACTACAGATTTGATTGAGATGAAATTTTGCACTCAAATGGAGAATGAGGTGTTCAAGCTACTTGTGAAATTTTGTCCAGATCGCATGACCAGAACCATAGAAACCATAGAAAATTGTAACTTTTGAACGGAAACGCCTAGGGACTTGAAATTTTCAGGATAGGTGTGGATCTCGAATGTCGTGATCACGTTCATCTATGAGCAAAATTATACTAGGGGTTCCGTAAATATGGTCGTTTGAAATTTAGTTTTCTTGATAATTTCAAAACTACAGATTCGATCGTGACGAAATTTTGTATACTAATGGAGAATGATATATTCAAGCTACATTTCTCCAGATCACATGACCAGAACCATAGAAACCATAGAAAATCATAACTTTTGAACGGAAAGGCCTAGAGACTTGAAATTTTCAGGATAGGTGTGGATCTGAAATGTCGCGTTCACGTTTATTAATGAACAAAATTATACCAGGTTTGAAATTTTGGTTTCTGGATAATTTTGAATTTGCGGATTCGATCGAGATGAAATTTTGTATTTTAATCGAGAATGATTTATTAAAACAATATTTTGTCCAGATCGCATGACCAGAACCATAGAAACCATAGAAAATTGTAACTTTTGAAGGGAAAGGCCTAGGAACTTGAAATTCTCAGGGTGGGTTTGGATCGCAAATATCGCGATCACGTTCATCTATTAGCAAAATTAGACTAGGGGTTCCGTGAATATGGCCGTTCAAAATATTTTTTTGCTGATAGTTCCGAAAATACTGAGCGGATTGGGATGAAATTTTGCACCTAGCTGAATAATGTATTCAAACTACGTGCGAAATTTTGTCCAGATTGCATCACCAAGACCATAGATACCGTAGAAAATTCTAGCGAATTATCGAAAAAAAATTGATCAGCTGAAGCACTGACATGAAGTCTGGAGTTTCGCCTAAGTTTCAGAATTTTTTTGACAGCTGTCGAAAATTCCTTCAATTGATTTCTGAAACTGGAAAATGCGAATCTACCTACAAGGTGCATGTACGAGCGCTCAAAAGCTCCTGCCTTCACGGCAGTGCTTTTCGTAATTTTTGAGTGTAAATTGTGAAAGTCCCTATGGGTTTGTCTGATATTTCTATGAATTCAATTAGCTATGTTGATTTATGTCAAAATTGTAAAATTATCTATGGAGTTTTCTGATATTCCTATGAATAAATTCAGCTTTGTTGACGTCTGTCAAAATTGTAAAAGTCTCTATGGAGTTTTCTGATATTTCTATGAATTGATTGAGCTTTGTTGACTTAGGTCAAAATTGTAAAAGTCTCGATGGAGTTTTCAGATTTTTCTATGAATTAATTCAGTTTGTATAAATCGAACAATGATTTGGTGAATTCGATCCATTATTAATTCTGACGACCTTTTTGAATTCGGAAGAGTATGATTATTTTCGAATTTCCTAATAGATCTTGTGGGTTGTTTTCATTCGTGATTTCAATCGAAATTATAGCTTTATACTTACAAATACTTGAATTTGGTTCATTTTTGAGTGTAAATTGTGAAAGTCTCTATGGGTTTGTCTGATATTTCTATGAATTCAATTAGCTATGTTGACTTATGTCAAAATTGTAAAATTATCTATGGAGTTTTCTGATATTCCTATGAATAAATTCAGCTTTGTTGACGTCTGTCAAAATTGTAAGAGTCTCTATGGAGTTTTCTGATATTTCTATGAATTAATTGAGCTTTGTTGACTTAGGTCAAAATTGTAAAAGTCTCGATGGAGTTTTCTGATTTTTCTATGAATTAATTGAGCTTTGTTGACATCTGTCAAAATTTTATGAGTGTCTATGCAGTTGTCTGACATTTCTATGGATTAAATGAGTTATGTTGACATCTGTCGAAATTGTAAAAGTCTCTATGGGGTGTCTGATTTTTCTATGAATAAATTCAGCTTTGTTGACATCTGTCAAAATTGTGACAGTCTCTTTGTAGTTTTCTGATATTTCTATGAATTAATTGCGCTTTGTTGACTTAGGTCAAAATTGTAAAATTCTTTATGGAGTTTTCTGATATTTCTATGAATTAATTCAGCTTTGTTCGTATGAATCGAGCAATAATTTGGTGAATTCGATCTATTATTAATTCTGACGAACTTTTTGAATTCGGAAGAGTATGATTATTTTCGAATTTCCTAATAGATCTAGTGGGTTGTTTTCATTCGTGATTTCAATCGAAATTATAGCTTTATACTCACAAATACTTGAATTTGGTTCATTTTTGAGTGTAAATTGTGAAAGTCTCTATGGGTTTGTCTGATATTTCTATGAATTTAATTAGCTATGTTGACTTATGTCAAAATTGTAAAATTATCTATAGAGTTTTCTGATATTCCTATGAATAAATTCAGCTTTCTTGACGTCCTTCAAAATTGTAAAAGTCTCTATGGAGTTTTCTGATATTCTATGAATTAATTGAGCTTTGTTGACATCTGTCAAAATTTTATGAGTGTCTATGTAGTTGTCTGAAATTTCAATGGATTAAATGAGTTATGTTGACATCTGTCGAAATTTTAAAAGTCTCTATGCAGTTTTCTGATATTTCTATGAATTAATTCATCTTTGTGTGTATAAATCGAGCAATTACTTGATGAATTCGATCCATTATTAATCCTGACGACCCTTTTTAAATTGGGAAGAGTATGATTATTTTCAAATTTCCTTATAGATCTAGATTTCAAACATTGAAAAACCGATCAAACGGCGCGTGAAGACCAACACACGCCCACTAATTTCGGTATTCATGAGTTTCTCCGACGAGAAAATTCCCCCCCTTAAGACGCGCTCGAAGAAGCAGATTGCTTGGGTATCTGGGAGAGATCTCGAGGATGGAACTCCGGACCGGAAAAGTTAAGAGATACGTGCGTTTCCGGGTACACGGAGTCGGGCGGGTGTTTCCAGTCCTTGCCAACTTCCGAAATTAAAATGTTTGTATTCCGGACGCGGGGGGGGGGGGGGGATGTATGTGTGCCCGTAGACGGGAGAGAGACACGGGGATAATTTGTCGGAAAATTGGGAGGAAGTCTGGACGAATTATGTCGAGAGTATTTCGTTCTTCGAGATTCGAGATCATTTATGGTGGAAAATAGGAAAATAGTTGAGGGAAGAAATATCTTTTTGAAAGTTCCGAATCACTTGTGGAAACTATTCCTGTCTATTTTCCTGAGTTTTATTAGAAAAATAAAAATTTCGAAACTATACAGGGTGTTCCTGAATTGGGGTAGAAACGAAGAGGGAAGATTCCTTGAGTAATTTCAAGAAAAAAAGTCCCATAAATATGGGATCACAAACGGTTCGTTTTCGAGATACAGGGTGTTAAAGTTTTTTTCTCATAGTATCTACACTTTACAAGATATTCAACTGAAATTTGGCATAGATATTACAATTGAGAGTTTACACCATGTGACATGACAATTTGGATGGGAAATATACAGGGTGAATTTTTATGACAATTTGGATTTTTCTGAGGATTTCGAGAGAATCGTTCAAAATTTTTTTCTCGAAATCGGTAGCAGATACGACGAAACTACAATAGACTATAAAGTTCAGTATAACAACAAAGCTGCTTTTTATATTTTTTCAAATGAACAGTGGCTCACCAAAAAAAAGTTCTGGAGGAAAAGAAGGTACAGTTTTTCTGGAAAAATATCACCCTGTAGATTTGCTATCGAAATTGGCATGTTACATGGTGTAAACTCTAAATTGTAATATCTTTGCCAAATTTCAGTTGAATATCTCGTGAAGTTTAGACAGTATGGGAAAAAAACATGAAAAAAATTTAAACTTTAACTCACTGCATCTCGAAAACGAAACGTTTATGGGACTTTTTTTCGTAAAATTACTCGAGGAATCTCCCCTCTTCATTTGTACTTCCACTCTAGGAACACCCTGTATGTCGATGGTAGGTAGTTAAAAGTATATTTGAAATTTCATCAATTATAACATTTTTAACATAATGGAAAAGTGATATGTTACCCGAAAATGACGTCAAAAAAATAAACTTGCACCTTATAAATTTCTCACACAACACATTTTTTTTTCCAATTCACCTCATATTGCTTTAATTCATCAATTTGGGGTTGTAGAACGAGAATAAGTTATTATCTTTTCTTACGATTTTTTTGTGGAGCGTCCAATTTTTAGAGAATTCTGAGCGACGTGAAAATAAAACTAGAACGGTTGGAGAAATACTGACTACATATTTCCAATTTACGCCTTCGAATTAACACAAAAAAGTCATTATGGAAGATGAAGAACAAAAAAAAATTTCACAAATTTTTCCATACATACGCATGGAAAGTTTCCAAAAAAAATTGTTGTCAACGATATCTTTTAAAATGACATATTTCATTGATTCGAAGGCGCCGATTAATAATCTGCAAACAGTTTTTCTTTAAGCTCTGCGTTTGCGAAAAATTGGACCCTTCGCAAAAATTTCGTATTCCGGAAAATATACTTTCCACATAAACAGCGAATAACTTATTTCTCTCACAAAGGATCATATTTCAACTCATTACAAACACAAAAAATCCCTCGTTATTTTTCATCGAAATAATTCAATCTGAAATAAAATATAAATGAAAAACAACTTGAGTCGGGAAAAGCCGATTACTTATTCTCATTCTTCACCTCAAATCAACGAATTGAAAAAATAATCAAATGAATCTGAATTGAGGAAAAAATTAGTTTGAAATAAAGAAAAAGTGATATGTTATTCGAAAATGACGTCAAAAAAATAAACTTGCACCTTATAAATTTCTCAAACAACATATTTTTTTTTTCCAATTCACCTCGTATTGCTTTAATTCATCAATTTTGGGTTGTAAAACGAGAATAAGTGATCATCTTCTCTCTGCAAAGGTTAGTTTTTGTTTCATTTAACGATTTTTTTGTGAAGCGTCCAATTTTTAGAGAATTCTGAGCGACGTGAAAATAAAACTAGGACGGTTGGAGAAATACTGACTACATATTTCCAATTCACGCCTTCGAATTAACACAAAAAAGTCATTATGGAAGATGAAGAACAAAAAAAAATTTTACAAATTTTTCCATACATATGCATGGAAAGTTTCCAAAAAAAATTGTTGTCAACGATATCTTTTAAAATGACATATTTCATTGATTCGAAAGCGCCGATTAATAATCTGCAAACAGTTTTTCTTTAAGCTCTGCGTTTGCGAAAAATTGGACCCTTCGCAAAAATTTCGTATTCCGGAAAATATACTTTCCACATTAACAGCAAATAACTAATTTCCCTCACAAAGGATCATATTTCAACTCATTACAAACACCAAAAATTCCTCGTTATTTTTCATCGAAATAATTCAATCTGAAATAAAATATAAATGAAAAACAACTTGAGTCGGGAAAAGCCGATTACTTATTCTCATTCTTCACCTCAAATCAACGAATTGAAAAATAATCAAATGAATCTGAATTGAGGAAAAAATTAGTTTGAAATAAAGAAAAAGCAATATGTTATTCGAAAATAACGCCTAAAAAAAATAAACTTTCACCTTATAAATTTCTTACACCGTTTCTACCCGGAAAAGAAGGAAGATTCCGACATAATCGAGATTAACATCTACAATTTCTCAAATCCCAATAATTTAAAATGCTAAACCGATCGTTTATAATCCCATAAACGGACCTCCGATCTTAACGAGTCCGTTATTTGTTTGCTCTTCTATTCGATAATTATCGCACTTAATAGAGACGAATGTGTAAAAATTGGAGGCTCGAGGCTCGATTTTAATAACCGGACGGGCCAACAAAGAATCCGAAATAGTCGCACGTCGTCCCTTTCTGGAAGATCGTTATCGACCCAACATATCTTCGGCTCGAATTACTTCGTGATGGCGGTCACGCATGCTTTGTTTATAATTCGGGCGATAAATTCGTGATGAAAAATTAGTCACAAGCTCGAGAAATTTCGATGCGGTCATGTATTTTGTTTGGTTGGTATACACGATATGTACACTTTGTTTCTGTCGAAAACTTGAGATTGGAAAATTGTGATTGGCTCTTTTTTCGTCGGGTCGACACGTGCCTGGTTCTCCTTGTAATGTACAGGATGTAAAATGACGCAGAATTATTTCGAGAGAACTTCATAGTTTTTTTTGAGCGCTCGTACTAGTTACACGAGGGCTATATCATTTCGTCACGATGTTCATATTTTTCGAATTTTGAGCCGAAAATTTCAAAACAACGGTTTCATTCGTGACGAAATCTTGTTTTTTATTTTGACAGATGTCAAATTTTCTGTCATTTTTGACAACTGTCATTTTTGACAGCTGTCATTTTTGACAGCTGTCATTTTTGACAGCTGTCATTTTTGACAGCTGTCATTTTTGACAGCTGTCATTTTTGACAGCTGTCATTTTTTTTTACAAAGTGAAAACGAAAAATCTTGACAGCTCCAAGACAATCACTCCCAACGTTAATTACTCAAAGGAAAGTCCCAATCGGGGTTTCAAATGAGAGAATTACGATGAAGTAGGTCCTCTTCTACCTTTTCCAAGTACATAAGTCCAATCAGTTTACGACAACATTCAAATAGTTGGCAGCAAAACTCTTGAAAACAAGAAAGAGGTTGAAAGCACCAATACTTCACTTCAGACGTTGAATTCTCATACGAAAAGACCCTATCGGGGTTTCAAATGTGATAATTACGATGAAACAGGTCCTGTTTTAGCTTTTTCAAGTAGGTGCAGTCAGTTTACGACAAAATTCAAAAAGTTACGAAGGGAATTCATGGTAACCGAAAGGAAAACTACCGAAACTTCACTTTTAACGTTGAGTTCTCATGAGAAAAGACCCAATCCAAGTCCAGTCAGTTTACGAAAAAATTCCAAAAGTTGCGAAGATAACTCTTGGAGTCAGGAAATACGTTGAAATTTTTGAAATACAGGTATTAAAGGAAAGGAATAGCATAAATGGGAACGAAAATCATCTCTGGCAACTATTTGTCACACTTTTTTTGTAGGTTTCCAATCGTACTTGCTTAGTTTCAAGAAATAAATAATTTCATCGGTCAGACATGAAACATAGAATGTGAAGCTTTTGGGGGTTCGAAATAAAGTGATCCAGGCAGGAGGTTAAAATTTAGAGAAAAGAAGTATTATAGATAAAATAAGCAAAAAAAACGAATTACGTCTCTGGCAACTATACCACACACCTTTTTTTTGGCAGCTGTCAAAAATGACCAATTTCAAAAAATGACAGCTGTCAAAAATGACAGCTTTCAAAAATGACAGATGTCAAAAAATGACATATGTCAAAAATTTGACAGGTGTCAAAAAATGACAGATGTCAAAAATGGTAGATGTGAAAAATGACAGCTGTCAAAAAATGACAGCTTTTAAAAAAATGACAGCTGTCAACAATGACAGATGTTAAAAAAAAACAGCTGTCATTTTTGACATCTGTTATTTACGACAGTGGAATTTTATTTTGGATATCTGTCGAAAATTCCTTCAATGGATTTCCAAAACTGGAGAATGCGAATCTACCTACGAGGTGGATGAACGAGCGCTCAAAAGCTCCTGACTTCCCGGCAGTGCTTTTCAAATTTTTTTAATGAAAGTCTTCTTTGGCGCAGGTTTATGAATTCTTTTAATAATTTTTTTCTTCTTATTGTTCATCTTATAAGCTCGTTTTTGCTTCTGGGAATCATCATCGATTTCATCATACATTTGGGAACTCTCATCTTCTTCGCTGCCATCAAATTTTGCCTTCTTACGTTCGTCACCTCTTTGTCTTAATTTTGTATAATGAAATCTATCAAATTTCTGAATTTCTGTTTGTATCAGCTCAATTTTGCCTGATTTTTGTCAACTTGATATCCCCTTTCTTGAATCTGTATATAGAATTTTATATTCTATGAATATTTCGAAAACAATTTTCAATTTCTGTTTCAGAACTATCCTCTTTAGTTCCTTTTTTGTCATCATTAGATTTGAAAGCATATTTTCCTTCTTTCTTATATGATTAGTCTCGTAAAATCTGTATATTAATTTCATTCAATTTCTTATTTTCTTCTGCATTTTCTATTATTACTGTGAGTTCTTTGTCTTTCTCAAAATCAATTATTTCTTCTTCAATTTTATTCTTAAGTCTGTTTTCCCATAAATAAATTCTTTCTCTGGTTTTCTTCAGTTCCCTTGAATTCTCTTCTATTCTAATCTCTAATCTATCTGAAATTTCTTACATTTTTTCAATTTTTTTATTCATGTCCCGTTTCAAACTTTCTGTATTACCTTTCATTTCTTCCATCTTTTGATTCAAAGTTTCTGAATTATCTTTCATTTCTTGATGCATTCTTTCTGAATTATCTTTCATTTCTTGATGCATTCTTTCTGAATTATCTTTCATTTCTTCCATCATTTGTTCCATCTCCATTAATGAATTAATTGATACATTTGATTCTGACTTGTTTTGTTCTTCTCCACTTCTTTGTATTTTATCTTCTTCATCTCCTTGTTCCCCAATAAAAGTTTTACTCCTAGTTTCGATGTTGAAAAAAACAAATGCTAATTTATAAAAAAAAAATTATCGAATAAATATTAAAATAAATCTGATGTATAAATTCAAATTATTCACCTTTAATCAAGCCACGCGTTGGGCGCCAAATTTGTTATGGTTCAATTTTTTGATATTAATAATATTAAATTTTGTAAAAGAACCACTAACAATATTCTAATAATTTTGTTTTTCAATTTTTTTTTTATTTTTTCCCGTGTCTCTTTTCAATGAGGGTTCTTAAGGTGCACAAATAAAATAATTTTTGTTTACAACAACTTATTATTTAAATTCAATAAACTTATTCTAATAATTTTATAAATTCTAAATTATAACTCCTTTTGAACAAGATCTAAATTAAAAACTCACAGTGAACAGCTTACTCTAAATATAGTTCATCAAAATGCAAGCTTCAAATTTCTCCTCCGTTTTGTAGAAAATATCTTGGAATTTAGTGATTGATTTTATAAGATGTATTGCCTCGGGTTTGACTAATATTTCTGGAATGAGCTGTTGGGGCAGTTTTATCCCACAGTTTTCTTCTAAACTGTGAAGTCGGCAATGGGTATACTGCAGTTTGATTCCGGTATCTCCTTCATGATGTCAGGCTGCATAAATCTTCGATAATATTTCGTTTTCAAATCTCAATTTTAATAAATTTTTGAAAAAAAAATATTTCTATCATGACATTTCTCTCCCATCAAAAATCAAGCTTCCTTAATTCTAATAATAATACAACAATTTCAATGGTAACATTTCAAATAATCTGAGCCCTCTTGAAAAAGAAAATTCATATTTTAATCATACATCGAATTTTGTTTTGGTGATATATTTTGAATTTATTTTTGATTCTTGGATTTCCATGACACTACAGACTGGTTATATGACAGAACACGGACCAAACATTCTAAAATCCGAAGTTCGAAAAGCAATACAGCAATCAGAAGCAGGAAAAACTCCAGGACCCGATGAAATTCCTATAGAACTAATAAAACTGCTGGATGACGAGAAAATATCTATTCTGGCGGCATTCTTCAACCAAGTCTACCAAACTGGTAAACTTCCCAACGACTGAAATCGATCTTCATCGCCCTAACTGAAACCAACAAAGCTAATAAGTGTAATGACTTCCGAATAATTAGCCTAATGAATCACCCTTTGAAAATACTCTTAAAGATACTCCTCAACAGAATATATACCAAACTAGCAGACCCGGACACGCGTTGCTGTGGCTAAAGTATTGGATTATTATTAACCCTAACCTAACCTTAACCTAATCCAACCCTTACCCTTACCATAACCCTTACCCTTATCCTCAGCCTTATTTATGGGTCTCAAAAGAATTTTCATATTCGTAGGTAGGTATATGTTATGATCAATGTGTGAGATATTCGATATAGAAAAAAAATTACGAAAAGCACTGCCGTGAAGTCTGGAGCTTTCGAGCGCTCGTACATCCACCTTGTAGGTAGATTCGCATTTTCCAGTTTTAGAAATCAATTGAAGGACTTTTCGACAGCTGTCAAAAAAATTCTGAAACATAGGCGAAACTCCAGACTTAATATCAGTGCTTCAGCTGACCAATTTTTTTTCGATAATTCGCTAGAATTTTCTACGGTATCTATGGTCTTGGTGATGCGATCTGGACAAAATTTCGCATGTAGTTTGAATACATTATTCCTCAGCTAGGTGCAAAATTTCATTCCAATCCAATCGGTAGTTTCGAAGCTATCAGGAAAAAAATTTTTGAAGTGCCTTTTTTACGGAACCCCTAGTCTAATTTTGCTCATTGATGAACGTGACCGCGACATTCGCGATCCAAACCCACCCTGAAAATTTCAAGTTCCTAGGCCTTTCTCTTCGGAAGTTATAATTTTCTATGAATTCTATGGTGCTGGTCATGAGATCTGGAGAAATGCAGCTTGAATATATCATTCTCCATTAGTAAACAAAATTTCGTCACGATCGATTCTGTAGTTTTGAAATTATCAAGGAAACTAAATTTCAAACGACCATATTTACGGAACCCCTAGTATAATTTTGCTCATAGATAAACGTGACCACGACATTCGAGATCCACACGTATCCTGAAAATTTCAAGTCCCTAGGCGTTTCCGTTCAAAAGTTACAATTTTCTATGGTTTCTATGGTTCTGGTCACGCGATCTGGACAAAATTTCACATGTAGCTTGAACATCTCATTCTTCATTTGAGTGCAAACTTTCATCGTGATCGAATCTGTAGTTTCCAAGCAATCAGGAGAACAAAACTTTGAACGGCCATATTTACGGAACCCCTGGTGGAATTTGGCCCATTAACGAACCTAACCGAGGCATTCGGGAACTGAACCCACACTGACAATTTCAAGTCTCTAGGTTGTTCTGTTCGAGAGTTATCGTGCTTACGGCACATTTTCAGTTCGTAATTAGATAAATACAGACATCGTGACGAAATGATATAGCCCTCGTGTAAGTAGTACGAGCGCTCAAAAATACTTCAAAAGTTGGATTGAAACCTCCTCCCTCAATTATGTTCGAACCAAATGATGTCATGGAATGTTCAGATAGAGGTTCTTGTCCTGAAAGTAACGAATCCAAAGGTTCGAGTGGCGTTGTCAGTTGTTGCAGTTTGATTTTTCCATTCAAACAACATAATCCTGCGGGTTCATTTTGATATCTCAGAGCATTGCAGTATTGCCAAAAGACACCAATATATTGCTAGCATAATCAACTTTGGGGTCACATCTTAATGCCAAACGCTCAAAGTTGATCATTTCATTGGATTCTATTTTTGTTGTATCTTGCTTGAGATGGATGATATCGATTCTTCTGGAGCTGGGGCAGATCTTGATTGAGAACCTCTCATTCTGTTTGCTCATTGTCTCAATCATTACGAACTCGCCCACAACACAACGATATATATTAAACACAGTGATGAACTTCTAAGCAATTTCTAGAAACACGATAAACTTCACTCACCCAAGTGTCAAAATTCTCATGAAATATAAGTAATCTATGATTGTTCGCTTGGTCGGAGGAAAAAAAAAGCCTTTTTTCTTTTCCATATGCTTTTTTCGGGAAAATTTCGTTGCGTGAAGTTTGTCGTGATAATAATGAACACAACTAAAAAAGAATTATCGAATTTGGTGCAGTCGTTTGAACGTGATGCTTTTTCATACATAAACCATAGATCCTCTTTTATTAATATAGATGTGAACACAATATTGACAAGGAACAATTCGGATTCCGTAGTGGACTGGGCACGCGCGAAGCCCTTTTCTGCATGAGGACAATATTTCAAAAGAGCTGTGAGTTCCGAAAAAACATATATATATATATATTTTTTTTTTTTTTTTTTTTTTTTTTTTTTTTTATATATATATATATGTATAACGGTTGTTTTGGGGACATTTTTTGGCACCCATCGGTGGTTTCGAGGACTTTTGGTGCTTACGGGGACGGTCCTCATAAGATTTTATGTATATCGGTGCTTTTGAGGACGGTCCTCACAAGCACTTTATATCTAATGTAGGTTTTGGGGACAGTCCTCATAACATGGAATGGTGGTTTTGGGGACTCGAAATATTTTCACTTCATTTGGTGCGGAAATCGAGTGAAAGTCATTTTTGAGTATAACCGGGGTATTATTCATGGAGAAAAGAGGAAGGTATGATAAATTCTCCCAAAACACCAATCATCAATCGTCATTGATATGTTGTTGGAGTTTGCTTGGTGGCGGTGATATCTACATTAGGAATATTTTTCAACTGCATAAAGAAAAAAATGAGATGATAAAATTACCGTTCGTCATGGTCGGGTGCGGTTTGGTTAGTGTTATATCTTTCTTTCATGATCTACAGACATAATAGAAGACGTAATATTGCAATCGAAATTGCCGGTAGGACAGGTCAGGGGCGGTTGGGTTACGGTAACACTTAGTACAAATCTCGACATTCTGGATATCTAAGGGGAAAAAATGTTATAATCTTTTCAGTTGAAATGCAAAGAACAGAACAGTAAGGGGCAGCCAAGGTCGAGGACGTGCGGGGGCGGTGATATCTGAAGTAGAAACGAAGAATTTCTTCTTGACCAGCAAAGATCTCTCAATGAGAGGTCAGGGGCGGTTGGATTTCGAAATTTTTTCAGTTGAAATCTCCTGATTAAACGATCATCGCATAATTTTGCACGAACGGCCATAATCATTCTCCACATAAATACGGAATGTCAACTCAAGCAGATCATCAGTTTCCAAATTATAGGGAAAAGATATCAAAAAATTACAAAAATTAATAACTCCGGAGTCACTCGACTGGTTTCGCCTATTAACGAACTTATCCGGGATGTTTGGACCCTGCTTACGGATGGACGGATAGAATTGATTTGGACACAGATGATTTCATCCAACTTGGTCGTTCAAGACCATTTTTGGCCCAAAATTAAAGACATTGTGACAAAATGATAACATCATTGTTCATGGATAACCATCCCGCAATTCATGAATAGATTTTTTCCTTTTGCTTAATTCTCGTCGAAGGCCGGCGTAAAGTTAGGAAAAGATAACAAAATTCAATATGTTTCTATCTGAAGATCCAACTATGTATGCTCAAAACTGTTTTTGTTCCTGTAAAACCTGAGAGGTGGGGAATTTTTAATGGAAGATTCAGATTTTTTGCTCCGTAGTAAATTTTTTTTTCGATTGGACAATCCAGAATTTGTTCTCTCCACAATTATAAACAAATTTTTTTTTTAATATTATCAAAATATGTTTCCAATTATCAAAATTAAAGGGAATAGGTAGATGCGCTTCGTAATGATTAATGAGTCCGACGTAATCGTTTGAGATGATTTCGAAATGAAATTTGTAAATTATAAATTTACGCAATTTGATAGAGCTCCTGCTTCATTGAAATAACTAATCTGCTTTAATCCCACATTGTTGTACGAAGATAACCTCAAAGTCCTCAAAGACACCATTACTCCTCTAGAATTTACACTTCTCAAATACATAATGTTCCTGATGAAGAGAACGATCATGAATAAAACGTAAACTAAACATAAGTTTACTGGAAATATATGAAAAAATGAGATTTGATTCAAATATTTCGCATATTTTATAAAAATAGCAGGCCGAATGGCAAAGGTACGTAATCATCATTATCTATCGACTTGATTATTCATTGTTATCTTATTGAATTGTGGGGGTTCATATTTCACATTTGAATAATCACAATTCACCCATCATGATAATATCAAAAAATATTTATCACATCAGTGATAGATTTTTTTTTCGAATATTATCAAAATGTGTTTCCTATTATCAAAACTAAAGGGAATAGGTAGATGCGCTTCATAATGACTAATGAGTCCGACGTAATCGTTTCGAAATGAAATTCGTAAATTATAAATTTACGCAATTTGATAGAGCTCCCGCTTTCTTGAAATAACTAATTTGCTTTAAACTCACATTGTTGTATCTCAAAGTCCCCACAGACACCATTACTCCTATAGGATTTGACACTTCTAACATGATGTACCTGATGAAGAGAGGGCTTAGAACGATCACGAATAAAACTTTAACCAATAGTAATAGTCAACTGGAAATATATGAAACAGAGATTTGATTCAAATATTCCGCGTATTTTATAAAAATAGTAGACCGAATGGCAAAGGTATGTAATCATTATTATCCATCGACTTGATTATTCATTGTTATGTAATGTTAAGGCCAAATCCATCAGTGGCTTCCGGATTCAAGTCAGAGATTTGATTCCGCGCAGCCAGGTTTCCGTCTCTCAATGAAGAATATTGTTTGCTTGAAGTTCATTTTCGGATTATATATAGTATGATTTTTTGTTTTGTTTTTTTTTTTTTGAGTGAATGGAAATAACTTGTTCAATTTATAAGGTTTAGTATTGTCTTTTTGATGGGTAAAAGTGTAAGAGTGGCTCTTAGCTAAATTTTAACCTAATAGAGACGATTTATTATTATTATCTTATAGAACTGTGAGGTTTTATAATTCACCTTTCAATTATCAAAATTCACCCAACATAGTGTTCATAAAATTTTAAATGAAGCTGAACCTGGAATATCAAATAATAGTTATCACATCAGTGATAGATTTTGAGCGCACGTACTTATTACACGAAGGCTATATCATTTCGTCACGATGTCTGTAATTTTCGAATTTTGAGCCAAAAATGGTCTCAATGGACAGAGTTCCACTCACTGATGACTAATCCGTCGAAAAATTCGAGTCTGTCCGTCCGTCCGTCCGTCCTTATACACGAAAACTCTCGAACAGAACGACCTAGGGGTTCCGTAAAATTGCTGATTGCTTCAAAACCACTGATTCGATCGGGATGAAATTTTGCACGGAGATGGAGTGTTCAAGCACAATGCAAAATTTTGTCTAGATCGCATGACCAGAACCATAGAAACCATAGAAAATTATAACTTTCGGAAGGAAAGACCTAAGGACTTGAAACTATTAGGGTTGGTTCGGATCGCGAATTTCGTAGTCACGTTCATGAATGAGCAAGATTAGACTAGGGGTTCCGTAAATATAGCATTTCAAAATATTTTTCTCTTGATAATTTCGAAACTGCTGATTGGATTGGATTGAAATTTCGCCCATAGATGAAGAATAATGTATTCAAACCACGAGGGAAATTTTGTCCAGATCGCATCATCAAACCTTAGATACCGTAGAAAATTCTAGCGAATAATTGAAAAAAAATCACCTGAAACACTGACGTGAAGTCTTAGTTTGAAAAATTTTTGAATTTGTTTCTGAAACTGGAAAATGCGAATCTACCTACAAGGTGAAAGAACGAACAGGGTCGAAAGAATATTGGAAAAGCGGCATTCGCCTTAAGTTTTTTTCACTAGTGCTAGAGCCTCTAGCACTAACGCGAATCTACGTACGAAACGTTCGGGAGCTATCCTTGCATTTGAGCATTTTATCAAACAGCATTATGTCGCACAATATCGTTTTTTGGGAAAAGATATGAAAAAACTATATTGCAAAGCCAATTCTTTCAGTGATAATGTTTGCTCTGCATACTAGGGTTTGAATTATTCCAACCACATGATACTGCGTTTTGAAGTACATACCATAATCGAAATCAGTTTTTTGATTCGAAATCTAGGATAATAAGTGTTACCCTTATCGATGATATCCAGGATGGAAAAGAGGATTTAGAATAAAAAGTGACAAAAAAATCGAGAAACGCACACATTGAGGCAAATTTCTGCATCCCAAATTAATAATTTCAGGAACTTAACGCGATTTATAATTTCTTAACTTGAAATTTCTAGATTGTGTAATAAATCTCATTTAAATTCTGTTAGGGTAAAATCGGTCTAGTGGATTCAGGGTTATTACATTTGAAATTTTTCCAAGAGAATTTCGATATTTCTGGAACTATTCGTCAGAATAAGCTGGAATTTGTTTGTTTGTGTTTGAATAATAAAGGTATCGACTCGATGGAATTTCCAAAAATAGCTCTATAGTTGTACCGTAAGAACAAAATGAAGATTGTCTGACTTCTTCCACCGTTAACACGCGCTTTTACCACAAAAGTTTACAGCTCTCTATTTGAAAAAATGCGTTTTGAAATATGAAGTTCTATGAATATAAGCACTTTTCGAGGAGATGTTTGAATTTCACATTCTTATAAAGGTGAGACAAAATGTGATCTAATGTTGGTACACACTACATAATGGGCATCAAGCATCGATCAAAGTGACACCGGTAATACATCAAACTCAATTTTGTCCCGAAGAGGACAAAATGTCTTTTGATCAGCTGCTCATCAGTTTTATATCAACTGATTCCCCTTTTGGGTAGTAGATGATATATGGTAATCAGCAAAACACTCTACGTGGAACTAAGGAATATATAATATATGATATCAAACTGAATCACTTTTTCACGTTTCACTTTTTATGTTTCCAACAGACGATCAGATAATCCGTTCAGTTAATTTGTCTGAAAATCTCCAGATCACCCGAATCAAAACAATTCAAGCTTGTTTTAAAAAACTGATCGTTTTTATTTTCCCCGGTTGAATAGCTGCTCAATAATCATGAATTTTGTGGAATTACATTCGTTAATATTTATACATGTTTGAGCAGTGACCAACAAGTCATCTCCCGTACTACAACTAGCCCTTCTTAAAATGCAGCTGTGCATGTAGACGAAAAATATCGACCGCTAATTTGCTTGCTACAGTAAACCCTTCTGATCTTTCACCGAATTGCGTCGAATACCTAATACCATATGTCTGTCTAACTGTAGAAACGGTCGCCTATCATCATCGAGGAATTTCGTGTGAACTACGTATTTATTTCATTGAAAATATTCATTGATATTTTGAATTAACTTACTTCACAACTTTGTGTTAGATTCGGAACCAATTATTTTTAGCATATTGCATGATTGAAAATATAATAAATTTTTTTTTCAAGTAGTCTTACTCGACTTCAATTTTCTGTTTCATCACGTGGAGGGTGGAGAAGTAATTGAGCCGAAACAATTATCTGAAAAATCAAATCATTCGGGAACTTAATCAGTCGAAATGAATTACTATCAATCAGAAAAATCAAAACGAATATAATCGATGCAAATTCCATCGACTTGATGCTTGATTATATCTTATCCTCATAATTTTTGAGCGCTCGTACTACTTACACGAGGGCTATATCATTTCGTCACGATGTCTGTATTTTTCGAATTTTGAGCCGAAAATGGTCTCAATCGACTATGTTCGACTCACTGATGACGAATCCGTCGGAAAATTCGAGTCTGTCTGTCCGGCCGTCCGTCCGTAAGCATGATAACTCTCGAACGGAACAACCTAAAGACTTGAAATTTTCAGTGTGGGTTCAGTTCCCAAATGCCTCGGTTGAGTTCGTTAATGTGCCAAATTCCACCAGGGGTTCCGTAAATATGGCCGTTCAAAGTTTTGTTCCACTGATTACTTGAAAACTACAGATTCGATCGAAATGAAATTTTGCACTCAAATGCAGAATGAGGTGTTCAAGCTACATGTGAAATTTTGTCCAGATCACATGACCACAACCATAGAAAACATAAAAAATGGTTACTTTTGAACGGAAATGCCTAGGGACTTGAAATTTTCAGGATAGGTGTGGATCTTGAATGTCGTGATCAGGTTCATCTATGAGCAAAATTATACAAGGGGTTCCGTAAATATGGTCGTTTGAAATTTAGTTTTCTTGATAATTTCAAAACAACAGATTCGATCGTGACGAAATTTTGTATACTAATGGAGAATGATATATTCAAGCTACATTTCTCCAGATCACATGACCAGAACCATTGAAACCATAGAAAATCATAACTTTCGAACGGAAAGGCCTAGGGACTTGAAATTTCCAGGATAGGTGTGGATCTGAAATGTCGCGTTCACGTTTATCAATGAGCAGAATTATACTATTTACGGAACCTCTGTAAATACGGTCGTTTGAAATTTTGGTTTCTCGATAATTTCGAAACTTCGGATTCGATCGAGATTAAATTTTGTATTTTAATCGAGAATGATATATTAAAACAATATTTTGTCCAGATCGCATTACCAGAACCATAGAAACCATAGAAAATTGTAACTTTTGAACGGAAAGGCCAAGGAACTTGAAATTTTCAGGGTGGGTTTGGATCGCGAATATCGCGGCCACGTTCATCAATGAGCAAAATTAGACTAGGGGTTCCGTGAATATGGCTGTTCAAAATATTTTTTTCCTAATAATTTCGAAATCACTGATTGGATTGGGATGAAATTTTGCACCAAGCTTAGGAATAATGAATTCAAACTACGTGCCAAATTTTGTCCAGATCGCATCGCCAAGACCATAGATACCGTAGAAAATTCTAGCGAATTATCGAAAAAAAATTGGTCACCTAAAGCACTGACATGAAGTCTGGAGTTTCGCCTAAGTTTCAGAATTTTTGTTACAGCTGTCGAAAAGTCCTTTAATTTATTTCTAAAACTGAAAATGCTAATCTACCTACAAGGTGCATGTACGAGCGCTCAGAAGATCCTGCCTTCAGGGCAGTGCTTTTCGTAATTTTTTTTTATCTTTCTATTATGCGATCCTCGCGAAATTTTGCACGAACCTGCGCGAGATTACTTCACATCTTAAAACCGAATTGATCGGATTAATAGATTTGAGAGATTTTTCGACTCCAAACCTACCGTGAAAAGTAATTTCACTCTGGGCGGCCGTGTGAAGTTTTGTAGAAGTTTTCAAAATGTTTTAGTTGGTTTATGTTACATTATGAGCGATAAATACGACATTTCTTATGTTCTCGCACTGTCCTTTTGACAGGAACCGGAAAATAACTCCTTGCTTTGATAAAGGCAATTTATACGGAACATGTTACCAGAGGATTTTAAATGAAGGATTCCAACCACAGGAGTGTTTCAAGACTTTTTTTAGCGCCCGTTTCACTTACACGAGGGCTATATCGTCGGTAAAATGACAAAGGGGCGTATCTGCAACTTTTGGTTTTTCAAGATATCCGCGATCAAAGTTCTCCGGTTTACTACAAATTACCTGATTGAAATTTTCAACGCCTTATCTACTATAATACCCTGTATTTGCTTCATTTCAGGACTAGATGGGTAATGTGACGCTCAAGAAGCTAGAGCTATGGTTTCCAAAGTGAAGCTAACTCAAAGAATCTAAATTTGCAGATTCGCCCCTTTGTCAATTTACCGACGATATCATTTCATCACGATGTCTGTATTTTTCGAATTTTGAGCCGAAAATGGTCTCAATCGACAACGTTCGACTTGAAATTTTCAGGGTAGGTTCGAATCTCGAATGCCGCGGTTAGGTTCGTTATTGGGCAGAATTCGACCAGGAGTCCCGTAAATATGGCCATCCAAAATTTTGTTCTTCTGATAACTTCGAAACTACTAATTCTATCGAGGTGAAGTTTTGTACTCAGATGAAGAATGAGGTGTTCTAGCAACATGCTGTCTAGATCGCATGACCAGAACCATAGAAACTCATAACTTTCGAACAGAAAGGCCTAGGGACTTGATATTTTCAGGGTTAGATTAGATTTCGAATGTCGCGATCACGTTCATTTGAGCAAAATTTGACTAGGGGTTCCGAAAATATGATCGTTTAAAATTTAATTTTCTTCATAATTTCAAAACTACGGATTCGATCGGGGCGAAATTTTGTATTTTAATGGAGAATGATATATTTAAGCTATATTTTGTCCAGATCGCATGACCACAACCATAGAAACCATAGAAAATCGTAACTTACGAACGGAAAGACCTAGGGACTTGAAATTTTCAGGATAGGTGTGGATCTCGAATGTCGCAGTCACGTTCATCGATGAGCCAAATTAGACTAGGGGTTCCGTAAATATGCTCGTATGATATTCAGTTTTCTTGATTATTTCAGAACTACGTGTTCGATCATGACGAAATCTTGTATTTAATTGAGAATGACATATTCAAGCTAAATAGAAAATCACAACTTACGAACGGAAAGGCCTAGGGACTCGAAATTTTCAGGATAGGATAGGATAATTTTTTTCAATTCGTTTCTGAAACTCTAAAATGCGAATCTACCTAAAAGGTGTATGAACAATCGCAATTTTTCAAGAAAAGATTCCTGGCAGTGTTATTCCTCGTAGTGCTGATCACAATTGGCCATCGAGGTCTTGTGATTTAATACCTTAAGCCTTTTTTCTTCGGGGCCACGTGAAAGATGAGGTCTATGCCTATGCTCCACAATCGATTCAAGATCTTAAAAATGGAATTCGTAAAGTTATCGAGGACATACTGCCGAATGTGGCTGCAACCGTAGCTGTGGCGGTCATTTGGCTGAAAACTTTTTCCATTGTTGATGGCGTACCTTCCTCTTTACAATTAAATAAACATACATTGATTTCTCTTGAAAAAAATTCTTTTCTTTCGATGAAAATGAACCTTTCATTGAAAACCCTTCATTTCATGCCAAGTTCCTATTGAAAGCAGCAACGGTCCCGAAAAACACCACTATATAAAAAAAAAGTTGTTTCTTGAAGGAATGAGCCCTCCCGAAAAAAAAAAGTATACATAGTTTATATATTTTATATATAAACTATGTATGCAGGAGAATTCCTACTATTCATTATAGGTATTGAAATAATCATGGTCCTCAAAAACACCATTACATGGAAAATTATGTTTTTTTTTTAAAATAAAGGGGGTTGGAAAAAAAAACTCGGTATACATCAACCATATATAACCTCCCGGAGCAATGTATGCGGAAAAAAAAAAAGTCCCCAAAACCACCATTACACATAAATATATATATATATACTAATATCAGGATAAGGGATATCGATCAAAATTCGTGAGATATTTTCACTCTTTATTCAGAAAGCCAAGCTTTCGAAACTGTTTAGTTTCTTCCTCAGGGCGACTGTAAAGTACAATACAAACATCAGATCAAACAATCACAATAAAAACGGACTTACTGAATGCGAGGTTTATCTCTAAGTCTTTTAAATTTCTCGATTTTCCAAAATTATAAAATTTGTCAAACATAATCGTACGGAAAAGACGCATTAACTTGAAAAACAAACTTCAGTGTCACCTGTCATCCATCAACCGGACCATCGAAAAATGGTCTGTTAGAATATTCGAGAATATAGGAATATATTGGGCTTAGCCCTTGTGTGTCTGTTTTTTTATTAATTTTACTTTTTTGACTATGTATATGGATCATCTCTAGAATACTTCTTTTCTTATAGTTAACATTCACATCTAAAATCCTAACATCATCAAAATCAACACTATAGGAAAATTTGTTGGCATGAACAGACAAGGCACATCCAGGATTATTAGTTCTTATATCACTTTTGTGTAGATTCATTCGGTTTCTAAGCCACTGGGAGGTCTGGCCCACATAGGTCTCATGACAATCACCACATTCTACCACGTACACCACATTAGATCTTATCTCCTTCGGTATCGGATCCTTTAATCTCGAATATAGGTTGGATATTTTCTTTTTACAATGCGGCACTATTCTTATATTTTTTTGATTTTTGAAACATTTTTTGATTTTATTAGTGAGGCAAGGGATATTTGCTATGCTTCGGTATTTAAGATCTTCTCTTTCTTCCACAATATCTTGTTGTGTTGGATTTTCAATTGTTGGTCTCGCTGATGCAGAATAGAGTAGCTTCTTCAACATTTTTTTAGGATAAGAATTCTCAACTAGTAAATCGAAAAGTCTCTTTATACTCCCATATCTGTATATTAGATCACATATTTTTTCTATTCGGTTCTTTTGTTCTTTTATAAAATTCACTTTTACGTTCACCGGATGGTCCGACAAGAAATTCACAAATTTTCCTGCTGATGTCGTTTTCCTGTACCAGTCTAATCTTATTGTACTTTCGTCCCGAACCACTCTGGTGTCCAAAAATGGAACAGAGTTTTCATGATCTTATCCGGGATGTTTGGACCCGGCTTACGGATGGACGGATAGAATTGATTTGGACACAGAATATTTCATCCAACTTGGTTGTTTAAGGCCATTTTTGGCCCAAAATTAAAGACATTGTGACAAAATGATAACATTATTGTTCATGGATAACCATCCCTCAATTCATGAATAGATTTTTTCCTTTTGCTTAATTCTCGTCGAATGCCGGCGTAAAGTAAGGAAAAGATAACAAAATTCAATATGTTTCTATCTGAAGATCCAACTATGTATGCTCAAAACTGTTTCTATTCCTGTAAAACCTGAAAGGTGGAAAATTTTTAATGAAAGATTCAGATTTTTTACTCCGTAGTAAATTTTTTTTTCGATTGGACAATCCAGAATTTATTCTCTCCACAATTATAAACTAATTTTTTTTTAATATTATGAAAATATGTTTCCAATTATCAAAATCAAAGGGAATAGGTAGATGCGCTTCGTAATGACTAATGAGTCCGACGTAATCGTTTGAGATGATTTCGAAATGAAATTTGTGAATTATAGATTTACACAATTTGATAGAGCTCCTGCTTCATTGAAATAATTAATCTGCTTTAATCCCACATCGTTGTACGAAGATAACCTCAAAGTCCTCAAAGACACCATTACTCCTCTAGAATTTAGACTTCTTAAATACATAATGTTCCTGATGAAGAGAGGGCTTAGAACGATGATGAATAAAACGTTAACTAAACATAAGTTTACTGGAAATATATGAAACGGAGATTTGATTCAAATATTTCGCGTATTATATACAAATAGTAGGCCGAATGGCAAAGATACGTAATCATTATTATCTATCGACTTGATTATTCATTGTTATCTTATTGAATTTTGAGGGTTCATATTTCACATTTGAATAATCACAATTCACCCAACATAAAAAAAATATTTATCACATCAGTGATAGACTTTTTTTTCGAATATTATCAAAATGTGTTTTCTATTATCAAAACTAAAGGGAATAAGTAAATGCGCTTCGTAATGACCAATGAGTCCGACGTAATCGTTTCGAAATGAAATTCGTGAATTATAAATTTACGCAATTTGATAAGGCTCCCGCTTCCTTGAAATAACTAATTTGCTTTAAACCCACATTGTTGTACCTCAAAGTCCCCATAAACACCATTACTCCTCTAGGATTTGACACTTCTAACATGATGTACCTGATGAAGAGAGGGCTTAGAACGATCACGAATAAAACTTTAACTAATAGTAATAGTTTACTGGAAATATATGAAACAGAGATTTGATTCAAATATTCCGCGTATTTTTTAAAAATAGTAGGCCGAATGGCAAAGGTATGTAATCATTATTATCCATCGACTTGATTATTCATTGTTATGTAATGTTAAGGCCAAATCTATCAGTGGCTTTCGGATTCAAGTCAGAAATTTGATTCTGCGCAGCCAGGTTTTCGTCTCTCAATAAAGAATTTTGTTTGCTTGAAGTTCATTTTCGGATTATATATTGTATGATTTTTGGTTTTGTTTTTTTTTTTTTTTGAGTGAATGGAAATAACTTGTTCAATTTATAAGGTTTAGTATTGTCTTTTTGATAGGTGAAAGTGTTAGAGTAGCTTTTAGCTTAATTTTCACCTTATAAAGACGATTTATTATTATTATCTCAGGCGCTGGTCTCCTCGAACCGCTGCACGCCGACCGACGACGTGCGGTGACGTCATACGGAAGGCTGTCGGTGTAACTTTTAAATCTCGTCCGCCCTGGCGGTCCAGGGAGACCGTGCCAATTGGTTTCCCGAACATTTAATCCGGAAATTGACGGAGGCGTCTCTGCGTATGACGTCACCGCACGTCGTCGGTCGGCATGCAGCGGTTCGAGGAGACCAGCGCCTTATAGAATTGTGAGGTTTCATAATTCACCTTTCAATAATCAAAATTCACCCAACATAGTGTTCATAAAATTTTAAATGAAGCTGAACCTGGAATATCAAATAATAGTTATCACATCAGTGATAGATTTTGAGCGCTCGTACTTATTACACGAAGGCTATATCATTTCGTCACGATGTCTGTATTTTTCGAATTTTGAGCCAAAAATGGTCTCAATGGACAGGGTTCCACTCATTGATGACGAATCCGTCGAAAATTTCGAGTCTGTCCGTCCGTCCTTAAACACGAAAACTCTCGAGCAGAACGACCTAGGGGTTCCGTAAATATGGCCGTTTGAAATTTTGTTCTCCTGATTACTTCGAAACCACTGATTCGATCGGGATGAAATTTCGCACTGAGATGGAGTGTTCAAGCACAATGCAAAATTTTGTCAAGATCGCATGACCAGAACCATAGCAACCATAGAAAATTATAACTTTCGAACGGAAAGACCTAAGGACTTGAAACTATTAGGGTTGGTTCGGATCGCAAATTTCGTAGTCACGTTCATGAATGAGCAAGGTTAGACTAGGGGTTCCGTAAATATAGCATTTCAAAATATTTCTTTCTTGATAATTTCGAAACTACTCATTGGATTGGATTGAAATTTCGCTCATAGATGGAGAATAATGTATTCAAACTACGAGGGGAAATTTTGTCCAGATCGCATTATCAAGACCATAGATACAGTAGAAAATTCTAGCGAATAATTGAAACAAAAAATCACCTGAAACACTGACGTGAAGTCTGGAGTTTCGCCTTAGTTTGAAAAATTTTTGAATTTGTTTCTAAAACTGGAAAATGCGAATCTACCTACAAGGTGGATGAACGAACGGGATCGAAAGAATATTGGAAAAGCGGCATTCGCCTAAAGTTTTTTTCACTAGTGCTTGAGCCTCTAGCACAAACGCGAATCTACGTACGAAACGTTCGGGAGCCATCCTGGCATTTGAGCATTTTATCAAACAGCGTTATGTCGCACAATATCGTTTTTTGTTTGGGAAAAGATATGAAAAAACTATATTGCAAAGCCAATTCTTTCAGTGATAATGTTGGCTGTGCATACTAGGGTTTGAATTATTCCAACCACATGGTACTGCGTTTTGAAGTACATACCATCAGTTTTGTTTTTGTTTTGTTTGATGAATAATAAAGGTATCGATTCGATGGATTTTCCAAAAATAGCTCTATAGCTATACCGTAACAACAAAATGAAAATTATCTGACTTCTTCCACCGTTAACACGCGCTTTTACCACAAAAGTTTACTTTAGCTCTCTATTTGAAAAAATGCGTTTCGAAATATGAACTTCTATGAATATAACACTTTTCGAGGAGATGTTTGAATTTCATATTCTTATAACGGTGAGACAAAATGTGGTCTAATGTTGGTACACACTACATAATGGGCATCAAGCATCGATCAAAGTGACACCGGTAATACATCAAACTCAATTTTGTCCCGAAGAGGACAAAATGTCTTTTGATCAGCTGCTCATCAGTTTTATATCAACTGATTCCCCTTTTGGGTAGTAGATGATATATGGTAATCAGCAAAACACTCTACGTGGAACTAAGGAATATATAATATATGATATCAAACTGAATCACTTTTTCACGTTTCACTTTTTATGTTTCCAACAGACGATCAGAGAATCCGTTCAGTTAATTTGTCTGAAAATCTCCAGGTCACCCGAATCAAAACAATTCAAGCTTGTTTTAAAAAACTGATCCTTTTTATTTTCCCCGGTTGAATAGCTGCACAATAATCATGAATTTTGTGGAATGACATTCGATAATATTTATACATTTTTGACCAGTGACCAGCAAGTCATCTCCCGTACTACAACTAGCCCTTCTTAAAATGCAGCTGTGCATGTAGACGAAAAATATCGGACGCTAATTTGCTTGCTACAGTAAACCCTTCTGATCTTTCACCGACTTGCGTCGAATACCTATGTCTGTCTAACTGTAGAACTGTCTAACTGTAGAACTGTCTAACTGTAGAAACGGTCGCCATCGTCATCGTGGAATTCCGCGTGAACTACGTACTTATTTCATTGAAAATATTCATTGATATTTTGAATTAACTTACTTCACAACTTTGTGTTAGATTCGGAAACCAATTAGTAGTAGCATATTGCATGATTGAAAATATAATATATATAATATAATATAGTAGTCTGACTTGACTTCAGTTTTCTGTTGCATCACGTGGAGGGTGGAGAAGTAATTGAGCCGAAACAATTATCTGAAAAATCAAATCATTCGGTAACTGAATCAGTCGAAATAAATTACTATCTATCAGAAAAATCAAAACGAATATAATCGATGCAAATTAAATCGACTTGATGTTTGATTATATCTTATCCTCATTATTTTTTTATATCTTTCTATTATGCGATCCTCGCGAAATTTTGCACGAACCTGCGCGATATTACTTCACATCTAAAAACCGAATTGATCGGATTAATAGATTTGAAAGATTTTCCGACTCCAAACCTACCGTGAAAAGTAATTTCACTCTGGGCGGTTGTGTGAAGTTTCGTAGAAGTTTTCAAAATGTTTTAGTTGGTTTATGTAACATTATGAGCGATAAATACGACATTTTTCATGTTCTCACACTGTCCTTTTGACAAGAACCGGAAAATAACTCCTTGGTTTGATAAAGGCAATTTATGCGGAACATGTTACCAGAGGATTTTAAACGAAGGATTCCAACAACAGAAGTGTTTCAAGACTTTTTTAGCGCCCGTTTTACTTACATGAAGGCTATATCGTCGGTAAAATGACAAAGGGGCGTATCTGCAAATTTTGGTTTTTTTAAGATATCCGCAATCAAAGTTCTCCGGTTTACTACAAATTACTTGATTGAAATTTTCAACGCCTTATCTACTATAATTCCTTATATTTGCTTCATTTCAGGACTAGATGGGTAATGTGACGCTCAAGAGGCCAGAGCTATGGTTTCCAAAATGAACTAACTCAAAAAATTCAAATAGGTACTCAAAAATCAGATTCGCCCCTTTGTCAATTTACCGACGATATCATTTCGTCACGATGTCTGTTTTTTTTAATTTTGAGCCGAAAATGGTCTCAATCGACAAGGTTCGACTTGAAATTTTTAGGGTAGGTTCGAATCTCGAATGCCGCGGTTAGGTTCGTTATTGGGCAGAATTCGACCAGGAGTCCCGTGAATATGGTCATCCAAAATTTTGTTCTCCTGATAACTTCGAAACTACTAATTCTATCGAGGTGAAGTTTTGCACTCAGATGAAGAATGAGGTGTTCTAGCAACATGCTGTCTAGATCGCATGACCAGAACCATAGAAACCATAGAAGCTCACAACTTTCGAACAGAAAGGCCTAGGGACCTTATATTCTCAGGGTAAGATTAGATCTCGAATGTCGCGATCACGTTCATTTGAGCGAAATTTGACTATGGGTTCCGAAATATGATCGTTTAAAATTTAATTTTCTTCATAATTTCAAAACTACGGATTCGATCGTGACGAAATTTTGTATTTTATTGGAGAATGATATATTGAAGCTTTATTTTATCCAGATCGCATGACCACAACCATTGAAACCAAAGAAGATCGTTACTTACGAACGGAAAGACCTAGGGACTTGAAATTTTCAGGATAGGTGTGGATCTCGAATGTCGCGGTCACGTTCATCAATGAGCCAAATTAAACTAAGGGTTCCGTAAATATGGTCGTTAAGAGGCCAATACACTTGCCAGAAAGGGAACACAAACGCCACTTACTGGCCCAGAACCCTTCCGTGGCATAGGTAAACGCACCTATAAGAAAGAGTTTCTGGAGAAGGAAGAGACCGAAAGAGAAGCACTCTGGAGGAACCTTCCAGGAATGGACCACTCTAAAAGATTCATTCGGAACTTTGAAAGTTCGAGATCCAAAAAGTATTTGGATCTCAGTAAGAACAAGTTACGCCTACTCACTGGCTTCTTCACAGGACATTGTCGCCTTAGAAAGCATATGATGAGAATGAGCTTAACAGAAACAGACGAGTGTAGATTCTGTGGCAAAGAGGAGGAGACTCCTGTTCACCTGGTTACAGCATGCCTAGCCATTGCAAACCAGCGCAAAGAATGTCTTGGACAAGAGAATTACTGGAGGAATGAGGATCTAACCTCCTTGAAGCCCTCTCAGATACTGGAGTTCACTGGAGCCCTGGAGCTGGAGGGCGAGCTGTAGTTAGCGCAGTTGCGAATACGGCTCTAATGGGGGGCACAATAGACCTTGAGGTCGCAGTGGAACGTAACCCCCTTCCTAACTATTAACTATTAAATTTGGTCGTTTGAAATTCAGTTTTCTTGATTATTTCAAAACTACGGGTTCGATCGTGACGAAATCTTGTATTTAATTGAGAATGACATATTCAAGATACATAGAAAATCATAACCTACGAACGGAAAGGCCTAGGGACTCGAAATTTTCAGGATAGGATAGGTTAGGATAGGATTTTTTTTAATTGGTTTCTAAAACTTTCAAATGCGAATCTACCTAAAAGGTGGACGAACAATCGCAATTTTTCAAGAAAAGATTCCTGGTAGTGTTATTCCTCGAAGAACTGATTGAAATTGACCATCGAGGTCTGGTGATTTAATACCTTAAGCCTTTTTTCTTCAGGGCCACGTGAAAGATAAGGTCTATGCCTATGCTCCACAATCGATTCAAGACTCTAAAATTTGAAAAGCGCTGCCGTGAAGTCAGAAGCTTTTGAGCGCGCGTTCATCCACCTTGTAGGTAGATTCGCATTTTCCAGTTTTAGAATCAAATTCAAAAAATTTTTGACAACTTTAAAAAAAATTTCAAATTAAGGCGAAACTCCAGACTTCACGTCAGGCTTTGGGTGATTTCTTTTCGATAATTCGCTAGAATTTTTTACGGTATCTATGGTCTTGGTAATGCGTAGCGTAGTTTAACTACATTATTCTTCATCTATGTGCAGAATTTCATTTCAGTCCAATGAGTAATTTCGAAATTATCAGGAAAAAAATAATTTGAACGGCCATATTTACGGAACCCCTGGTCTAATTTCGATCATTGATGAACGTAACCCCGAAATTCTCGATTTAAACCCACCCTGAAAAGCTCAAGACCCTAGGCCTTTCCATTCGAAAGTTATAATTATAACAAAACGTAGCCTGAATATATCATTCCCCATCAAAATACAAAATTTCGTTTCGAAATTATCGAGAAAACTAAATTTCAAACGACCATATTTACGGAACCCCAAGTTTAATTTTGCTCATTGATGAATGTGACCGCGACATTCGAGATCCACACCTATCCTGAAAATTTCAAGTCCCTAGGCCTTTCCATTACAAAGTTATGATTTTATATGGTTTCTATGATTCTGATCTTGCGATGTAAACAAAATTTTGTGAGTATCTTGAACACGACATGTTCCATCTGAGTGCAAAATTTCATCTCGGTCGAATGTGTAGTTTCGGAGTAATCAGAAAAACAAAACTTCGAATGGCCATATTTACGGAACCCCTGGTGAAATTTTATCCATTAACGAACTCAACCTCGGCATTTGGGAACTGAACCAGCACTAAAAATTTCAAGTCTCTAGGACGTTACGTTCGAGAGTTATCGTGTATACGGCACATTTTCAGTTCAAGATTCGAAAAATACAGACATCGTGACGAAATGATATAGCCCTCGTGTAAGTAGTACGAGCGCTCAAAAATGAAATTCGTAAAGTTATCGAGGACATACTGCCGCGAATGTGGCTGCAACCGTAGCTGTGGCGGTCATTTGGCTGAAAACTTTTTCCATGTTGATGGCATGCCTTCTTTTTCACAATGAAATAAAAATCCATTGATTTCTCTTGAAAAATACTCTTTTCTTTCAATGAAAATGGAAACTTTGATTGGAAAACCCTTTACTTCAAGCCAAGTTCCTCTTGAAAGCAGCAACGGTCCCGAAAAACACCACTATATAAAAAAAAGTTGTTTCTTGAAGGGATGTGCCCTCCTGAAAAAAACGGTATACATAGTTTGTAAATTTTATATATAAACTATGTATGCAGGAAAATTCCTACTTTCCACCATAGGTATTGAAATAATCATGGTCCTCAAAAACACCATTACATGGAAAATTATGTTTTTTTAAAAAAAAAAGGGGGTAGGAAAAAAAACTCGGTATACATCAACCATATATAACCTCCCGGAGTGATGTATGCGGTGAAATAGGCATGTGTTCCCGAGTCCCCAACACCACCATTACACATAAATATATATAGATTTATTCGACCGCCTATACAGACCCAAATCGATATACTCTACCGACTTTTCAGTCCAAAAGTGACGTTACCAGACCCGGCTCCGGGTCCGTTTGACCATATAATCTTGCTGAGGGACGTGAGGGGATGCCAAGGGTAAACTTTCAGTCGGGTGTGAAAAATCGGTGAAACATCATAATAAATACAGAAAACTTCAGGGTTCGACCAGTGCGAGGGCGCCTCCGTCGACATCAACACGCTGTATATAATTGATAAAGTCAATCAACTCCTCCAGTCCCTAAATATGACAACGCTGTAGATTGTATATAAACCTGAATTTCATACTTCCCACAGCTTATACAAACCCGGTATATAGAGCCGTCGTCAAGAGAAATGTTTTTCTAATTTTCTCATGCAGCTCGAAAATTGGATATTTTATCTTTCTGATATATAAATCTACGAACCATACTTTACGAAGCTTATACAAACCCGGTACAGGGAACCGTCGTCATGAGGAAAAATGCTTCCGAGTCTACCGAAGGTAGTGGAAGAAGCATTGTGATCCCTTTTGGTCTACGATTCCAAAATTTCCACTCGCAAAATGCAACAACTTTGGTTTCGTGCCTGTCTGTCGGTCTGTGGTGTGGATCGCGAATGTCGCAAGCGCGTTTATCAGTGAGTAAAATCAGACTAGGAATTCCGTAAATATGGCCGTTTGAAATTTAGTTTTCATGAAAATTTCAAAACTACGGATGCAATCGTGACGAAATTTTGTATTTCAATGGAGCATAATATATAATTATAAGCTACATTTTTTTCAGATCGCGTAACCAGAACCATTTCAAATTCAAACGAATTATTGAATGAAAAATCCTCATATTTCCGCAACTGCTGATTTGGCATAATAGACAAAGAGCTGCTGTCATATAGACCAACTGCAGTATACAGGCCCGAGCTAACGGCAAATTGAACAATAACATTCCTATAAATAATGGTATTCGAGAGGATGACTCTCTGAGTCCATTACTATTCAACATAGTAAGGGACGCAGCGGCGTAACTACACAGGTGCAAACCGGTGCAGGGGGGCCCCAAGCTCTGACCAGCACACCCCGTTTGAACTAGCTGAAAAAAACTCAATATTTTAAAATTTTTGAATAAGCTCTATGTGATCAATATAAAATGTATAAATCAGCGCTGTACCAATTATAATTTGTAATATAACGTAAATAGTATCAACAATCGATTTTTTCCATTAGAAAATTACTCACGTTACATTGAATTATTCGAAAATTACATGAATGTTTCTACGCTTCCGTACTATGTCATCATTTCTTTTGTCCCTTCTCCCTTATATCAAAACAAGTATGTAGGTACTTTTTCGCCGCTCGTAGAGGTGTCATGAAAAACATCTGTTACCGCTCGCTCTCCTTGCCACCCAGCCAGATTGAAATGCAAGTTTTTTTATATTTATCTCGTTCATCCGTACGAAATCCCTATTTCGTTGAAAAAATGCGAACAGAAGTTAAAAAATTACGAAAAGCACTGCCGTGAAGGCAGGAGCTTTTGAAATTGAGCGCTCGTACATGCACCTTGTAGGTAGATTCGCATTTTCCAGTTTTAGAAATCAATTGAAGGAATTTTTGACAGCTGTCGACGCGAAACTCCAGACTTCCTGTCAGTGCTTCAGCTGATCAATTTTATTTCGATTTTTCGCTAGAATTTTCTGCGGTATCTATGGTCTTGGTGATGAGATCTGGACAAAATTTTACTCGTAGTTCGAATACATTATTCCTCAGCTAGGTGCAAAATTTCATTCCAATTCGATTAGTAGTTTCGAAACTATTAGGAAAAAAATATTTTGAACGGCCATATTTACGGAACCCCTAGTCTAATTTTGCTCATTGATGAACGTGACCGCGATATTCGCGATCCGAAACCACCCGGAAAATTTCAAGTTCCCAGGCTTTTCCGTTCAAAAGTTACAATTTTCTTGGGTCTTTATGGTTCTGGTCATGCGATCTGAACAAAATATTGCTTTAATATATCATTCTCGATTAAAATTGCAGAATTTCACTTCGATCGAATCCGTAGTTTCGAGAAAACCAACTTTCAAACGACCGTATTTACGGAACCCCTAGTATAATTCTGCTCATTGATGAACGTGAACGCGACATTTCAGATCCTCACCTATCCTGAAAATTTCAAGTCCCTAGGCCTTTCAGTTCGAAAGTTATGAATTTCTATGGTTTCTATGGTTCTGGTCTTGTGATCTGGAGAAATATAGCTTGAATATATCATTCTCCATTTGTATACAAAATTTCGTCACGATCGAATCTGTAGTTTTGAAATGATCAAGAAAACTAAATTTCAAACGACCATATTTACGGAACCCCTAGTATAATTTTGCTCATAGATGAACGTCATCACGACATTCCAGAACCTCACCTATCCTGAAAATTTCAAGTCCCTAGGCGTTTCCGTTCAAAAGTTACAATTTTCTATGGTTTCTATGGTTCTGGTCATGCGATCTGGACAAAATTTCACACGTCGCTTGAACACCTCATTTTCCATTTGAGTGCAAAGTTTCATCTCGATCGAATCTGTTGTTTCGAAGTAATCAGGAGAACAAAATTTTGAACGGCCATATTTACGGAACCCCTGGTGGAATTTGGCCCATTAACGAACTTAACCGAGGCATTTGGGAGCTGAACCTACACTGAAAATTTCAAAACTCTAGATTGATCCGTTCGAGAGTTATCGTGCTTGAGGCCGGCCGGACGGACGGACGGACAGACTCGAATTTTCCGACGGATTCGTCATCAGTGAGTCAAACATAGTCGATTGAGACCATTTTCGGCTCAATGTTCGAAAAATACAGACATCGTGACGAAATGATATAGCCCTCGTGTAAGTAGTACGAGCGCTCAAAAACACTTCGATGAATTAGCTTCTGATCACAGGTTTCGAAGAAGAGATGAGATATTCAGAATAAATCAATAAATATTGTCCACAAAGTATTAGATAGAATAACAATTGAATGCACGTTTCGATGATATGATTTCTGTCAGTAAAATTTTCAATATTCCATCACCATCATTTTCACTAGATGTAGATGAAAAAACTATAATGAAAAGGTGTGACCAATTTCGGAGTATATATTCTGAAATAATAGGCTCCAACTTTTACCTTCAATTCCTCAATATTTACCACCTATTTCTACCCGAATTAAATAAGGCATGGACAATTCACGAAGTTTGCATGAAAATAATTACGAAATACGGAATGCTGGAATGCGACCTAACAGAAGTATTGACAGCAATATAACTGTTCCATACAATTCCTGTCACCTCTGCAGAAGCTGAAAGATCATTCAGCAAACAAAAAATTATTTGAGAAATAGTATGGGACAAGCCCGACTGCGACATTTACCGCTATAATATCAATCGACAACGAAGCAGGATAAAGTCTAGATAGTCATTGATTCTTTCGCGAAAAATAAGGCTAGAAAGAAGTTGTAAATAAGTTAACCTTTGTTGTGAATCGAATGTATACATTGTTTTCAATGTTTTATTTTTATCCAAAATTGAATATTTTATATGAATACATAAATTAACCTTTCGATTCATTTCGTTTATAGAGAAAAACAAAATTTATCTTTGGTTTAGAGTCCAATTGAATAGATTTACCGCGTAATGCATGTAAAGCCGAAATGACAGGCAAGTCGTTTAACTATTCACCCTTATTAACACAAAATTTTATCGACATCTGACAGATATTTTCTGTCATTTCAAATTTTTTCTAACATTTATTCTTGATTTTTTTTGCGGAATAATTCATACTGAATCTGCACATTTCATCGATCTATTGCAGTGCAAGTAATTCCCAAGTTTCCATTTATTGGATTGGTAGGTTTCGAATCACTGGGGAAATAAGATTTCAGCATTTTTTTAACTTCGAATTCACGCAATAACGAAATACTGCGAGATTCTCGGATTATTAAGCTACACTGGAAGTTTCAAGCTTATTTTTTTTGAAATTAATCGTGTGAAAAGGCAGAATCGGTTTTGGCCTCAGATTCTGTAAGGATTCGAATCCACTCGTTTGAGATCATTTCGACTCGATATTCGAAAATAACGGACATTCTGGCACAAGGGCGGATTTACGGGGGGAGTATAGTGGGTAATAACCCCTCATGAGTATCAAATTTACGCAACGTGATGCACAAAAAATATTGTATGCAATATAAAATTTCATTCACGTATGTTTTTTGTTTTATTTTTTTCTTGTATTTGTGTTTGAGAAAATTTTTATTACGAAATTTATATGAAGTGATTGAATGTTGTGAACCTGATTTATGGGTTCCCAATCGTTATTACCCCTTCCATGAAAAAAAGTTATATCCGCCCTTGTTCTGACAAATTGAATTATTTTTATTCATCCAAAATGAGAGTTGAGATTAATTCATTGAAAATAAACACATTTCATGCAATAGCACGCTGGACAATTGGAAAAAGCGCGATATTCTCTTTCCTTTTTCACTTCTTCACAATACTTATACAAATATAACAATAACGCCCCCGACGAGATCGATCCCAATGATCTGACAACACCGCTGGGATCGAAAAGGTTGGCCGTATATCTCTGCCCAGTATATGTGGGAATGAAAAGTCGGTGGAACGTTTCGGGTCTCAAAAATGAAGTCGAATATATAACTTTCATCACGTTGCGTAAATTTGATACTCATGAGGGGTTATTACCCCCTATACTCCCTCCGTAAATCCGCCCTTGTGCCAGAATGTCCGTTATTTTCGAATATCGAGTCAAAATGATCTCAAACGAGTGGATTCGAATCCTTACAGAATCTGAGGCAAAAACCGATTCTGCCTTTTCACACGATAAATTTCAAAAAGAATAAGCTCGAAACTTCCAGTGTAGCTTAATAATCCGAGAATCTCGCAGTATTTCGTTATTGCGTGAATTCGAAGTTAAAAAAAAAATGCTGAAATTTTATTTCCTCAGTGATTCGAAACCTACCAATCCAATAAATGGAAACTTGGGAATTACTTGCACTGCAATAGATCGATGAAATGTGCAGATTCAGTATGAATTATTCCGCAAAAAGATCAAGAATAAATGTTAGAAAAAATTTGAAATGACAGAAAATATCTGTCAGATGTCGATAAAATTTTGTGTTAATAAGGGTGAATAGTTAAACGACTTGCCTGTCATTTCGGCTTTACATGCATTACGCGTTAAATCTATTCAATTGGACTCTAAACCAAAGATAAATTTTGTTTTTCTCTAGAAACGAAATGAATCGAAAGGTTAATTTATGTATTCATATAAAATATTCAATTGTGGATAGAAATAAAACATTGAAAACAATGTATACATTTGATTCACAACAAAGGTTAACTAATTTACAACTTCTTTCTAGCCTTATTTTTCGCGAAAGAATCAATGACTATCTAGACTTTATGCTGCTTCGTTGTCGATTGATATTATAGCGGTAAATGTCGCAGTCGGGCTTGTCCCATACTATTTCTCAAATAATTTTTTGTTTGCTGAATGATCTTTCAGCTTCTGCAGAGGTGACAGGAATTGTATGGAACCGTAATATTGCTGTCAATACTTCTGTTAGGTCGCATTCCAGCATTCCGTATTTCGTAATTATTTTCATGCAAACTTCGTGAATTGTCCATGCGTTATTTAATTCGGGTAGAAATAGGTGGTAAATATTGAGGAATTGAAGGTAAGAGTTGGAGCCTATTATTTCAGAATATATACTTCGAAATTGGTCACACCTTTCAATTATCGTTTTTTCATCTAGTGAAAATGATGGTGATAGAATATTGAAAATTTTACTGACTGAAATCATATCATCGAAACGTGCTTTCAATTGTTATTCTATCTAATACTTTGTAGACAATATTTATTGATTTATTCTGAATATCTCATCTCTTCTTCGAAATCTGTGATCAGAAGCTAATTCATCGAAGTGTTAAGTAACTCCTGTTCGCATTTCTTCAACGAAATAGAGATTTAGTACGGATGAACGAGATAAATATAAAATAAACTTGCATTTCAATCTGGCTGGTTGGCAAGGAGAGCGAGCGGTAACAGATGTTTTTCATGACACCCCTAAAAGTACCTATACATACTTGTTTTGATATAAGGGAGAAGGAACAAAAGAAATGATGACATAGTACGGAGGCGTAGAAACATTCATGTTTTTTTCGAATAATTCAATGTAACGTGAGTAATTTTCTAATGAAAAAAATCGATTGAATACATACTATTCACGTTATATTACAAATTATAATTGGTACAGCGCTGAATTATATATATTATATTGATCACATAGAGCTTATTTAAAAATTTCAAAATATTGAGTTTTTTTCAGCTAGTTCAAACGGGGTGTGCTGGTCAGAGCTTGGGGCCCCCCTGCACCGGTTTGCGCCTGTGTAGTTACGCCGCTGCGTCCCTAACTATGTTAAATAGTAATGGACTCAGAGAGTCACCCTGTCGAATACCATTATTTATAGGAATGTTATTGTTCAATTTGCTGTTAGCTCGGGCCTGTATACTGCAGTTGGTCTATATGACAGCAGCTCTTTGTCAATTATGCCAAATCAGCAGTTACGGAAATATAGGGATTTTTCATTCAATAATTCGTTTGAATTTGAAATGGTTCTGGTTACGCGATTTGAAAAAAATGTAGCTTGTATATATTATGCTCCATTGAAATACAAAATTTCGTCACGATTGCATCCGTAGTTTTGAAATTTTCATGAAAACTAAATTTCAAACGGCCATATTTACGGAATTCCTAGTCTGATTTTACTCACTTATAAACGCGGTTGCGACATTCGCGATCCACACCTATCCTGAAAATTCAGAGTCCCTTTCGTTCGAAAGTTAAAATTTTCTGTGGTTTCTATGGTTCTGGTTATGCGATCTGGATAAAATTTCGCATGTAGCTTGAACACGTCATTTTCGTGTAAAATTTCATCTTGATCGAATCAGTAGAACAAAATTACGAATGGTTATATTTACGGAACCCTGATGTTATCCCATTAACGAACATACAGTCCGACAGACAGGCACGAAACCAAAGTTGTTCGTAGTCGTCTGAAATGCATTTTGCGAGTGGAAATTTTGGAATCGGAGACCAAAAGGGATCACAATGCTTCTTCCACTACATTCGGTAGACTCGGAAGCATTTTTTCTCATGACGACGGTTCCCTGTACCGGGCTTGTATAAGCTTCGTGAAGTATGGTTTGTAGATTCATATATCAGAAAGATGAAATATCCAATTTTCGAGATGCATGAGGACAATTACAGAAACGTTTCTCTTGACGACGGCTCTATATACCGGGTTTGTATAAGCTGTGGGAAGTATGCATTTCAGGTTTATATACAATCTACAGCGTTGTCGTATTTAGGGACTGGAGGAGTTGATTGACTATATCAATTATATACAGCGTGTTGATGTCGACGAAGGCGCCCTCGCATTGGTCGAACCCTGAAGTTTTCTGTATTTATTATGATGTTTCACCAATTTTTCACACCGGGCTGAAAATTTACCCCTGGCATCCCCTCACGTCCCTCAGCAATATTATATGGTCAAACGTTACCAGACCCGGAGCCGGGTCTGACAACGTCACTTTTGGACTGAAAAGTCGGTAGAGTATATCGATTTGGGTCTGTATAGGCGGTCGAATAAATCTATATATATATGCTTTATTGACTTCGAAAAAGCATTCGACCAAGTCAAACACAAAAACTTTTTCTATGTCTAAAATCATATAACGTAGACTATTACGATATGCGCCTTTTGATAAACCTATATCAAACAGTTGTAGTTAGGTTAGGTGACAGCGTTACAGGTGAAATACCAATAAAAGCGGCTCTAGGCAAGGATGTGTTCTGTCATCCCTGCTGTTCAACCTGTATTCGGAGAACATATTTCAAGAGGCTTTATATGGCAGGACGGAGGGAGTGAGAATAGGTGGTGAAATTGTAAACAACGTAAGAGACACAGATTGCGAAACATCAGAAATTGGTCAGGATTAGGAGTGGAACAGCTATTTCGAGCAGCGAAAGATAGAGACCAATTTAATCAAGTTGTCATGGAGATAGCCCACGCCTAAAGACAGGCACGGCACCGAAAGAAGAAGAAGATTGAAAAAATATGGCACTTCTTGCAAGCTGAGATTCAACATCCTGTATAACAGAATATTGGAATTTGATTGAAATATTCGAAAAGAGCAGAAAATTTCTGATGAGGATCAGTAGATTTCAATGCACTACATTTGACCCATCAACATTTTTGTTGAAAGATTTAATTCGATAGTGAAATTCCAGTTACTTCACGAAAATGTCGTACATTGAGATTGAATTTGGAAAATTGAATGTTCGACTGATTGCAAATTTGTATTTTTTTTGAGCGCTCGTACTACTTACACGAGGGCTATATCATTTCGTCACGATGTCTGTATTTTTCGAATTTTGAGCCGAAAATGGTCTCAATCGACTATGTTCGACTCACTGATGACGAATCCGTCGGAAAATTCGAGTCTGTCCGTCCGGCCGGCCGTAAGCACGATAACTCTCGAACGGAACAACCTAGAGACTTGAAATTTTCAGTGTGGGTTCAGTTCCCGAATGGCTCGATTGAGTTCGTTAATGGGCCAAATTCCACCAGGGGTTCCGTAAATATGGCCGTTCAAAGTTTTGTTTCCCTGATTACTTGAAAACTACAGATTTGATCGAGATGAAATTTTGCACTCAAATGGAAAATGAGGTGTTTAAGCTACTTGTGAAATTTTGTTCAGATCGCATGACCAGAACCATAGAAACCATAGAAAATTGTAACTTTTGAACGGAAACGCCTAGGGACTTGAAAGTTTCAGGATAGGCGTGGATCTTGAATGTCGTTATCACGTTCATCTATGAGCAACATTATACAAGGGGTTCCGTAAATACGGTCGTTTGAAATTTTGTTTTCTCGATTAGTTTATAGTTTATAGTTAGGAAGGGGTTACGTTCCACTGCGACCTCAAGGTCTATTGTGCCCCCCATCAGAGCCGTATTCGCAAATGCGCTACCTACAGCTCGCCCTCCAGCTCCAGCACTCAAATGGAAAATGAGGTGTTCAAGCTACATGTGACATTTTGTCCAGATCGCATGACCAGAACCATAGAAACCATAGAAAATTGTAACTTTTGAACGGAAACGCCTAGGGACTTGAAATTTTCAGGATAGGTGAGGATCTGAAATGTCGCGTTCACGTTCATCAATGAGCAGAATTATACTAGGGGTTCCGTAAATACGGTCGTTTGAAAGTTTGTTTTCTCGATTAATTCGAAACTACGGATTCGATCGAGATGAAATTTAGTATTTTAATCGAGAATGATATATTGAAGCAATTTTTTGTCCAGATCGCATGACCAGAACCATAGAAACCATGGAAAATTGTAACTTTTGAACGGAGAGGCCTAGGAACTTGAAATTTTCAGGGTGGGTTTGGATCGCAAATTTCACGGTCACGTTCATCAATGAGCAAAATTAGACTAGGGGTTCCGTAAATATATATATATATATATATCGGTTTTAGAACGTTTTTCTTCGTTGTCCGATGCCTAACTTCCATTCTTTCCGGTTTTTCCATTGATCTTCCCTCAAATCTCTGGCATTCATGGCTTTCGTTACTTCCTCCTTCCAAGTTTTCTTCGGTCTCCCCCTCTTTCTGCGATTTGTTGATATCCACTTCATAGCCATTTTGGGCAGTCGTGTTTCTTCCATCCTCTGAACATGTCCGTACCACATTAACTGTTTTCGCTCTATATCGGTCATTATCGAGCCATCTATTCCCATTCGTTGTCTCACCTCTTCGTTTCTTATTCTATCCCTTCTTGATATACCCAGTGATCTTCGAAATACATCCATCTCTGTGGCCTCGAGTTTTCTTCGGTTGTGTTGGGTAATTCTCCACGTTTCAGCTCCGTAAGTCAAGCTACTTTTAATGAATGCTTCGTAAATATTATGTTTTCGTTTTTTTCCGTAAATATAGCCGTTCAAAATATTTTTTTCCTGATAGTTTCGAAACTACTGATCGTATTGGAATGAAATTATGCACCTAGCTCAGGAATAATGTATTCAAACTACGTGCAAAATTTTGTCCAGATCGCATCACCAAGACCATAGATACCGTGGAAAATTCTAGCGAATTATCGGAAAAAAATTGATCAGCTGAAGCACCGACATGAAGTCTGGAGTTTTGCCTAAGTTTCAGAATTTTTTTGACAGCAGTCAAAAATTCCTTCAATTGATTTCTAAAACTGGAAAATGCGAATCTACCTACAAGGTGCATGTACGAGCGCTCAAAAGCTCCTGCCTTCACGGCAGTGCTTTTCGTAATTTTTTTTTCATATTCTAATAAATATTTTTCAAGAATTTTTCAGAAAAATATGGATTTTGAATAATTCATTCGAAAGTATCAGTTGAATGAACACTGAGAAAATAAATAAACAAATGAGCAAACAAGGAAAATATTCGAAAGAAATCATAAAAGTTGCTCAAAAGTGCCACCGTTTTGCTCGATGCACATTCTCGCTCTTTTCAAATTATGTCTAATAGTGTTTTTGATTATTTCTGGATCATTACGGATCTTATTGCGGGCAACTTCAATACGTTATAGGAGAATATCTTCACTTCCAATCTCAGACGCATATACCAAAGATTTCAAATATATCCAAACGAAATAATCGATAGGATTGATACCTGATGATCTAGAGGGCCATGCATGCGGTCCACCTCCGCCTATTCACATATTCGGAAAGTTCTTATCCAAGAAGTTCCTAACAATATCTCTAACATGGGGTGGCGCCCCATCATGCTAGAAATACATTCCTGCAGAATTTATGTTGTTATATGTTATGTTGTTGTAGCCTACTTGAATGAAAACTAGTGGGATTCAACAGAAATCAATAATAATGTTCTTGTTTGGTTTTTGTGACGATGAGCCTCTTTTTCGATGGATGGAATCTTTAATTTGAGGAATTTGCATCGATAGGCTGAATAACATCCAAATGCAGTTTCGTTTACTCATTTGTTTATTTATTTTTTCACTGTTGGTCGTTTTGAATAAATTATTCGAAATACGTATATATTTTTCTGAAAAATTCTTGAAATTATTTATTGGAATATGAAGAAAATAACAGATTTCCATGATTACTACAGAAAATTTTCGAATTCAATCCCAATGTACGACATTTTTGTGAAGTAAGTGGAATTTAACTATCTAATTAAATCTTTCGACAAAAATATGGATAGGTTGAATTTCATGCCGGACACTGAAATCTATTGATCCCTATCGAAAATTGTCTGCTCTTTCCGAATATTATAATCAAAATCCAATATCTCGTCATACAGAGTGTTGAATCTCAGCTTGCGTAAAGTCCATATTTTTCTGATACGGACCTGGATTTTTCGATCAGTTCAAGGATTTATCCCTTCACCCATGGTAATGTGTTGTACGTTCCAAATATCAATCGCTTATACTGGATGGTTCAAGAGTTATAAGCAATTGAAAATATTGGCGAATGCACTAATCACCCTGTATCTCGGATATGAAGTTGATTAGATCTATTACATATGGGTTTTTTGGACTCGTCTAGAGTAGATCTACCTCAGGTTAACGTATGTACATTTACCAATGAAACACCCTGTATAATCCAGTAATAGTAAGTATATTATTATTTCTAAAAATGCCCCGGCAAGACTGTCTGAAGCCAAGTCTGTAAATAATTCCCATAGCTAATTTTTGAGTAATGAAAATTCGCTGAACACCAGAACTACTTCCCCAAAAAATGATACCATAATTAATTAGAGATTGAAAATCCGCATAATGAATAGTAGAATTTCTTGATCTGAGTTATCTCTTAAAATCCATGAGGTATATACAACCGTTTTTAATCTTCTAGCAACTCTATATTTTCACTCCACTCCAAACATTGATCGATTTTCAGACCTAAAAACTTGGCTGTATCGGATATTTTGCTGACATGATCACCAAGGTCAAAATCCTCAGGATGTCGTTATGAGGACTATCTGTTCTAGATATCATAACTTCAGTTTTATCATTGTTTGAAACCAAGGAGTTTCTAAGACACCATTCTTGAACTTGATCTGTAATCATGGACAGTTCAATCTTCAAATTTCTTATATCAGAAGAAATAGCAAGAATGTTGATATCGTCTGCATAATTTACAGGCTTCACCGGTTTATTCCCACATAATGTTGTGCTCAAATCGTTCACATAAATAATAAATAGCACTGGACCTAGAATGCTTCCCTGTATGACACCCATTTCAATTGTTCTTTCAGTAGAAAGATATCGTTCCTCTTTCACTTGGATAAGCACTATTTGTTTCCTATCTTGTAGATAGCTGCTCTACTTTCTGTGAAAACTGTTCATGATTTATACGATCGAACGCCTTGGATAAATGCTAGAAGAGTCCGGTTGGGATTTCACCCTGGGCCAATCCTATAATTACTCCCTGTGTCAGCTCAAATATTGCAGTTTCCGTGCACTTGCTCGTTATAGAACCGTGATGACTAGTGCTTAAGAGTTGGAATTTATTAAGATAGTAAACTAGCCGATTTGCCAACATTTTTGAGAATGTTGTTAATAAACTTATAGGTTTATAATTGTGGATGTCCTGCAGATCACCCCTTTTTAGGTAGAGGCTTAACTATGGCAATTTTCATCTCATTTGCAAAAACTCCTGTCATAAATGCTTTATTTATAATGAAGCAGAGTGGTTCAACAATATTAGCCATGGATCCCTTTATTACTGAAATAAGAATCTGATCATGACCAAAGGATGTTTTATTATGCAGCTGTTTTACAACCCTGATAACCTCAGACTCTTCTATTTCAAAGATGAAAGATCTGAAAAGCACTGCCGTGAAGTGAGGAGCTTTTGAGCGCTCGTTCATCCAGCTTGTAGGTAGATTCGCATTTTGAAGTTTTATAAACAAATTAAAAAAAATTTTAAACCGAGGCGAAACTCCAGACTTCACGTCAGTGCTTGGTGGTGAACACCTGCTGATTTTAGGCCAATCAGCATAGCGTCTGTCATATTCCGATAATTACATAAGATATTGGCGAGACGTTTGGGGGCGGCTAGGGTCATTGATGGAAGGCAACGATGCCTAGAAGACGGTTGTGCCGAAAACATTTCGGTGTTGGCAGCCGTCCCACATCACGCCAAACAACACCTGAAAAAGCTGCATCTAGTGTCTCTAGATGTGGCCAAGGCGTATGACTCCGTCAGCCCTCAGGCAATAACATCCGCCATGACAGAGGCTGGAATGCCGGAAGTGCTGGTCGGGTACGTGGCTACCACATACTCAAGAAGTACAACTATCTTGGAGTGTGACGGTAAAAGATCTCACGAGATCCCGGTAAGCAGGAGAGTTCACCAGGGCGATCCAATGTCGAGCATTTTGTTCGCATTGGTGGTGAACAGGGTCTTGAGGGCGGTTCTTCCTCAAGTGGGGTACAGTGTCGGAGGTAATCCGATAAACGCGATCGCCTACGCAGACGATATTTGCCTTTTAACATCATCAAAGGCTGGCATGACGACGGCGTTCGAAGCTGCCGACCGCGTCGTCTTACAACAAGGGTTGAGTTTCAACCCTAATAAGTGTGTAGTGACTTCATTAGTACCATCAGGTAGAGTACAGAAAATCAAAGTTCTCACCTGAGCACAGTTCCTGTTACAAAAGGACGACCCCATCCGCCAACTCGGCCCCACGGAAGAGTGGCGGTACTTGGGAGTTAATATAAGCCCTCAGGGACTGAGAAAGAGCAGCCCCACGATAGAAGTGGAACTCTTAAGAGTTTCACGAGCTCCACTTGAGCCGCAACAACGCCTTAAGATCTAGCGTTGTTTTCTGGAACCAAGATATAATCACTCGTTGGTATTGTCTGGGTCCAACATGAAGGTCCTGAAGCAGCTGGACCTCCAGATTAGAGCGGCAGTAAGGCGATGGGGGTGGGTGGGATTGCCTAAAGATACACCGCTTGGGTATTTTCACGCCTCTGTGAAAAATGGTGGACTCGGGATTCCCGCATTCACCATCATTATACCCGGTATCATCTGGGACAGACTGACTCGCCTAAAGGAATCGTCCTCGGGTTACATCTGTCTCGGATACAGATTGGGACCAACATAAGATCGGTTGGGCCGAGAAAGTCCTGTCCATAGGTGGTGACAGGATATACTCTGCAGCACAACGCAGACAGTACTGGGCTATGAGGTTATATACCTCTACGCTTCCACTCGGTGGATTGACGCTGGCAGCACGGGCATACCCGGAAGGGACTATCGCCAATATCATCACATGCATGTCAACCGTCTGCCAACCCGAGTACGCACGAAGAGGGTCGGGGAACAGCCCACACGAACATAAATTGTAGGGTTGGGTGTACTAGCACCGAGACAGCGGCACACGCAATCCAGTGTTGCTTCCGCACTCATGGCGGAAGGATCATGAGACACGATACCCTGCGCAAGACACTCTCTGGCTTCTTCACAAATAAGGGGCTCGAGGTGCACAACGAAACGCGCCTATGAACATCAGAGGGCGTTCGTAAACCTGACCTGGTTGTCGTGAGGGAGCACGATGGGTGGGTCGTAGACACCCAGGTCGTGTCAGGCGCGCAGCCGCTTGACCTGGCCCACAGTTTGAAGGTCGGCAAGTATAATATCTATCCGGTTAAGGACGAAGTCGCTAGGCTGACTTGTAGGCCGGCCTCATCTGTGAGGGTCACATCATGCACTCTCCCTGGCAAGGTTTATGGTCTCAACAGTCAGCAGATATATTGACTGACGACTTGGGAGTACCAATTGTGGTACTCAGTGGAATAACCATTAGGGTGTTGCAAGGGTCGTCCACGAACTGGACCCGGTGGAACCAAATAACATCAAGGGTTCCAGTCTCAGAGTTGGTGTCGGGTAGGGTGTTTGCGAGGGCAAATTACCCCTAGGCAACCTGCGCCCATACGAGCTGAATTCTTGTATAAGGAAGTGGAACAGAGGAGTCTTTAGTGAGGACGACCCCCGTGAATTCGGGGGAAGAGTCTGCACACAACGCCAAACAGCTATGGTGAAGGTCTGTGAACAGGATCTTCTCCTTTCCTTTTTTTTCTATCATTCGCTAGAATTATCTACGGTATCTATGGTTTCGGTAATGCGATCTGGACAAAATTCCCCACGTAGTTCGAATACATTATTGTTCATCTATGTGCGGAATTTCATTCCAATTCAATGAGTAGTTTCGAAATTATCAGAAAGAATATATTTTGAACGGCCTTATTTACGGAACCATCAGTCTAATTTTGCTCATTGATGAACGTGACCGCGAAATTTGCGATCCGAATCTACCCTAAAAATTTCAAGTCCCTAGGCCTTTCCTTTCAAAAGTTATTATTTTCTATGATTCCTATGGTTCTGGTCATGTGATCTGGCAAGAATGTAGCTTGAATATATGTATCTGTAAAGTTTTGCAGTTTTAAATACCGACTATTTTATCTGAACCAGAGATAATTTCGATATACGAACACGCGGGATCGCAAAATAATCTCAACTATTTTTGGCCAGCGCAGTGATCAATCTAGGAAGAACTCTATGTTTCGTAAAAACCACAGAATCTTCTCATCATACTAGGGAAATTCATGGAAAAGTCTAGGCAATTCAAACAAAATTGTTAGAACCAAGTAACAAGAGTTTATTGGTTCGGTCGGGGCGGTTCCCCAACTTCGGTTCGGCGCAAAAAATGAGAATCTGAGAAACAGGAAAAAGAATTTAAGAATCAGGCAAAAGACCGTCGAGAAAACTTGTTCTGGCGCAATGAAAATCAATAAAAGGAAATAAATATATCATGAGCAGAGGTACATACTAAAATGGTAAATTACGAAAGTCATACATATTAAATGGAAAACTGTAAAAGCACAGGTGATCAGTAGGCATGGTATATGGTGAAGAAGTTACAGTATATGCAGGAAAAGAGTTAGATTCAAAGGAGACCTTCGTTCAGAATGATAGGTGCTACAACGACAACATTCCCAACTTTTAGTACAAAGTGCGTCCCAGGATAAAGGTACCACCATTGTATTCCCTATCCCCTGAAACTGAAAATGTTGGACGTGTGACAGCTAAAAGGGATACAATTCTTTTCACTCCTATAGGGAGCGTATGCACAAAGTTATCATGTGAAGCCGGCACATATCATTCTTACAAAGTATCAAGAATCCGAAATATTAATGAACCTATAAAAAGAACTTAACCACGTGGAACCTAAATATTCATCAACACACATCGACAACAGAGAATTATATCTCGTTTCAATATAAAAAAAAGTTTCAGTTAATAGAGCAGATATTCAACAATGAAGAGTGAACGACTTATTTGCATAAGATTATCAAATAATATCATAATATTATAAAAGGTATATCGAAACACTTCGTTTCGTGAATTCTACGACTTAAAACGTTAGCCCAACGGCTTGCTATCTAACAGTCTCTCTCAACATATTTCTAAACCTCATTGAGCATAGAAAATAACCATCGAACCAAAATGACGAGTCTAGACTCGTGTTCTCCTTGTGTTCGTCTAGTCAGTATATAAACTTAGAGTAATCTACTCTGAAATCGGTATTATATGAAGCTTCTTCATTTGCAGGATGATAATCTAGGACCGATCTATTGAAGTCGCCTCTTTGAAATGGAATTTCAACACTCGCTGGTTCGCTAGGTAGATATAGATAGAAATCTCCTTGTAACCTTGTGATCTAGATCCGGGTTAGCATTGGCCTCTCAGATAAATGAAAGACTAACAAATAAGCACCAACGGGTGTGTATGACCTAAGGTTGTAAACCGTCATAGACTCATAAGCTGCTTCTACTCGCATGAATGCCTACTCGTTGGTCTGCAGTCGTTCCCTATCAGTGGGGTCCTCTCTATGGTGTAAATTTCGACCAACGTGAAAAAGAGTTACAATGAATAAATATAATCAAGTAAAGCATGAATAATATGTTTCGCTGTAGGGATCGGAACCAATGAAACTGTTCTCGAAATGAAGGGGTTACCAATGGATGTACTGAAAACAACCGGTGACAAAATAAATTTGGACCGTCCGTGTGTAATTCGGCTTAACAAGTGGTTATTAGAATCCTGGAATACAGGTTCGGGACAGAATGAGACAAGTGATGGTACTATGTATGACAGATCTTTATATTAGAGAGTTGCTTTCGAGTACATTGGAGACCACAAGAACATGAGCGAAGTGTGGGTAGACCACCAAAGCGCTGGTTAGATGACATCAAGGCAAAGGTTGGAAAATTTTGGCACCAGTTGGCTCAAGGTTGACTAAATTGGAAAATCCAAGGGGGGCCTATGTCCAGGAGTGGATGCGAACAGGCTGTTGAAGAAGAAGACTTTCGAATATGGCTGGACAGGAACTGTCTATATTTTTTTTTTGCCCCACCCTTATCTTGTTAACGAAAGATAGGGTAATTGGAAAGTTCTCATTTCAAGATGGTAACAATTTATTGTCGTTTCCTAACCTTACACACAAAAAAAAAAATTATTTTATGTTTGTTTCTGGTAATTCCGGCTGGGCCTGCTTTCTGTCAGTATCTTGAGAATATTTGTTAGAACGGAGAAGGAAAAAAAAATGTAGAATTAGGTACGCAATAGAAGACAAACAAAATGTACAAGATCAAACATCAAAATTGTTATCCGGCAATTTAAAGTGTTACAGTATTCCTCAACAATGAAGGATAGGAACTAAGCTCATTAGAAGAACACATATTATTGGATTATGGAGCGAAAGCGTAGATGCTTTCACGATTGGTATTTTAATGTCGCAGTAATTGAAATGGTGGAGGCGCTTTTATGTACCTTGATTAACCTACGCCCCCAGTGCATGAAATGTAAAGCAAACCAACAGAGTGAAACAATCAGAAGTTTCTAAGACAGTCGTACATTCCCAAACAAACAGTTCATAAGACACGCATTTCAATTTGCTCTATTCAGTTAGATACCATCAGCTTGAGTTTAAACCCTTAATTGAATCGACAGGAATTCTAGCAACCTTGTAACGTTAAATAATCCAAAACAATATCAAACTTGGTAGAAGACAATCTAATTGGTCCCAATTTTCAGTAATCGGGACATCAAAGGAACATTGTTAACGAAATGGCGCCACTGAGTCTAAAATATCATTGCTGTCCAATTGGTCGGAATATAATCGGTTACAAATGCAGAAAACATCCAAACAGTGACACACCATGGTGGAACCATCATGACAGAAGTACAAAAATGGTGCAACAACAACAAACTTCAACTTAATACCTGAAAAACAGAGTTCATAATTTTCCGCACTGATAAAACTAGAAACACCTCATCAAATGGTCCAACCTTAAATAACGTTGTTGTAGAGAGGTCAGAACAAATAAGATTTTTAGGTATTTGGCTTGACTTCAATATGAAGTGGAAGACAAACATTGAAAACATAAATAGAAAACTCAACTCCCTCATATATACCTTTAATGTAATGAAACATCACAGCCAAGAAGATATATATTACAATTTCCAGTCCATCTTGACGTATGGCATCGTTCAGTGGGGAAATGGCATATCCCAGAACAAAATGTTTAAAACTCAAAAGAGAGCCATAAGAGTGATATATCGGATGAAAAATTGAGAGAACTGTCGAGGTGTCTTCAAAAGAAATAATATCCTGACACTGATAGCGCTATATGTGTTGAAGTGTGTCATCCTTCGGAGAATTCACAGTGAATTATTTGAACAGTTTCTTAACCAAAACAACATCAGGAAAATTGACCCCTATATCAACCCAGAGCAACCACTAACTTTAGTACAGAAAAATGCATAATGCATGTGCATTAAAGTGCACCAAGAAGCTTTGATACCATAACGGAATTAAAAATCTTGAAGCCGGAGATATTCCAGTTTCTGATTAACATGGAACCATACCAGTAGGCATGGTATATGGTAAAGAAGTAACAGTATATGCAGAAAAAGAGTTAGATTCAAAGGAAACCCTCGTTCAGAATGATAGGTGCTACAACGACAACATTCCCAACTTTTAGTACAAAGTGCGTCCCAGGATGAAAGTACCGCCATTGTATTACCTATCCCCAACAAAAAATGTAAGACATGTGACAGCTAAAAGGGACCGGGACCATCTCGACAGTCTGTAATCCCAGTATCCGGAATCCTTTCTGAAGGAAGGAGGGAGCTACCTAATGACTACTACCTCTAAAAAAAGGAATACAATTCTTTTCACTCCTATAGGCAGCGTATGCACAAAGTTATCATGTGAAGCCGGCACATATCATTCTTACAACGTATCAAGAATCCAAAATATTAATGAACCTATGAAAAGAACTGTAACGGGGTTTTCTCCGCCATTTTGTGAACCTCCGATAATTCTTTTAAAATACAATAATTTCCCTTTTTCTCAGGCGCCAACTATATTTTGAATGAAGAAAATTAAAGTAAACCACCAGGTAGCTACTGAAGCCGGAGACAGGGTCCGGCTTATCTAAGCTGTTAGCGATAAAAATGATGATTTCAAATTCGAGTCTTATCAGAGGAGAAGCGCAGATTAAATGGAAATAAAATCACTAATAGAAAATTAACTAAAGATATATATTGTTCCATGCACAAGAAAGTAAAATAAAAGATGATTTTTACAGCTCACACTAGATAGGAGGTTATATACAAGATGGAAATATCCCGAAAAAAAGGTATCAGTCGTACAGGTTTTGGGTGATTTCGAGTTACTAAGTACAGAATAACAGCCAGGACTTTAAATGTGAAAATTGAAGGCTGCACGGTAGCAAGTTCTAGGTACTTTACCTTACGATCTTCACGGTCTCTCCACTACACTCGTATTGTCTAAAAACAGAACTTAGGCACAGGGTCGCGTTGACTTTTCGTTTTACGGAAATTTGACTCTCTAACACACGCAAGCACTATCTTATTCTCTCTCAACACACGGCTTCTATCTAATTCTTCTCTCAACACTCGCTTCTCGAATTCATTCTTTCAACACGATTTCATCGACTCCCAAGGCATATAGGATTGAAAAAAAACGAACGTCACACTGGCCTTTTCGAAACCCAGTGCGCCGCCTTCAGAGGATACTACACAAGATCCCGGAGGGTGTATGCTCGGTTGCGGCGTTCTGAATTGATTTTTAAATGAATTTCGATTGCTAAAAATCGAACTTCATTACATCCCCCTACTTCGGAAAGCTCAACTCGCTGGTGAAATAGCGAGCTGAACTTCGGAGGTTCCCTACTCAAGGAAAACAAACAACCGTGACTCTACAGTAGACTCGAAATCACCCTTACATTAAAAAACCTATTTGGCGGAGTGATCCTCCAGGTGTTCGGAAGGGCGGCGCACCTTTCCATCGGCTGGTCGGCAATACGGCGAAGATAGACTTCGGCCTCCATGGTACAGTGTGTCCTCGGTGGGGCTCTCCATAGATTCCGGTGTCAGGAACAGTGTCCGGGTGGTGGACCTCCATTCCTCAGTGGCTGCCTGTCATGAATTATAAGAAAAGAAATTACCAAAAGCACTGCCGGAAGCGCAGATTAAATGGAAATAAAATCACTAATAGAAAATTAACTAAAGATATATATTGTTCCATGCACAAGAAAGTAAAATAAAAGATGATTTTTACAGCTCACACTAGATAGGAGGTTATATACAAGATGGAAATATCCCGAAAAAAAGGTATCAGTCGTACAGGTTTTGGGTGATTTCGAGTTACTAAGTACAGAATAACAGCCAGGACTTTAAATGTGAAAATTGAAGGCTGCACGGTAGCAAGTTCTAGGTACTTTACCTTACGATCTTCACGGTCTCTCCACTACACTCGTATTGTCTAAAAACAGAACTTAGGCACAGGGTCGCGTTGACTTTTCGTTTTACGGAAATTTGACTCTCTAACACACGCAAGCACTATCTTATTCTCTCTCAACACACGGCTTCTATCTAATTCTTCTCTCAACACTCGCTTCTCGAATTCATTCTTTCAACACGATTTCATCGACTCCCAAGGCATATAGGATTGAAAAAAAACGAACGTCACACTGGCCTTTTCGAAACCCAGTGCGCCGCCTTCAGAGGATACTACACAAGATCCCGGAGGGTGTATGCTCGGTTGCGGCGTTCTGAATTGATTTTTAAATGAATTTCGATTGCTAAAAATCGAACTTCATTACATCCCCCCTACTTCGGAAAGCTCAACTCGCTGGTGAAATAGCGAGCTGAACTTCGGAGGTTCCCTACTCAAGGAAAACAAACAACCGTGACTCTACAGTAGACTCGAAATCACCCTTACATTAAAAAACCTATTTGGCGGAGTGATCCTCCAGGTGTTCGGAAGGGCGGCGCACCTTTCCATCGGCTGGTCGGCAATACGGCGAAGATAGACTTCGGCCTCCATGGTACAGTGTGTCCTCGGTGGGGCTCTCCATAGATTCCGGTGTCAGGAACAGTGTCCGGGTGGTGGACCTCCATTCCTCAGTGGCTGCCTGTCATGAATTATAAGAAAAGAAATTACCAAAAGCACTGCCGTGAAGTCAGGAGCTTTTGAGCGCTCGTACATCTACCTTGTAGGTAGATTCGCATTTTCCAGTTTTAGAAATCAATTGAAGGAAACTTTCAAAAAAATTCTGGAACTTAGGCGAAACTCCAGACTTCATGTCAGTGCTTCAGCTGACCAATTTTTTTTTCGATAATTCGCTAGAATTTTCTACGGTATCTATGGTCTTGGTGGAGCGAGCTGAACAAAATTTCGCACGAAGTTTGAATACATTATTTCTCAGCTAGGTGCAAACTTTCATTCCAATCCCATCAGTAGTTTCGGACCTAACAGGAAAAAAATATTTTGAACGGCCATATTTACGGAACCCCTAGTCTAATTTTGCTCTTTGATGAACGTGACCGCAACATTCGCGATCCAAACTCACCCTGATAATTTCAAGTTCCTAGGCCTCTCTGTTCAAAAGTTATAATTTTCTATGCTTTCTATGGTTCTGGTCATGCGATCTGAACAAAATGTTGCTTCAAGATATTATTCTCATCATTCTCGATTAAAATACAAAATTTTATCTCGATCGAATCCGTAGTTTCGAAATTATCGAGAAAACAAAATTTCAAACGACCGTATTTACGGAACCCCTAGTATAATTCTGCTCATTGATAAACGTGAACGCGACATTTCAGATCCACACCTATCCTGGAAATTTCAAGTCCCTAGGCGTTTCCGTTCAAAAGTTACAATTTTCTATGGTTTCTATGGTTCTGGTGATGCCAGCTGGACAAAATTTTGCATGTAGCTTGAACACCTTATTCTTCATTTGAGCGCAAAATTTCATTTCGATCAAATCTGTAGTTTTCAAGTGATCAGGGGAATAAAATTTTGAACGGCCATATTCACGGAACCCCTGGTGGAATTTGGCCCATTAACGAACTCAACCGAGACATTCGGGAACTGAACCCACACTGAAAATTTCAAGTCTCTAGGTTGTTCTGTTCGAGAGTTATCGTGCTTACGGCCAGACAGACGGACGGCCGGACGGACAGACTCGAATTTTCCGACGGATTCTTCATCAATGAGTTGAACATAGTCGATTGAGACCATTTTCGGCTCAAAATTCGAAAAATACAGAAAAATACATCATGACGAAATGATATAGCCCTCGTGTAAGTGGTACGAGCGCTCAGAAACATATGAAGCGACGCTGTCCACAGGTAACACCTTACCCCATCTTAATGAAGCTCCTGGTGGCAGGTGTGGTTCCCAGCACTTGGGGCTGGTGAAGATCGGGCTGGCCTGTCCATCGTTGAGGAACTCCTAACCGGTGCGTGACAGTGTCTTGGCTTCTCCATACTCCATACATACAGCTAATCTCTCCTTGGACGGTGGTGTTGGTTCGCGACAGCGCATCCACTGAGACATCTGAGACAGGTTGGTTGGCTTTCTGCAACGGACGACCTTCTATCATTTCTGTGGAACGGTCCTGCATCACCTCTAGGTAGGAATTTCCCTTCTTGGAGCGTGGCAACAATCCTACCACGTCGGTGGGTCCTTCTCTAAACAGTGAATCTGTCTTTCGGCGTGGTTGAACATTTCCAGGGGTCTTCGGTCGTGAAACTTTATATCGGTGGCAAGAGGTGCAGTTTCGGACAAATTTCGCAATGTTTCGGAACATCCCTGGCCAGTAGTAACTCCGGGCTCTTCTGGAAATGGTCTTGGCAGTTCCTATGTGACCGGCCAAGGCATCGTTTTTCCTCAGAACACTCGGACGTTGTTGGGTGGGCACACAAAGCTTCCATATTTGACTGGTTCCAACTTCGGTCAGTCGAGTCCCAGAACTGATGGTACAGTTTTCCATCCTCAACGGAATCATCGGGGAAGTTCTGTGGCTCCTGCTGGACCTCTTGCATCTTCTTGCAATGGGTTTTCACGTCGGTCAGGCATACGTAATCTTCGGACGGTGACGGATTGGAAATCAACTGGCCCTCCAGAAAGTATTCGGCGGTACGGAGATTAACGGAGAAGTTATATGTTGACAGGACATCCATTCCTAGAATGATGTCGACCTGTAGACTCGGTACCAACCAAAACTTCAAGTCGGACAGAGTGTAGTCAGTAATCTGCATGGGGAGAACGTAGAGCTTCGGTGTGGCGGTAGATTGTCCGTTCGACGTCACCACGAAACGGTTATCGACGGTTTCTCCCTGGATTACCTTATTTTCACATCGATCTGCCACTCTTTGGCTGAAGAAACTTCTGGTAGCTCCGCTATCTATAAGTGCTCTGAAGGTTTTTCCGGCGATTCGGACATCTAATAATGGACGGTTTTCGCTGCGGTTTTTCGGTGCCAATGGAGTCAACATTCCTGAAGATATGACTGACTGCGCCTCCACTCTCTTCTTCGTATTTCCTGAACACGGACAGTCTCGTGAGAGGATATTCTCCCTCTGGCATCGAGAACAAAATTTTTTCGGTCGTCCTCGACACTCTCGACGCATGTGGCCATATTTTCCACATCGAAAACATTGGGTCTTAAAGGACACTCTTCTTCCTGGCGGTTGATCGGTTCGGTTCTCTGAAGACTGGCGGCATAACTCCGTTTTGGATGATATCGGTGGCTTCGGCTTTGGACGGTTTTCTCTCGATGGATGAGGCTGTGCTGAGGTGTTTCTCCAATTCTGTACACTATAATATAACGCTCGTCTAACTTTTTACAGCTATCAGTTCTATGAAGTGTGAGAGATATTAATAATATACTGTCTGACAGTCTTATGATCAACAAAAAAAATTACGAAAAGCACTGCCGTGAAGGCAGGAGCTTTTGAGCGCTCGTACATGCACCTTGTAGGTAGATTCGCATTTTCCAGTTTTGGAAACCAATTGAGGAAATTTTTTACAGCTGTCAAACAAATTTTAAAACTGAGGCGATAATCAAGACTTCAAGTCAGTGCTTTAGGTAACCAATTTTTTTTTCGATAATTCGCTAAAATTTTCTACGGTGTCTATGGTCTTGGTGATGCGATCTAGACAAAATTTCGCACGTAGTTTGAATACATTATTCCTCAGCTAGTTGCAAAATTTCGTTCCAATCAAATCGGTAGTTTCGAAATTATCAAGAACAGAATATTTTGAACGGCCATATTTACGGAACCCTTTGTCTAATTTTGCTCATTGATGAACGTGACCGTGAAATTCGCGATCCAAACCCACCCTTAAAATTCCAAGTTCCTAAGCCTTTCCCTTCGGAAGTTGTAATTTTCTCTGATTTCTATGGTTCTGGTCATGTGATCTGGACAAAATGTTGCTTTCATATGTCATTCTCGTTCAAAATACAAAATTTTATCTCGACCGAATTTGTAGTTTCGAAATTATCGAGAAAACAAAATTTCAAACGACCGTATTTACGGAACCCCTAGTATAATTCTGCTCATTGATGAACGTGAACGCCACATTTCAGATCTGCACCTATCCTGAAAATTTCAAGTCCCTAGGCCTTTCCGTTCGAAAGTTATGGTTCTCTACGGTTTCTATGGTTCTGGTGATGTGAGATTGTGTCTGACATTATTTCTATGTATAACATGATGTATACTATGAGATGAATAAACCTATCTATCTATCTATCTATGGTTCTGGTCATGCGATCTAGAAAAATGTAGCTTGAATATATCATTCTCCATAAGTAAACAGAATTTCGTCACGATCGAATCTGTAGTTTGGAAATTATCAAGAAAACTAAATTTTGAACGACTATATTTACGGAACCCCTCGTATGATTTTGCTCATAGATGAAAGTGATCACGAAAATCGAGATCCACACCTATCCTGAAAATTTCAAGTCCCTAGGCCTTTCCGTTCGAAAGTTATGGTTTTCTATGGTTTCTATGGTTCTGGTCATGCGATCTAGAGAAATGTAACTTGAATATATCATTCTCCATAAGTAAACAAAATTTCGTCACGATCGAATCTGTAGTTTGGAAATTATCAAGAAAACTAAATTTCAAACGACCATATTTACGGAACCCCTCGTATGATTTTGCTCATAGATGAAAGTGATAACAAAAATCGAGATCCACACCTATCCTGAAAATTTCAAGTCCCTAGGCGTTTCCTTCCAAAAGTTACAATTTTCTATGGTTCTGGTGATGCGAGCTGAACAAAATTTTGCTAGTAGCTTGAACACTTCATTTCCCATCAGAGTGCAAAATTTCATTTCGATCAAATCTGTAGTTTTCAAGTGATCAGGGGAACAAAATTTTGAACGGCCATATTTACGGAACCCCTGTTGGAATTTGGCTCATTAACGAACTCAACCGAGACATTCGGGAACTGAACCCACACTGAAAATTTCAAGTTCTTAGGACATTCCGTTCGAGAGTTATCGTGTATACGGACGGCCGGACAGACGGGCGGACAGACTCGAATTTTTCGACGGATTCGTCATCAGTGAGTCGAACATAGTCTTTTGAGACCATTTTCGGCTCAAAATTCGAAAAATACAGACATCGTTACGAAATGATATAGCCCACGTGTAAGTAGTACGAGCGCTCAAAAAAGATAATTCTCAATATCAAAGTACATATAATGTGAAGGCGGCAAGCGGACGAGGAACGAGTGGGGCGAGCAATCAGCGTGTTTTATACTACAAAGCGGTAAGCAGGGCAAATGTCGAAAGCAATGATAAACGTGGTCAAAATGCGGACAGGTGTGAAAGCATACAAAATGGTAATCATATAACGGTTTACAGTCCAGAGTTTCGGCGAGGTGACACCCTAACCTGTGTTCCGCGAAATCGAGATAAGTGATGTTCAGCGGTAGTACGGCGCTGTCTAAACAGTGTCCAAACACCGCGGTTGAGATGTAAGTCAAGACCGAACCCAAGTCAAGATGACGTAGACTGGGGTGTAAGTAATAAATAAACTCGGAGTTCGAAGGGCGCATCCACCAAAAAGAAATTTTAGTCGTGGGAGGGGGTTGAATGATACGAAGGGGTTTATGGTGGAGGAGCCTAAATAAGGAATGACGCATCCACCAAAATGTTAATGTGTGGTGAGATATTCACAAAAATGAAACCTTGGTCGGGTAAAGATGGGCAAAGCAACCAACGGTGGAAAAATCGGGACTTGAAATGTTGTTGTCACTGAACTGGGACTCGAACTTGTGACAGACTACCAAAAGATATTGACCCCTTTCCTCAACGTATAAAGTTCATCTGGCATCATTCATAAGGCTAGGCCACAATGGACAACAGCGTCTGAACTTCACTCGAGGGACATTGAAGCACCAATTAATGATACTCCATACTGCCAGGGTACGTGGAATATTCGGTGGAAGTAATGGTTTCAGTTATTTGACTATGCCACCCCCAGTGGAACAGTCAGGATATGTGGTGAGATATTCACCAAAATGAAACCTTGGTCGGGGACAGATGGGCAAGGCCACCAACGGTGGAAAAATTGGGATTTGAAATATTGTTGCCACTGAACTGGGACTCGAACTTGGGACAGACTACTGAAAGATATTGACCCCTTTCCTCAACGTATACAGTTCAGCTTGGCTAGGCCACAATGGACAACAGCGTCTGAACTTCACTCGAGGGACATTGAAGCACCAATTAATTATACTTCATACTGCCATGAAATATTCGGTGGAGGTAATGGCTAAATGTTGCACAGGACAGGGAGACATGGAAGCGGTTGAGAGAGACCTATGTTCAGGAGTGGACAAATACAGGTTGAAAGAAGAAGAATCATGGTTTCACTTATTCAGATTTAGGCTCGAATAAATAATAACAAATAATAAAAAGAAGGACCTAACCGGCTGCACATATTGCGAAAGGTCCGAATTACACAAGTCGGACTAAATCTCGGATAATCTAGGACAGTACTGACTTAACTAAATTGTTTCTTCGGATTAATGATTATAACATTGAGGAAACAGAATTTACAAGTAACGATTATGGAACACAGGAAGGATAGTCTACGGCCATAAAAGAATTTATGGAAATGCAGAAATACGGCTTACCAACTCTGGTGACTTTCCTGTACGGCACAGCACACACTGCACAAGCTTTGGAGCACTTCGAAAAGCACCGAAACGGCTGAGAGTCAATTTCTCAGTCTAACGTTCACCACGAACGAAAGTCGGTAGTTATCACACGCTCGAAACAATATCGGACGGTTTATTCTTCGGGCTATAACTCTCTTGCTCGATCAGAATTTTGAAAGAACTTTCTAACAGCGTTAATCGCAACGGCTAAATCGGAATTTCTAATACAAATCTCTAACAGCGTTAAACTCGGTGGACAACTCGGAATTGCCAAAATTCCATCCCATTCCCCCTTTTATAAGGTCGGTTTGATGGGGGTAATTTGGACACTCGAAAACGGTGTCGTTTTCCAAAAAAACACTTGTATTCAACCTACAAAAACTAACATCTGCAGGAGATATGATTCCGGCGACGAATTTCTGGAGTTTTTATACATAAGCTCGGATTTTAAATGATCACGTTAAATTCGCTTCATATGCGATATGGAAATTATTGCAACAAATTTTCTCAAAACCCAAGCCGATTATACCGGGTGACTTATGGAATTTTCCGACGGGGAATACAGATCTATCCGAGTAAAATTTCCAAAAATCGACGTAGAACATATAGGGTGGCCCATATATCCTCCTGGTCAAAAATATTGAAGAATTTAAATAAATTCTTCCGAAAATTTGCGTGAATTATACCGGATGACCTAGTAACGAAATTCACTTCGTTACAAGTGTGCTATCGTTTTGTGAGAACGGAAAACCCAATTGAGTTTAAACTTTTAGGGTATGTCGCGCGTCAGCATGTGGCGTTTAAGTTTCATGTTCTTTAGTGGGCTGAATCGGCCAAAAGGTTCCGGAGTTATAGTCATTTGAATTTTAGAGATCATTGCCCAAATTTTCAGGTAAACTTGTGCAATCGAATTGAAAGTTGTTAGATAGTTGTTGCCCGAACGACCCGAAGCGAGTGCGGGGAAGATACTTTCCGCTCGAGATAGGAACAATATTTTTCCTACAACCATATAACACAAAAAAAAATAAAAGAATTCAAGAATTTATTCTAAGCTAATTAATTTTTGTAAGAGAAATGCGAGATATAATTCGCATATATATTCACAAAACATCATACATTTGCCGTAATTGTTGACAATATTAATGTTGCAATTTGTTGAATTTTCGAGCTTCATTGCCAATGACAATAATTGTTGCTTCAGATCTTCAAGGCATAGATCAGAATTTTGAATTTGATGAACATGGTTCGGTTTCTTTATCCGAAATTGAAGGAGCTAATAGAAAGTATTTTGTTACCACAATTCTTTTTTCGGATTCTTCCACGTGAGACTCGGCCACAGCAGTCGATTTACAACCTCCCAGGCGGTTTATATTTGTCATTCCTTTGCCTGAATCTGATAGGAATGCAGGTGGACAGTCTGGTGAGAGGATATTCTCCCTCTGGCATCGAGAACAAAATTTTTTCGGTCGTCCTCGACACTCTCGACTCATGTGGCCATATTTTCCACATCGAAAACATTGGGTCTGAAAGGACACTCTTCTTCCTGGCGGTTGATCGGTTCGGTTCTCTGAAGACGGGCGGCATAACTCCGTTTTGGATGATATCGGTGGCTTCGGCTTTGGACGGTTTTTTCTCGATGGATGAGGCTGTGCTGAGGTGTTTCTCCAATTTTGTACACTATAATATAACGCTGGTCGAACTTTTTACAGCTATCAGTTCTATGAAGTGTGAGAGATATTAATAATATACCGTCTGAACAGTCTTATGATCAACAAAAAAAATTACGAAAAGCACTGCCGTGAAGGCAGGAGCTTTTGAGCGCTCGTACATGCACCTTGTAGGTAGATTCGCATTTTCCAGTTTTGGAAACCAATTGAGGAAATTTTTGACAGCTGTCAAACAAATTTTAAAACTGAGGCGATAATCAAGACTTCAAGTCAGTGCTTTAGGTGACCAATTTTTTTTTCGATAATTCGCTAAAATTTTCTACGGTGTCTATGGTCTTGACAAAATTTCGCACGTAGTTTGAATACATTATTCCTCAGCTAGTTGCAAAATTTCGTTCCAATCAAATCGGTAGTTTCGAAATTATCAAGAACAGAATATTTTGAACGGCCATATTTACGGAACCTTTTGTCTAATTTTGCTCATTGATGAACGTGACCGTGAAATTCGCGATCTCAACCCACCCTGAAAATTTCAAGTTCCTAAGCCTTTCCCTTCGGAAGTTGTAATTTTCTATGGTTTCTATGGTTCTGGTCATGTGATCTGGACAAAATGTTGCTTTAATATGTCATTCTCGTTTAAAATACAAAATTTTATCTCGATCGAATTTGTTGTTTCGAAATTATCGAGAAAACAAAATTTCAAACGATCGTATTTACTGAACCCCTGGTATAATTCTGCTCATTGATAAACGTGAACGCCACATTTCAGATCTACACCTATCCTGAAAATTTCAAGTTCCTAGGCCTTTCCGTTCGAAAGTTATGGTTTTCTATGTTTTCTATGGTTCTGGTCATGCGATCTAGAGAAATGTAACTTGAATATCTCCATAAGTAAACAAAATTTCGTCACGATCGAATCTGTAGTTTGGAAATTATCAAGAAAACTAAATTTCAAACGACCATATTTACGGAACCCCTCGTATGATTTTGCTCATAGATAAAAGTGATAACAAAAATCGAGATCCCCACCTATCCTGAAAATTTCAAGTCCGTAGGCGTTTCCTTCCAAAAGTTACAATTTTCTATGGTTTCTATGGTTCTGGTGATGCGAGCTGAACAAAATTTTGCTTGTAGCTTGAACACCTCATTTCCCATCAGAGTGCAAAATTTCATTTCGATCAAATCTGTAGTTTTCAAGGGATTAGGGGAACAAAATTTTGAACGGCCATATTTACGGAACCTCTGGTGGAATTTGGCCCATTAACGAACTCAACCGAGACATTCGGGAACTGAACCCACACTGAAAATTTCAAGTTTTTAGGACATTCCGTTCGAGAGTTATCGTGTATACGGACGGCCGGACAGCCGGACGCACAGACGGACGGACAGACTCGAATTTTTCGACGGATTCGTCATCAGTGAGTCGAACATAGTCGTTTGAGACCATTTTCGGCTCGAAATTCGAAAAATACAGACATCGTCACGAAATGATATAGCCCACGTGTAAGTAGTACGAGCGCTCAAAAAAGATAGTTCTCAATATCAAAGTACATATAATGTGTTGGCGGCAAGCGGTCGAGGAACGAGTGAGGCGAGCAATCAGCGTGTATTATACTACAAAGCGGTAAGCAGGCAAATGTCGAAAGCAATGATAAACGTGGTCAAAATGCGGACAGGTGTGAAAGCAATCAAAATGGTTATCATATAACGGTTTACAGTCCAGAGTTTCGGCGAGGTGACACCCTAACCTGTGTTCCGCGAAATCGAGATTAGTGATGTTCACCGGTAGTACGGCGCTGTCTAAACAGTGTCCAAACACCGCGGTTGAGATGTAAGTCAAGACCGAACCCAAGTCAAGATGACGTAGACTGGGGTGTAAGTAATAAATAAACTCGGAGTTCGGAGGGCGCATCCACCCAAAAGAAATTTTGGTCGTGGGAGGGGGTTAATTGATACGAAGGGGTTTATGGTGGAGGAGCCTAAATAAGGAATTGCGCATCCACCAAAATGTTAATGTGTGGTGAGATATTCACAAAAATGAAACCTTGGTCGGGGAAAGATGGGCAAAGCAACCAACGGTGGAAAAATCGGGACTTGAAATGTTGTTGTCACTGAACTGGGACTCGAACTTGTGACAGACTACCAAAAGATATTGACCCCTTTCCCCAACGTATAAAGTTCAGCTGGCATCATTCATAAGGCTAGGCCACAATGGACAACAGCGTCTGAACTTCACTCGAGGGACATTGAAGCACCAATTAATGATACTCCATACTGCCAGGGTACGTGGAATATTCGGTGGAAGTAATGGTTTCAGTTATTTGACGTATGCCACCCCCAGTGGAACAGTCGGGATATGTGGTGAGATATTCACCAAAATGAAACCTTGGTCGGGGACAGATGGGCAAGGCCACCAACGATGGAAAAATCGGGACTTGAAATATTGTTGTCACTGAACTGGGACTCGAACTTGTGACAGACTTCTAAAAGATATTGACTCCTTTCCTCAACGTATAAGTTCAGCTGGCATCATTCATAAGGCTAGGCCACAATGGACAACAGCGTCTGAACTTCACTCGAGGGAGAGGATATTGGGAGAGTGAGTTATTCACCAAAAAGAAACCTTGGTCGGGGACAGATGGGCAAGGCCACCAACGGTGGAAAAATCGGGACTTGGAATATTGTTGTCACTGAACTGGGACTCGAACTTGTGACAGACTACTGAAAGATATTGACCCCTTCCCCAACGTATGCAGTTCAGCTAGGCTAGGCCACAATGGACAACAGCGTCTGAACTTCACTCGAGGGACATTGAAGCACCAATTAATGATACTTCATACTGCCAGGGTACATGAAATATTCGGTGGAGGTAATGGCTAAATATTGCACAGGACAGGGAGACATGGAAGCGGTTGAGAGAGACCTATGTTCAGGAGTGGACAAATACAGGTTGAAAGAAGAAGAAGAATGGTTTCACTTATTCAGATTAAGGCTCGAATAAATAAAAACAAATAATAAAAAGAAGGACCTAACCGGCTGCAAATATTGCGAAAGGTCCGAATTACACAAGTCGAACTAAATCTCGGATAATCTAGGACAGTACTGACTTAACTGAATTGTTTCTTCGGATTAATGATTATGACATTGAGGAAACAGAATTTACAAGTAACGATTATGGAACAATGGAAGGATAGTCTTCGGCCATAAAAGAATTTATGGAAATACAGAAATACGGCTCACCAACTCTGGTGATTTTCCTGTACGGCACAGCACACACTGCACAAGCTTTGGAGCACTTCGAAAAGCACCGAAAACGGCTTAGAGTCAATTTCTCAGTTTAACGTTCACCACGAACGAAAGTCGGTAGTTATCACGCGCTCGATACAATATCGGACGGTTTATTCTTCGGGCTATAACTCTCTTGCTCGATCGGAATTTTGAAAGAACTTTCTAACAGCGTTAATCACAACGGCTAAATCGGAATTTCTAATACAAATCTCTAACAGCGTTAAACTCGGTGGTCAACTCGGAATTGCCAAAATTCCATCCCATTCCCCCTTTTATAAGGTCGGTTTGATGGGGGTAATTTGGACACTCGAAAACGGTGTCGTTTTCCAAAAAAACACTTGTATTCAACCTACAAAAACTAACATCTGCAGGAGATATCATTCCGGCGACGAATTTCTGGAGTTTTTATACATAGGCTCGGATTTTAAATGATCACGTTAAATTCGCTTCATATGCGATATGGAAATTATTGCAACAAATTTTCTCAAAACCCAAGCCGATTATACCGGGTGACTTATGGAATTTTCCGACGGGGAATACAGATCTATCCGAGTAAAATTTCCAAAAATCGACGTAGAACATATAGGGTGGCCCATATATCCTCCTGGTCAGAAATATTGAAGAATTTAAATGAATTCTTCCGAAAATTTGCGTGAATTATACCGGATGACCTAGTAACGAAATTCACTTCGTTACAAGTGTGCTATCGTTTTGTGAAAACGGAAAACCCAATTGAGTTTAAACTTTCAGGGTATGTCGCGCGTCAGCATGTGGCGTTTAAGTTTCATGTTCTTTAGTGGTCTGAATAGGCCAAATGGTTTCGGAGTTATAGTCATTTGAATTTTAGAGATCATTGTCCAAATTTTCAGGTAAACTTGTGCAATCGAATTGAAAGTTTCTAGATAGTTGTTGCCCGAACGACCCGAAGCGAGTGCCGGGAAGATACTTTCCGCTCGAGATAGGAACAATATTTTTCCTACAACCATATAACAAAAAAAAAAAAGAATTCAAGAATTTATTCTAAGCTATATAAGATATAATTCGCATATATATTCACAATACATCATACATTTGCCGTAATTGTTGACAATATTAATGTTGCAATTTGTTGAATTTTCGAGCTTTATTGCCAATGACAATAATTGTTGCTTCAGATCTTCAAGGCATAGACCAGAATTTTGAATTTGATGAACATGGTTCGGTTTCTTTATCCGAAGTTGAAGGAGCTAATAGAAAGTATTTTGTTACCACAATTTTTTTTTTCGGATTCTTCCACGTAAGACTCGGCCACAGCAGTCGATTTATAACCTCCCAGGCGGTTTATTTTATATAATATTCAACCATGGAATAGCGTGACCAGAGTGAATTTGGTTCAAGTACTTTATTGAGATCGACGCCAAAAGTACTTTCTCTTCAAAACTTTTCACATTTTTACTTTCGCGAAGGTTCAAAAAATGGACATATTGTTTCTCGTACTTTTTTTATATTTTTCTGGCAATAAATTCAAGCATGCTGCCTCAGCTGCTTCCAGAATATCTTGCGGTAGCTCCTAATCATATGAATAAATTTATTTTCTTATCTCTTTTTGAGCGCTCGTACTACTTACACGAGGGCTATATCATTTCGTCACGATGTCTGTATTTTTCGAATTTTGAGCCGAAAATGGTCTTACACGACTATGTTCGATTCACAGATGACGAATCCGTCGGAAAATTCGAGTCTGTCCGTCCGGCCGTCCGTATACACGATAACTCTCGAACGGAATGTTCTAGAAACTTGAAATTATCAGGGTAGGTTGGAATCTCGAATGCCGAGGTTAAGTTCGTTATTGGGCAAAATCCGCCTAAGGGTTCCGTAAATATGGCCGCTCGAAGTTTTGTTTTCCTGATTAATTTTAAACTACAGATTCGATCGAGATAAAATTTTGCACTTTAATGGAAAATGAGGTGTTCAAGCTATACTCCGTCTAAGAATTATTGACATCTCGGTTGGCTGTGAAAAATCGAATTTAAGTTGGTAATAGACTATTCAGTGATATTTTGGGTTGCTGAATTCAGGTTGGTATAGGAATAACACTAACATTACCCATAGAAATTTTGCTTTGATGACTATTTATTTTATCGAAGATATTGGTGAATATGTAATTATAAAAATTTGCTCTGAATTTGATTATTTTTTGTCTTATGCTATTAAAATGGCTGGAATTGACCAGGATACATCGCGCCTAATAAGAGAACGCCAGGCAGTTTGTCGGTGTTACTTCGAGTTTTTCAAAGATTTTGCATATATTTCCGCTAGTGTTTCAGGTAAACTGTTATTCACCGACTCAAAGTGTATTTCGATTGATCAATGTCTCTTAAGTTTCAGATTTCACCAAGCCCTGTCCGTAGAATATTAGCATGTTATTATAGCCTGGAATTAGCAGTGGAAGAAAACCTGTGCGATACGATTATTCCTTCAAAGAGACATTGAATGACTTTGTTTTTGCTAGAATTAAAAACAATGAATATATCAGTTTAGATATCCTTTTCGAACTGGCCAAAGAGCACCTAGATTTCAATTGATCGAAGTCAACATTATATTATATCATAAAAAAAATTGGATACAAATACAAAAAAGTTGATCGAAGGAAAATTCTTATTGATAAACAGAAAAATATAATAAAAATAGTACGATATTGTGATAAATACCGAGAATACATGGAACAAAACGTGAAATTCATTTATCTAGATGAAATTTGGATATTCAAATTTGTCAGTGGACACTAGAAAATAATCCAAAAGGTATGCCGAGTATATTCAAGGGTAAAGGCAAAAGGTGCACTATTTTGAATGCTGGAACAATTGATGGATTTTTACCTGGATGTGATCCAATTCTTGACAGTGGTATTAATGATAAAGATTACTATGAATGGTGAATTATTTCATAAATGGGTTATTGAAGCCTCCCCTGCTAAAGGATGCCCATCCATAGGATTTTGTCAGCTTATTCAATAAACACATCCAAATCACTACGTGGAAACAAAGTTTTCAATATTTTTATTTTGGCTCTTGTATCATTCATAGATATTTTAAGTTTATTGATTATACTTATACTGTATGGTACCCTGTTCACATTCCCTCTGCTAATATACATGCTATATTCAAAAGTATACTGAATAATTGTAAAAATGCTCGTCAATTATAATATTTTCAATAATTCATGGACAGTTTTAATGAATGAAAATAAAAATTAACTTTCTTGAAGTATTCAACAACTAGCAATAAATAATTCACAAATTGGTTCATATATTGATAGTTCGGTACAGATTTCATTTCAAAATTCTTCATGTACTACATAGATTCTTAATTTTTGTTTCTCTTTTATTTCTTAATACATTATAACGTTTTTTTCAATCCATTGTTTTGGCCCTGTGCTTGCGAAGTATCCAAAAATTTTTTTTTGTTGCACCACTAGCTACCTGCTAGAATTCCATTAATTTTCCTTATTGAATCCTGCCATAAAATGGTACTCTTATAGTTATATGGTTAGAATTTTGCAAGATTTCCAATACCAATAAATATTGAATGGTCCTGAGTGAAAATAAATATTTATTTGAATGATCTTCAATTTTCCATGGTTGACTTTTATATCAGATAATTTCATATGAAAACATTCCACGATATTTTTGCGCTTGCACACCTGAACTCCCATGTAGAAACTGCAATCGATATATACCGGCTTAATTATTCGATAATTCCAATAATTCGTATACTCAACAACTCAACACTTTTCTAGGTTATATTTATGTTTTATTTCTATGATGAAAACAGTAACTTTTTTGTAACTAGAAATTAAGCCTCGACTGGACGTTCATGGCCTGCTTCGATGTCAATAATTCTTAAATGGACTATACATGCAAAATTTTGTTTAGCTCGCATCAACAGAACCATAGAAACCATAGAAAATTGTAACTTTTGAACGGAAACGCCTAGGGACTTGAAATTTTCAGGATAGGTGTGGATCTCGATTGTCGTGATCACTTTCATCTATGAGCAAAATTATACCAGGGGTTCCGTAAATATGGTCGTTTAAAATTTAGTTTTCTTGATAATTTCCAAACTACAGATTCGATCGTGACGAAATTTTGTTCACTTATGGAGAATGATATATTCAACCTACATTTCTCTAGATCGCATGACCAGAACCATAGAAACCATAGAAAATCATGACTTTCGAACGGAAAGGCCTAGGGACTTGAAATTTTCAGGATAGGTGTAGATCTGAAATGTGGCGTTCACGTTTTTCAATGAGCAGAATAATACTAGGGGTTCCGTAAATACGGTCGTTTGAAATTTTGTTTTTTCGATCATTACGAAACTACGGATTCGATCGAGTTGAAATTTTGTATTTTAAACGAGAATGACATATTAAAGCAACATTTTGTCCAGATCTCATGACCAGAACCATAGAAACCATAGAAAATTATAACTTACGAAGGAAAAGGCCTAGGAACTTGAAATTTTCAGGGTGGGTTTGGATCGCGAATTTCACGGTCATGTTTATCAATGAGCAAAATTAGACTAGGGGTTCCGTAAATATGGCCGTTCAAAATATTCTGTTCCTGATAATTTCTAAACTACCGATTTGATTGGAATGAAATTTTGCAACTAGCTGATGAATAATGTATTCAAACTACGTGCGAAATTTTGTCCAGATCGCATCACCAAGACCATAGATACCGTAGAAAATTTTAGCGATTCATCGAAAAAAAAATTGGTCACCTAAAGCACTGACTCGAAGTCTGGATTATCGCCTTAGTTTGAAAATTCGTTTGACAGCTGTCCAAAATTTCCTCAATTGGTTTCCAAAACTGGAAAATGCGAATCTACCTACCAGGTGCATGTACGAGCGCCCAAAAGCTCCTGCCTTCACGGCAGGGCTTTTCGTAATTTTTGATATTTGAAAAATAATTCAATGACCTCCATATTTCATTACACTGTTCTGAATTTCTGATTCATCCGATTATACTTTTCGGAGATATTGGGGAAAAATATGTCAAATTTCGTGGGTTTTCTTCGGTATAATTGTTATTTCCGGAGTGACTCCCAAAATACTACTTATTCAATCACGATGAAACTTGGTGACTTGCTGAGCTAATGCACAAGTTTGTGCAAAATTTAGTGATGATCGTGTCATTAAAACAATTTGAAAAATAATTCAAAATTACTTTTTTCAAATATTTTATATTCTGCGTTCTTGTAATCATAGTGTCCTCACGAAATTCTGCATGAACCTTCAAATTATCATTTTTGAGCAATCTTTCTACTTACACGAGGGCGATATCCTTTCGTCACGATGTCTGTTTTTTTCGAATTTTGAGCCGAAAATGGTCTTACTGACAAGGTTCGACTCACTGATGACGAATCCGTCGAGAAATTCGAGTCTGTTCGTGCGGCCAGCCGGCCGTATACAGGATAACTCTCGAACGGAACAACCTAGAAACTCAAAATTTCAGAGTATGTTCGTTTTTGGGCAAAATTTGACCAGGGGTAATGTAAATATGGTCGTTTGAAATTTTGTTTTCTTGATAATTTCACAACTACTGATCCGATCGTGACGAAATTGTGTATTTTAATGGATAATGATATATTCGAGCTACATGCAAAACTTTGTCTAGATCGTATGACCAGGACCATAGAAATCATAGAAAACTATAACAATCGAACGGGAACCCCTAGGGACTTGAAATTTTCAGGATATGTGTTGGTCTCGAATGTCGCAGGAACGTTCATCATTGAGCAGAATTAGACTAGGGTTTCCGCAAAAATGATCGTTCAAAATATCTTTTTCTGATAATTTCGGAACTACTGATTGTATTGTAATGACATATTGCACAAAGATGAAGAATGGAGTATCAAAACTAATTCAGTCTGGCCGTCCGTCCGTATACACAATAACTCTCGAACGGAATGACCTAGAAACTTGAAATTTCAAGTGTAGGTTCAAATTTTGAATGACGCGGTTAAGTTTTTTATTGGGCAATATTCGACCAGGTATTCGGTAAATATGGCCGTTTGACATTTATTTTTCCTGATGCATTTCAAAACTACGGATTCGTTCGTGACGAAATTTTGTATTTTAACCGAGAATGATATATTCGAGCTACATTTTCTCTAGATCGCATAAAACCGGAACCATTTTAAATTCCAACGAATTATTGAATGAAAAATCCTTATAATTTTGTAACAGTTGATTCGGCATAGTTGACAATAAGCTGCTGTAATATTTTTGACAGCTGTCTGAAATATCTTCAATTGGTTTCTAGAACGCGAAAATCCACCTACAAGGTGGATGAACGAGCGCTCAAAAGCTACTGACTTCACGGCAGTGCGGATCGGAGATGAAACAAACTGTTTCCTTAGATATCTCACCAATTTTTGCATTGAAAATTGAATTGGCTAATTTTTCGAGCACATGAATTTTTTTATGGATATTTCTGTAAAATTGTCAATTTTCATCATAAGTTTCAATGCATCGTGGAATTTATTCTTTGTAACTAAAACTAAATGGCTTATGTCATTAAAAAAATTACGAAAAGCACTGACGTAAAGGCAGGATCTGTAGCTCGTACATGCACCTTGTAGGTAGATTCGAATTTTCCTGTTTTAGAAATCAATTGAAGGAATTTTCGACAGCTGTCAAAAATATTCTGAAACTTAGGCGAAGCTCCAGACTTCATGTCAGTGCTTCAGCTGATCAATTTTTTTTCGATAATTCGCTAGAATTTTCTACGGTATCTACGGTGATCTATGGTGATGCGATCTGGACAAAATTCTGAACGTAGTTTGAATAAATTATTCCTCAGCTAGGTGCAAAATTTCATTCCAATTCGGACAGTAGTTTCGAAACTTTCAGGGAAAAAATATGTTGAACGGCCATATTTACGGAACCCCTAGTCTAATTTTGCTCATTGATGAACGTGACCGCTATATTCGCGATCCAAACCAACCCAGAAAATTTCAAGTTCCTAGGCCTTGCCGTTCAAAAGTTACAATTTTATATGGTTTCTATGGTTCTGGTCATGCAATCTGGACAAAATATAGCTTCAATATATCATTCCCGATTAAAATACAAAATTTCATCTCCATCGAATCCGTAGTTTCGAGATGATCGAGAAAAAAAAATTTTAAACGACCGTATTTACGGAACCCCTAGTATAATTCTGCTCATTTATGAACGTGAACGCGACATTTCAGATCCACACCTATCCTGTAAATTTCAAGTCCCTAGGCTTCTCCGTTCGGAAGTTATGATTTTCTATGGTTTCTATGGTTCTGGTCATGTGATCTGGAGAAATGTAGCTTGAATATATCAATCTCCATTAGTATACAAAATTTCGTCACGATCGAATCTGTAGTTTTGAAATTTTGAAATTATCAAGAAAACTGAATTTCAAACGACCATATTTACGGAACCCCTAGTAAAATTCTGCTCATTTATGAACGTGATCACGACATTTGAGATCCATACCTATCCTGAAAATTTCAAGTCCCTAGGCGTTTCCGTTTAAAAGTTACAATTTTCTATGGTTTCTATGGTTCTGGTCTTGCGATCTGGACAAAATTTCACAAGAAGCTTGAACACCTCATTCTCCATTTGAGTGCAAAATTTCATCTCAATCAAATCTTTAGTTTTCAAGTAATCAGGAGAACAAACTTTGAACGGCCATATTTACGGGACCCCTGGTGGAATTTGGCCCATTAACGAACTTAACCGAGGCATTCGGGAGCTGAACCCACACTGAAAATTTCAAGTCTCCAGGTTGTTCCGTTCCAGAGTTATCGTGCTTACGGACGGCTGGATAGACGGACAGACTCAAATTTTCCGACGGATTCGTCATCAGTGCGTCGAACATAGTCGTTTGAGACCATTTTCGGATCAAAATTCGAAAAACACAGACATCGTGACGAAATTATATAGCCCTCGTGTAAGAAGTACGAGCGCTCAAAATGTCTTGTGCCATCTTCACATTCGGCTGACCTCTATATTTTCTAGAGCTATGAACTTGATAATTTTGTAGAGTTGAAATTCAATGAACAAATAATTTTTCTTCAATTCTGGCTTCCAGATCTTCTACATTTATCTTTATGCTGGCAGTATCACATTTTTATGTTACATGTGCATGGTACAATTCAGAGAAAAATCGATAAGAATAAGTTTATATGAAATGCAAAGTGAGTGAACCAAAAAAATAGGCACCTATAAAACCAATATCTTAATATTTGAAGGTTCAGTTCCATTGTCATTCGAGGAGGCGGAACCGGAAAACATCAACCAGCCTGTGAAATATGGTAGTTTCTATTTAAGAATGGGGGTAACAGGTGAGAAATATTTTTTTTTTAATTCAGACTTCAGCTGGAAATTTTGCAGGATTCGGAATAGGATCAGTGATATATTCAGGATTTCAGTTCGCACAATATTTTGAGTATTCGTCTAAAAACGATTGTGGACACCCTGTGAAGGCCATAAAACCTTGTCTTCGCATAATTTTTGTTCTTATGCAGATTTTTTTCGTTTTATCTACGAACAATGTGAGTATTTCTATATCTAATATATAAAATTCTCGTGTCCACAGTGTTCGTTGCCATACTCCTCCGAAACGGCTTAACCGATTTTGATGAAATTTTTTGTGCTTATCCGGTATCTATGAGAATCGGCCAACATCTATTTTTCATCCCCCTAAATGTTAGGGGTAGTCCACCACTAAATTTTTTTTTTTTATTTTTTAGACAAAAGTTCTAATTTCTATTTTTTTATGATACAACATACAAAAATACATACAATCCCCAATTTTCACCCTTCTACGATCAACCCTTATTTTTTAATAGCCAGAACAACGAGAGGCCGAAGGCCTCGAGCAATTTTGAAATTGCGAAAAATGGGAGAGACCGGGGGCGCGAAGCGCCCCCCGCGTTTTCGAGAGGGAGAAACGGGCTTTCCTAAGGTAAGAGAGGCCGAAGGCCTCGAGCAATTTTGAAATTGCGAAAAAAGGGAGAGACCGGGGGCGCGAAGCGCCCCTTGCGTTTTCGAGAGGGAGAAACGGGCTTTCCTAAGGTAAGAGAGGCCGAAGGCCTCGAGCAATTTTGAAATTGCGAAAAAAGGGATAGATATGGCAAAACAACGTTTGCCGGGTCAGCTAGGTTAGGTTAGGTTAGGTTTAGGTTAGGTTATTTTGAGACGAGAGGCCGAAGGCCTCGAGCAATTTTGAAATTGCGAAAAAAGGGAGAGATATGGCAAAACAACGTTTGCCGGGTCATCTAGTATATATATATATGTTTAGTTTGATGTTTTCACGGATGGAAATATGCTATAGACTCATTTTTGAGCGCTCGTACTACTTACACGAGGGCTATATCATTTCGTCACGATGTCTGTATTTTTCGAATTTTGAGCCGAAAATGGTCTCAAACGACTATGTTCGACTCACTGATGACGAATCCGTCGGAAAATTCGAGTCTGTCCGTCCGGCCGGCCGGCCGTCCGTAAGCACGATAACTCTCGAACGGAACAACCTAGAGACTTGAAATTTTCAGTGTGGGTTCAGTTCCCGAATGGCTCGGTTAAGTTCGTTAATGGGCCAAATTCCACCAGGGGTTCCGTGAATATGGCCGTTCAAAGTTTTGTTTCCCTGATTACTTGAAAACTACAAATTTGATCGAGATGAAATTTTGCACTCAAATGGAAAATGAGGTGTTTAAGCTACATGTGAAATTTTGTTCAGATCGCATGACCAGAACCATAGAAACCATAGAAAATTGTAACTTTTGAACGGAAACGCCTAGGGACTTGAAATTTTCAGGATAGGTGTGGATCTTGAATGTCGTTATCACGTTCATCTATGAGCAACATTATACAAGGGGTTCCGTAAATACGGTCGTTTGAAATTTTGTTTTCTCGATTAATTTGAAACTACGGATTCGATCGAGATGAAATTTAGTATTTTAATCGAGAATGATATATTGAAGCAATATTTTGTCCAGATCGCATGACCAGAACCATAGAAACCATAGAAAATTCTAACTTTTGAACGGAAAGGCCTAGGAACTTGAAATTTTCAGGGTGGGTTTGGATCGCAAATTTCACGGTCATGTTCATCAATGAGCAAAATTAGACTAGGGGTTCCGTAAATATGGCCGTTCAAAATATTTTTTTCCTGATAGTTTCGAAACTACCGATCGGATTGGAATGAAATTATGCACCTAGCTCAGGAATAATGTATTCCAACTACGTGCAAAATTTTGTCCAGATCGCATCACCAAGACCATAGATACCGTGGAAAATTCTAGCGAATTATCGGAAAAAAATTGATCAGCTGAAGCACCGACATGAAGTCTGGAGTTTCGCCTAAGTTTCAGAATTTTTTTGACAGCTGTCAAAAATTCCTTCAATTGATTTCTAAAACTGGAGAATGCGAATCTACCTACAAGGTGCATGTACGAGCGCTCAAAAGCTCCTGCCTTCACGGCAGTGCTTTTCGTAATTTTTTTTGGGATTTGTTCCGTGTAGAAATAATCGTAATTTAAAAACTTCGACTTTATTTCAACGTTTCGACTACAATCACAATGTGTCTTTTTCAAGAAATGCGTGTCATACTGAATGCCATTTAGACTCAGTTCTTCTTCTTCTTAAATTATATCGCGGCTGTACTTCTTTTGTTTCATTGGTCTCATCAAACAAAGACAAACAATCATCTGATGGAAACAGAAGCAGGGCGCAGCCTCGGAATGGTAGGGATGAGAGATATATATAAATATATAAATTGTTATGGTTCAAATTTTGAAAATAATAATTTCAAATTTCATTAAAGAACCACTAACAATATTCTTATAATTTTGTTTTTCAATTTTTCTTCTATTTTTCCCGTGACTCTTTTTAAGGGGGTTCTCAAGGTGCACAAATGAATTCATTTTTGTTTACAACAACTTATTATTTAAATTCAATAAACTAATTCTAATAATTTTATAAATTCTAAATTATGACTCCTATCGAACAAAATATAAATTAAAAACTCACAGTAAACAGCTTACTCTAAATATAGTTCATAAAATGTAAGCTTCAAATTTCTCCTCCGTTTCGTAGAGAATATCTTTGAATTCAGTGATTGATCCTATAAGATCTATTGCCTCGGGTTCCACTAATATTTCTGGTATGAGCTGTTGGGACAGTTTTATCCCACAGTTCTCTTCTAAACTGTGAAATCAGCAATGAATATACTGCAGCTCGATTCCAGTATCTCCTTGAACCTCGAATTCGAATGCTTTCAACAACCAACAGCCATCTGAATCTCACCAAATCAACAACTTCATGATGTCAGGCTGCATAAATCTTCGATAATCTTTCGTTATCAAATCTCAATTTCAATAATACAATTCAAAGAAGTTTTTTCACACTGACTTTTTTTACAATTGTCAAAAAAAATTGGCTTGCTTAATTCTAATAATTTAACAACAATTTCTATGGTAACATTTTAAATAATCTGAGCCCCCTTTAAAAAGAAAATTCATATTTTAATCATTCATCGAATTTTGTTTGGTGATATATTTTGACTTTATTTTTCATTCTTGGATTTCCATGACAATTCCCCAAATTAAATATTTAATAATTTCAAATATTGAAATTTCTTGATTAATTTGTAATTTATAACTCGAATAATGACAAAAATTTTCTTGATAAGCATTGTTTGTTTTTTAATTGGATTTATATATGAACATCATTTATGTCGAAAAATTTTTTTATAATATTTCTCCCCACTTCTCTTCTACTTTGTTCCGTCTTTTTTTGAGCGCTCGTACTACTTACACGAGGGCTATATCATTTCGTCACGATGTCTGTATTTTTCGAATTTTGAGCCGAAAATGGTCTCAAACGACTATGTTCGACTCACTGATGACGAATCCGTCGGAAAATTCGAGTCTGTCCGTCTGTCCGTCCGTCCGTCCGGCCGTCCAACCGGCTGGCCGTATACACGATAACTCTCGAACGGAATGTCCTAGAAACTTGAAATTTTCAGGGTAGGTTCGAATCTCAAATGCCGCGGTTAAGTTCGTTATTGGGCAAAATTCTCCGAGGAGTTCCGTAAATATGGCCGCTCGAAATTTTGTTTTCCTGATTACTTTGAAACTACAAATTCGATCGAGATGAAGTTTTGCACCCTTATGGAAAATGAGGTGTTCAAGCTGCATGCAAAATTTTGTTCAGCTCGCATCACCAAAACCATAGAAACCATAAAAAATTGTAACTTTTGAACGGAAACGCCTAGGGACTTGAAATTTTCAGGATAGGTGTGGATCTCGATTGTCGTGATCACTTTCATCTATGAGCAAAATTATACAAGGGGTTCCGTAGATACGGTCGTTCGAAATTTAGTTTTCTTGATAATTTCCAAACTACAGATTCGATCGTGACGAAATTCTGTATACTAATGGAGAATGATATATTCAAGGTACAATTCTCTAGATCGCATGACCAGAACCATAGAAACCATAGAAAATCATAACTTCCGAACGGAAAGGCCTAGGGACTTGAAATTTCCAGGGTGGGTTTGGATCGCGAATATCGCGGTCAAGTTCATCAATGAGCAGAATTAGACTAGGGATTCCGTAAATATGGCCGTTCAAACTATTTTTTTCCTGATAGTTTCGAAACTACTGATCGGATTCGAATGAAATTTTGCACCTGGCTGAGGAATGATGTTTTCAAAGTACGTGCAAAATTTTGTCCAGATCGCATTACCAAGACCATAGATGCCGTAGAAAATTCTAGCGAATTATCGAAAAAAAATTGATCCGCTGAAGCACTGACATGAAGTCTGGAATTTCGCCTAAGTTTCAGAATTTTTTTGACAGCTGTCAAAAATTCCTTCAATCGATTTCTAAAACTGGAAAATGCGATTCCACCTACAAGGTGCATGTACGAGCGCTCAAAAGCTCCTGCCTTCACGGCAGTGCTTTTCTAAATTTTTAATGGAAGTCTTCTTTGGCGCAGGTTTATGACCTCTTTTAATAATTTTTTTCTTTTTATTGTTCATCTTATGAGCTCGTTTTTGCTTCTGGGAATTATCATCGATTTCATCATACATTGGGGAACTCTCATCTTCTTCGCTGTCATCAAATTTTGCCTTTTTACGTTTGTCACCTCTTTGTCTTAATTTTGTATAATAAAATCTATAAAATTTCTGGATTTCTGTCTGTATCAGCTCAATTTTGCCTGATTTTTTGTATATCAACTTGATATCCCCTTTCTTGAATCTGTATATAGAATTTTCTATTCTATGAATATTTCGAAAACAATATTTTCCTATTTCTGTTTCAGAACTATCCTCTTTAGTTCCTTTCTTGTCATCATAAGATTCAAAACCATTTTCTTATTCTTTATTATATGATGAGACTTGTAATTTCTGCATATTAATTTCATTCAATTTCATATATTCTTCTGCATTTTCTATTATTACTGTAAGTTCTTTGTCTTTCTCAAAATCAATTATTTCTTCTTCAATTTTATTCTCAAGTCTGTTTTCCCATAAATAAATTCTTTCTTTGGTTTTCTTCAGTTCCCTTGAATTCTCTTCTATTTTAGTCTCTAATCTCTCTGAAATTTCTTCCATTTTTTCAAATTTTTTATTAATGTCCAGTTTCAAACTTTCTGTAATACCTTTTATTTCTTCCATCTTTTGATTCAAACTTTCTGAATTTTCTTTCATTTCTTGTTTCATCTCCATTAATAAATTAATTAATACATTTGATTCTGTTTTGTTTTGTTCTTCTCCGCTTCTCTGTATTTTATCTTCTTCATCTCCTTTTTCCCCAATCAAAGTTTTACTCCTAGTTTCCATGTTGAAAAACAAATGCTTATTTTTTTTTTAAATATTATTCAAAATAAATTTTATGAATCCGAAAAATAAATTCAAATCAATCACCTTTTTCGAACCAATAATCACCTTGTTCAAGCCACGCGTTGGGCGCCAAAATTGTTATGGTTCAAATTTTGAAAATAATAATTTCAAATTTTATTAAAAAACCACCTGAAACAGAAGATAAAAGTTTTAGAGAGCCGGATACATCGCTATAACGAAAGGGTTAAACGATATGCAAACAACAGACTGTTTTATACCAACCAAAAACAGTTCTTCCGAAATTTGGAAGGAAACGAGAATCTTGAATCAGCCAAACTTGAGGTGAAACACGCCCATCAATACTGGTCTAACATCTGGTCAGAGAAAACAACTCATGATGTGAAAGCGTACTGGATTGAAGAAGCGCGATCTAAGATCCGAAGCGCTCGAATGGCTGACATAGTTGTCGATGTTGCAGATATAGTTGACGCTCTGAGAAAGGCTAAGAACTGGGCAGCTCCGGGGATTGATAAGATCCAGAATTATTGGTGGAAATATTTCACTTCCATGCACCAACCTCTGCAAGAATTTTTCCGGGGCGCCTTGTCTGACCCTTCCATAATTCCGGAATTTTTCGCCAGAGGCATAACGCACCTAATAGCTAAAGGGGACGATCCCACTAATCCCAAAAACTATCGCCCGATCACGTGCCTACCGACCGTCTACAAGATCTTCAATTCCATCCTAACTAAACACACCAACGAACATCTGAGGAGACATGGACTGATGGCTCACGAGCAAAATGCATGCCGTGTGAAAACCAAGGGGTGTAAAGAGCTACTCATCTCTGATTATATCCTGACCAAACAGGCTCGGAAAAAGCTCAGGAATATATCTGTCGCGTGGGTGGACTACCAAAAAGCCTTCGATTCGGTCCCCCACTCCTGGCTTTTGGAGGTGCTGAGGATGCACGGGGTCGCTGGAAATATCATTACGATCTTGAAACATCTCATGAAGACCTGGAGGACAACATTGCTGGTGAAAAGTGGTAGTCGTACAGAGGAGTCAGAGCAGGTTCGCATTTGTCGCGGAATCTTCCAGGGAGACAGCCTCAGCCCTTTATGGTTTTGCCTTGCCCTTAATCCTTTAAGCATGCTCCTCAAGAACACAAAATATGGGTACGTCATAGATAAAGAAGGAAAATAAACATCACACACCATCTATACATGGGCGACCTCAAGTCTATCTATTGGTATGCGAATGAGTACTGATAAATGCGCAGTCCTTGAGGTGAGGAGAGGAAAGATACAGAATGCGGGGCAGCAAACAACCCTCATGACCAATCTCACCATACCGAATATGAACAACGATGATTCGTACAAGTACCTAGGAATTCGGCAGGCGCTTGAGATAAATGTTTCACCAATGAAACAATTTTTCAAAGAAAAATTGCTCGGACGAATAAATTTGCTCCTGAAATCGAGATTCAACTCAAGATCCCTGTTTACCGCCATTAACATATGGGCGATGCCATGTATGACCTATTCATTTGGCGTGTTGACCTGGTCGACGACCGAGCTCCGTGAATTAGATAGAGCTGTGAGATCCGCTCTCACCAGATGTGGAATTCACCATCCTCATTCGTCCACAATCAGACTCTACCTCCCACGACACCAGGGAGGAAGGGGTCTACTCAATATCGAGGCCACTCACCATAGAAATATTGAAAGCCTGAGGAAACATTTTTATAAAAACACCTCACCTCTTTTCCAGGCTTTGTGTGAAGCTGACGACAATATCTCAGCACTCAATTTGGCTCAACCATAAAAACCCAACTGAAGAACTAACATCGGAATGGAAATCCAAGGCCCTTCATGGAGTTAGCCCCCATGGCAGGTACCCTGGTCACCTGGAAAATTATAATGTGAGTAGGCTGGAAACACTAGAGTACTTACGCGCAGGATATCTCTTTCCGGAAACGGAGGGTAGACTCATTGCAATCCAGGACCAGGTGATGCCTACTAGAATGTACCTGAAACATATAGCGAAGAAAGATATACCATCTGACCGATGCAGAAAATGTCTCCAAGCTCCCGAATCGATACAGCATATGCTATTTTCATGCTCAATTATGGAACCTAGGGATTATCTCGAGAGACACAACGACATGGCCAAGTTGTATCATCAGCAGATCGCACTCCGTTTCGGGCTTGTTCATGGTGAGGTTTGACAACATCTGTATCAGCCTCAGACTCTTCTGGAAAATGATCAGTGCAAACTGTACTGGGATGCTACGATGAGCACTGCCCTGGGTGTAGCTCACAATAGACCAGATATTACGGTTTTCGATAAGAAGAAGAATACGTGCCTGCTGCTTGATGTCTCCATACCAGCGGACGAGAACATCGCTAGAGCTTACACCGAAAAGCTCAGCAAGTATGGAGATCTGGCATTCCAACTGAAGGAGCTACACAAACTAAGGTCTATCAGCATTCTCTCTTTGATAATGTCGGTGAATGGACTGATTGAGAGACACCTTGTCGAGAATACCGAACGAATTTGTTTAGACAAGAAATTGGTATCCCATGCGCAGAAGCAGGTCATCCTTCAAACTGTTCGAATAGTCAGAAAGTTCTTGCAGAGTCCGTAGCGAGTTACCAACTGCCTTGGCGGATTGTCGCTCGGCAGGTGGTGAATTGAATCCCGAACAACAGTGAGAAAAAAAAAATATATATATATATATATATATAATTACATAATGCCAACCCTGTATATTGCAGATGAACTCCTTATCTATTCTTATTCGAATATTCATATCCCTTGTTACATTTTGATGACACATCATTTTGAACACGCCACGTGTGTGGGTGTATATTTGTCCCATTGTTCGATACAGTTTGTCGCAATTAATTTGAGATAAGAAATGTTATAAATACCTCTCAAGACGAATTGGTCGTCAATAATTAAGTGCATTTCTTCCTAGCTAATTGTTAGAATAGGTAGAATATCTTCCGTTGTAAATAAACTTTTTTTTTTTAAAAGTCGGCTATCGCTCCAAAAACCTAATTGGCGACGAGGTATGGGATTGTGCCGGTTTTCGTGAAGAACTGTGTTTCGAAACTTCGTGCGTGAAAACGTAGTTATCGCTGCGCTAAGAACTTCCAAAACTTTCAGTTTCAACTGTTAAGGTGCCAAATACAGCAACCACGAGGAGAAAAGCCGTTGGAGCCCTGATTGTATGGGTAGCGTCTGCAACGACTCCAAAGAAACAACGTGGTGAGAATCCTATCTAGAAGCACTTTTATTATTCCCAGTCACTGAACCTGGTCCAAAGTCTTCAATCTTTTCCCACGGTTTTGAGCGTAAAACTTGTGTGAGTTTTCTCTAGGTTCCTTATAAAAAACCGATTACCAGAGTTTTTCCTAGGTTTCTTAATACAAAAAACCGATTACCAGACTTTTTCCTAGGTTTCTTATAAAATAAAAAACCGAATAAAATTAATTTTTTAAGTATAATAATAATTTTTCAAGATTACTTCCGTAATGCATTTTGAAATCCGGAAGAATACGAATAAGATGGCAGTCGCACCAGAACCAAATATGTTCGATAAATTAAAATTAATTGATTTATTTTCGAAATCAATAGTACCATTTGATGGTAATTCCGCGAATCTCGCAAGATTTTTGAATCATTGCGAAAGATTTTATAATAGGTTCCGATCTGCCGACGCGTTAATAAATGAAGCGATAATCGATATAATAAAAAGTAAATTGGTAGGAAATGCCAGTGCAATCGTAAGTTCCAATGAGAGAATTACAGATAACTGGAATAACTTGAAAGAATTTTTAAAGTTAAGATTTGAGGAAAAAATTAGCCTCACAGTTATGTTTTGGGATCTCCAGAATGCCCAAAGAATACGTGATGAGAATTACTTAGATTTTCTCGAAAGAATAGTAGATTTAAAAAATCAATACGATTCGCAAGTAGAATTGTCGATTTTACCGATTCTTGAAAAGGATCAAGTAACAAATATTGCTTCAAGAGTAGCAACTAGAGTTCTGCTCTATAATATTAACCCCAAATTAAGAACAGCCCTTAGAGGTCACGGAATTATGAATTATGACGATATAGTAAATTTTATTCGTCAAGATTATTACTTTTACCAACAACCGTTTATGCATTATAAAAATCAGAATAATCAGAGGAATTTTCCTCAACAAAATCAGAAGAATTTCAATCGAACTAAGCTAAATAATTCTCCGAATAATAATCGAGCAAACTTCCCAAGTAATAATTATAGAAGTTTTACTCATAATAATCAATCAAATTTTCCCCAATCTAGTCAAAATAATCAAAAAAATTTTTATCCAAATAATTCCCAACCCAGATTTCCATCTCAACCGATTAATTCCCAACAAAAACAAGTAAAAACTTATTTCCCGACAAATCAAGTTTTTGGAAATAATCCAAATACCTCTAATAATGAACGTAAAAATGAAAATGTTTTCAAACCTCATCCTAATCAAAGGATACAATCTCCCCCTTAAAAAAATGTCGATTCAGACAAGGAATTATCCCCAAAAGAGATCGAATTATTCTACACAATATAAACAAAGTCCCCAGAGACAATTTTTTAATAATCAACCCAATCCAAATATAATGATTGAAGAATTAACTAATATTGCGTCTACTTCGAAAGACCCGAGATTCAAAAAACGTGATTTAAACGAACGTTCATATCCAGAACGCAATAATTCAAGTAAATATTTAAATGAAAATTTTCGAGATCGTGCCATGAACGACTCATTGACTTAAATAATACATTAGATAACACGAACCAACTCCCCTATATCCAATTCCAATATCCTAAATGTAAACTTTTAATTGATAGTGGATGTTCAGTTTGTCTTATTGATCCAAAATTCGCGTATAATAATTTCCCTAAAAATATTTTTAATGAATCTAACTGCATGTTTCAAAAAACAAACTGCAAATGAAAAAGTTTCAATACCTTTATTCCCTGAATTTCAAATAGATGATTTTCATCCTTTTGTCGTATCCAAGTTCCATAAGAATTATGATGGTCTTATAAGAGCAGATTTTTTGAATAAATATGGACTTGATTTAGATTTTAAAAATCAATTATTGACTAATAATTATTGTCAAATCCCTTTTTATTATCAGCAAGTATGTCAGAAACCCCAAAATATCCCAATGGATCCTGAGTTTTCAAATATAATAAAACATAAAATTGATACGATCAACCAACACTTAGCAGATATCCAAAATATTTTGGAAGCATTTAAAGCGGATAATCTGAAAATTCAATTAAATGAATGTTCTCAATTATTAATTGAATATTTTTCATTCAACAATTCTCCCATGGTATTAATATTTTATATCATTTGTGTGCTACTTAAAATTTAATGTGCGAGCAAAATTAGATTTTGACTTTATTTATTTCTCTTTGATAATTCGAAATTAATTCTCATATTTTATTTAATTCAACTGGTACATATTGGTACATATCGTCCTTCATTGGAATAACATCCAATCATAACATGATAATTATTTTTAAGGGTTCCTTCCATTTGAGTTGGGATTATAATTCGTAAAATAATGAATTTCAATTTTATGGAGTTTACAAAAATCTTGGACTACGCCATTTTTAAATTCTAATCCATTGTCACACGTTATTTTATTGGGAATGCCGTAATGGCTAAAATACATCAATAATTTATCTACATTTTCAATTTGAAGAGTAATATGTTCTTTCTAGAGATTAATATTTGAGACGTAGGCTTTTCTTAACGCGTTTCATAATACATTCTTTCTATTGGAGATTAATATAATCGCGCTATTGTCTTATTGAGCAGGGCTGGCTCTAGTGACATTATAATCATGGGACTTTTCAATTCTTGACAATTCCAGACAATTCCATTTTTAAATTCGAATGTTTTGTTTAATATTCAAATCAAGGGATTTTTAATTCTTGAAATACGGAATAAAGTGTATAGAGCATTGTTGTTCAAAACATGCTTAAAGGAAAACACCATAATCTTTCTAATTCTTTATGTAATTACGAAGCGAATGAAAATGAGATTTATCTCAAATAATATTTTTAAGAAATATCGCTTTTGTGCAATCCTAATAATTAATTCGAAATTATATTTCGTAAAACTGGTATCTCTTATCTAAATGGAAATTATTTAGGTACCTGATATAAGGATTCATTTTTGAATCTATAACATAATTAAATATTTATGCCTTTTTTCCGTACTTTATAATAAGGAATAATTTTGGAAATTATTTTCGAAGATGGTGACTTTAACCTTTTCTTCGTATATGGGAATCTAAATATAGGATTCTTAACATTACGCTATCTGTCTCATTTAAATGAATATTTGTTTTATCGTTTGAATTCAACCATTTCAAACAAGCTTCATATTTTTCTTTATTTATTCGATTTTTAATCAACGATGAATCTTTTTCGATTCTATTTATTTCAATACTTTCAAGTTTTTTTATATTTGAATCATTTTCAATTCTATTCATTTCAGTTTTTTCGTAATAATTTGCATCTGTGGCATTACTGGCATTTGTCGCCATTCAATCATTTTTGATTCTATTCGTCATTGCGAATTCATTTATTTTTAACATTCGATCATTATCGATCCGATTCATCATTGCGAATTTATTTATTTTTAACATTGGATCATTATCGATCCTGTTCGTATCGAATTTATTCATTTTTATCATTCGATCATTTTTTGATTCATTAGTATTTCCTCCGATATTCCGATCCGGTAAGGAATATACAATTATCTTCATATTAGATTCCGCAAAAATATACTTTATCATACTTAAAATAATCTGCCAGTCCAATTTATCTAGACCGCATGCAATTCTGGGTAAAGCTGAGTATTTGTCATTATTATATTGACACAATTCTTTAAGATATAATATTGATTGGAAAACGGTTTCATATTCCGGTTTATCATAGTATAAATCTCTAGTAATTAAAAAATAAATATTTCGATCATCTATTTGGATCGTTGCTACTTCTCCTAGTAGCTTGTTTTGAGATTTTAAATTATCTATTTGACCAAATTTATTTTAAAATTCGAGGGCTATACCTCCGTTCATGTGAAAATCTCTGGAGACGCAATGTGCGAACGCATAATTTTTTGGCGATTTGAATAAATTACCTGTCTTTTCCGTTATCGTAGGGGAATCTTTAATATTTTTTAATTCATAATTTTTTACAAAATTTTTATAAGTCAATTTGTTATCTGACTCAATTACAATTCGACTGAGAGCATCAGCATTATTCGTTGAACCTTTCTTATAACGAATTTCATAATCAGATTCTTTCGGAACTTCACCTTGAGATAAAACAGAGCCTATCGCGAAACCTGACGCATCAGTTGAAGGAACAAATGGCTTATCGAAATCGGGGTATCTCAATACAGTGTGATTCAATGAATTTCTTTTACATATTTCGAACGCTTCGATATATTTCGGATCATCAATATTAATTTCAGAATCTTTCTTCAAACATGAAGTTAAGGGTTTCGTTATCTTTGCGAAATTAGGGATACATTTTTTATAATATCCTACGAGTTCAAGAAATGATTTCATTTCTTTAGGAGTTTTAGGAATTGGAAATTTAGCAACTGCTTTCAATATATTTGAACTAGGTACGATTCCTTCAGGGGTATTATTATCACTTGTTTTAATTTCAGTCTTGAAAGAATGACATTTATCTGATTGAATTTTCAGATTATCCGCTTTAAATGCTTCTAAAATATTTTGAATATCTTCTAAGTGTTGGTTTATCGTATCAATTTTATGTTTTATCATATTTGAAAACTCAGGATCCATTGGGATAATTTGGAGTTTCTGACATACTTGCTGATAATAAAAAGGGATTTGACAAAAACTATTAGTCAATAATTGATTTTTAAAATCTAAATTAAGTCCGTATTTATTCAAAAAATCTGCTCCTATAAGACCATCATTATTTCTATGGAACTTGTATACGACAAAGGGATGAAAATCATCAATTTGAAATTCTGGGAATAAAGGCATTAAAACTTTTTCATTAGCAGTTTGCTTTTTGAAACATGCAGTTAGTGTCGTAGATTCATTAAAAATATTTTAAGGGAAATTATTATACGCGAATTTTGGATCAATAAGACACACTGAACATCCACTATCAATTAAAAGTTTACATTTAGGATTTTGGAATTGAATATAGGGGAGTTGGTTCGTGTTATCTAATGTATTATTTAAGTCAATGAGTCGTTCATGGCACGATCTCGAAAATTTTCATTTAAATATTTACTGGAATTATTACGTTCTGGATATGAACGTTCGTTAAAATCACGTTTTTGAGCGCTCGTACTACTTACACGAGGGCTATATCATTTCGTCACGATGTCTGTATTTTTCGAATTTTGAGCCGAAAATGGTCTCAAACGACTATGTTCGACTCACTGATGACGAATCCGTCGGAAAATTCGAGTCTGTCCGTCCGTATACACGATAACTCTCGAACGAAATGTCCTAGAAACGCGAAATTTTCAGGGTAGGTTCGAATCTCGAATGCCGCGGTTAAGTTCGTTATTGGGCGAAATTCGCCAAGGGGTTCCGTAAACATGGCCGCTCGAAATTTTGTTTTCCTGATTAATTCGAAACTACAGGTTCGATCGAGAGGAAATTTTACACTCGAATGGAAAATGAGGTGTTCAAGGTACAAGCAAAATTTTGTTCAGCTCGCATCACCAGAACCATAGAAACCATAGAAAATTGTAACTTTTGAACGGAAACGCCCAGGGACTTGAAATTCGCAGGATAGGTGTGCATCTCGATTGTCGTGATCACTTTCATCTATGAGCAAAATTATACCAGGGGTTCCGTAAATATAGTCGTTTGAAATTTAGTTTTCTTGATTATTTCAAAACTACAGATTTGATCGTGACGAAATTTTGTTTACTAATGGAGAATGATATATTCAAGCTACATTTCTCTAGAACGCATGGCCAGAACCATAGAAACCATAGAAAATCATAACTTTCGAACGGAAAGGCCTAGGGACTTGAAATTTGCAGGATACGTGTAGATCTTAAATATGGCGTTCACGTTTATCAATTAGCAGAAATATACTAGGGGTTCCGTAAATACAGTCATTTGAAATTTTGTTTCTGGATAATTTCGAAACTACGGATTCGATCGAGATAAAATTTTGTATTTTAAACGAGTATGATATATTAAAGCAATATTTTGTCCAGATCGCATGACCAGAACCATAGAAACCATAGAAAATTATAACTTCCGAAGGGAAAGGCCTAACAACTTGAAATTTTCAGGGTGGGTTTGGATCGCAAATTTCACGGTCACGTTCATCAATGAGCAAAATTAGACAAGGGGTTCCGTAAATATGGCCGTTCAAAATATTTTTTTCCTGATAATTTCTTAACTACTGATTTGATTGGAATGAAATTTTGCACCTAGCTGAGGAATGATTTATTCAAACTACGTGCGAGATTTTGTCCAAATCGCATCACCAAGACCATAGATACCGTAGAAAATTCTAGCGAATTATCGAAAAAATATTGGTCAGCTGAAGCACTGATAAAGTCTGGAGTTTCGTCTAAGTTTGAGAATTTTTTTGACAGCTTTCGAAAATTCCTTCAATTGATTTCTAAAACTGGAAAATGCGAATCTACCTACAAGTTGGATGTACGAGCGCTCAAAAGCTCCTGACTTCACGGCAGTGCTTTTCGTAATTTTTTTTTAATCTCGGGTCTTTCGAAGTGGACGCTACATTAGTTAATTCTTCAATCATTATATTTGGATTGGGTTGATTATTAAAATATTGTCTATGAGGACTTTGTTGATATTGAGTAGAATAATTTGATCTCTTTTGGGGATGATTCCGTGTCTGAATCGACATTTTTTCAGGGGGAGATTGTATCCTTTGATTTGGATGAGGTTTAAAAACATTTTCATTTTTACGTTCATTGAAAGAGGTATTTGGATTATTTCCAAAAACTTGACGATTTGTCGGGAAATAAGTTTTTACTTGTCTCTGTTGGAAATTAATCGGTTGATATGGGAATCTCGGTTGGGAATTATTTGAATGAAAATTTCTTTGATTATTTTGACTAGATTGGGGAACATTTGATTGATTATTATGAGGAAAACTTCTATAATTATTAATTGGGAAGTTTGCTCGATTATTATTCGGAAAATTATTTTTATTAGTTTGATTGAAATTCTTCTGATTTTGTTGAGGAAAATAATAAATAATAATAATAATAATAAATTGGTTTATTTCTAGAAAAATAAACATTATACATCATCACAGAGGTGAATTATATTACAACCTGTATGTGACTCTAAAGTAAAAAAAATCTTGATACTATTCCAAGAGGATGAACATTGAAGGAAAACAAAACATGATATGTATTCTTATTCTCCGCAAAGAAAAAAATAAAAAAAAAGAAAAAAAACCATGACATCCAAGTAAGGGTAAAATGTTCGGGTAATGTTTCTGTCTTCATCGGTTATTTTTTTGTCGCATTCGAGTATAACTTCTTGTAATCATCCGGTATTATTGTATTATCGTCGGGCATCTCTTATCTCTAATCGGTAAGTACATTTTTTCCTTTTTTTTTTTTTAATATTTTATGGGAATCGGAATTATGTTTTCTATAGTTCAATCATTATTTATTAATATGTGTATTATATCTCTATTTCCAGCCTTCAATCGTCTCTTAAATTTCTTAATATTCGTTATATTTTTCAGCTGATCAGGGATTATGTTGAAAATTTTCGGTGCAAGATATGCAAAGCTTCTTTGGCCTATACTTTTGTTACACATAGGTGGTGGGTAAGTAAATCTTCCTCTCGTAGTATAGTCATGCTTTAACGTTGCGATGGGTATCTTCCCCAAGATGACGTTGGACAGAATTTTCAAAGCATACAATTGCCTCACATCTGGTACTCCTTACTCCTCAAACAACCTCTGGCTTGGAAAGCTACGGTTTTTCTTATGGACCATTTTTAATAACCACTTTTGGATTATCTCTAGAGATGTGGTTATTATAAGTACCACCCCATCCAACTATCCCGTAGGTGATCTGGGACTCAACTAGGGCTTGATAGAAAATTTTCAAGAATTTTTTTGATACCAGATGATTAGTCAAGTGCCTGAACTTGAAAAGAAGACTTCTCAGCTTGTTCACAACATTTTTTATATGTTTGTTCCATCTCATTTGAGAATTAATTGTTATTCCTAAATACTTTATATGTTTTGTTTCAGAAATGCAGAATTCACCATCAAAAACAAGATCTCCTAGATCTGGAAGACTCGAAGCATAAGAGCTGAACACCATAAATTTAGTCTTGTCTTTATTTAAAGTGAGCTTATTATGCTTGAACCAATTTATTATTTCTGGAAATTTCACTAGAACTTTTACTCTCAGTTCTTCCCATGTTTTTTCCCGGTATTGGATAACGGCATCATCAGCAAAGCAAATGGCATCTTCAGACTGCTTCACTTTGAGTAGGCTATTTATGTATATGAGAAATAGAACAGGACCTAATACAGTACCTTGTGGAACTCCGTATGTTATTATTTCTTCTTGACTCCTTGAGTCTCCAATTTCCACAACCTGCTTTCTATTTGACAAATAGCTCTTCAATAATTTGTACATCGAACCTCTAAATCCGTAAATTTTTAATTTCTGGAGTAGTCGAATATGGCACACTGTATCAAAAGCCTTACACAAATCCACAAATATACAAAGTGGAGGGATCGTTTTATCCAGACATTCGTACAGGTTCCCTGTCAGCTCTCTTATGGCATCTTCTGTTGATTTTCCCCTCAATGAATCCGTATTGTTTTTCGTCGATGATATTATATTTTTTTAAGTAGTCCATAATACGTGTTTTCATAGCCTTTTCCACTATCTTGGCCAGGTTCGATATCAGAGAGATGGGTCTGTAATTCATAACTTCGGATCGGTCTCCGCTTTTGTATACTTGCTTGATTATACCTGTTTTCAAATTATCAGGAAAACATCCCCTCTCAAAGTAGTTGTTTATAAGATGAACTAAAGGTGTCGATATTTCCGTTTTGACCTCTTTCAAAGTTTCAGATCTTATCATGACCAGCAGCCTTTCCGGATTTGAGCTGACCTATGATATTCTGCACTTCTACAGTGCCGATGGGAAATAAGTAGAAGGAATTATATTGAGAAGTATCTCTTTCTTTATACTCTTTAGGTGGATCGATTCTCTCAGCATTCTCTCCTATACCACTGAAATGTTTATTAAATATATCAGCTATTTCTGTCTCATCTTGGTTATAAACTCCTTCATACTTTATGTGTTTGATTTCCATTTTTGTATCTTTCGGACTTCCGCATAAATAATCCATACTTTTCCATACAGCCTTAGATTCATTTTGAGTTGTTTGCACTAATTTCTCCACATAATCTTGTTTTGAACTATTTATAAGTTTTCGAATTTCATTCTTACATTTATTGTAGTTAGATTTTACGATTGTATTATTAGGATCTTTCTTCAACTGCATATAGAGGTCATTGTTTATGTTGATTGCTTTTATGATACCAGGACTAATCCATTTTTTTCGAGGAGACGCATTTTTTTTATCTTTACAGAATGTGTGTTGTTATTTATATGTTCATTCAAAATTTCAATAAAAGAGCAAGTCATGTCATTCACGTTCTCTTTTTCATACATCAGTGACCATGTTTCATTTTGCAAATCTTCTCTTAATTTTACATAGTTCACATATTCCTTCACCTTTTTTTTCTCGTTTTTATGTAGCAAAGTTTGAGAATCTGAATCGATAGTAAGCATCGTTGAAAAATGATCAGTAATAAGATATTCCAATACGTAACCTTTAATGTGATGTAATCGGTTTTCGAGATTGACTTTTTTGAGGAATATATGATCTATACAGGAATTTCCGTCAGGTCTCGTGCACCTATTTATGATGGACATGAAGCCAAAAGAATATAAAATATTCTTATATTCGTCAACAAATTCATTTTCTGTGAATAAATTGATATTCACGTCTCCGATTAGCATGTGTGTTTTAATCTGGCACTTGATCTCCAAATAATTATATAGTTCTTTATTAAAGGTTAAAGGTTGCTTGGTTAAGGTTTGTTCTTAATATTTTGAACTCATTTCGTTGAATTTCGGTCAGGTCATTCGAAATGCTTACAGGTGTTTCCTTCAATTGTTTTGCTTTCGAAAATATGGTTCTCTTCTTCGATGTTGAAATCAACTCCACCTTGATAGGGGAATTTCCAGTTTTTCCCAATCTGTAGCAGTCACTAATGTCTGTTTCTGTCAATTCAACCTCTAACAACTTATTCAACTCATCACAAATTATCTTGGGCGCCACTTTACCTTCCGGGGTATTCAAACCAAAGATGATTACATTGTTCTTTCTATTTATTCGATCAACGCTTTCAATTTTTTCAGTTAGTGTAAAATTTTCTCTTTCCAGTTGGTCGATTCTATTCTGGAGGGAATGAATCTCCAGCACTAATCGTGTTTCGGTAGCTGCGATTGACCTATTCACTTCCTTCTTGCTGCGGATTATTTCTTCGTATAATTGCTTCGGTGTGAAGTCCTCGTTGGTATTCGTAGTAGTTCTATCCCCCGTCATTACAAACTGAATACTATTGTGTGTGGTAGCCTTTAGGATATTTTCCCTTCCGCACTGTTTACATATGCAGGTTTTGTTTTTCCTGCGTAGTTTGATTAATATTTCCAGTCAAAATCAGAAAAGTGGTCACTAATTCCCCTTCATAATACTATTGTGAAGTAAATCACAGAAATTTGTCTTCTGCACTATTTATTTGTATATGACGCACAAAACTAAAATACCTAACTTTGTAACTACTGTATGCTTGCTTTACTTGTACTACGGAGCGCAATTCCAATATGTTCACCTCACGGAATCTCACGTGTGATCTTTGATTTTTCTGATTTTTGAGCGCTCGTACTACTTACACGAGGGCTATATCATTTCGTCACGATGTCTGTATTTTTCGAATTTTGAGCCGAAAATGGTCTCAATCGACTATGTTCGACTCACTGATGACGATTCCGTCGGAAAATTCGAGTCTGTCCGTCCGTCCGGCCGGCCGTAAGCACGATAACTCTCGAACGGATCAACCTAGAGACTTGAACTTTTCAGTGTTGGTGTGGATCTCGAATGTCGAGATCACGTTCATCTATGAGCAACATTATACAAGGGGTTCCGTAAATACGGTCGTTTGAAATTTTGTTTTATCGATAAATTCGAAACTTCGGATTCGATCGAGATGAAACTTGTATTTTAATCGAGAATGATATATTGAAGCAATATTTTGTCCAGATCGCATGACCAGAACCATAGAAACCATAGAAAATTGTAACTTTTGAACGGAAAGGCCTAGGAACTTGAAATTTTCAGGTTGGGTTCGGATCGCGAATATCGCGGTCACGTTCGTCAATAAGCAAAATGAGACTAGGGGTTCCGTAAATATGGCCGTTCAAAATATTTTTTTCCAGATAGTTTCGGAACTACTGATCGGATTGGAATGAAATTATGCATCTAGCTGAGGAATAATGTATTCAAAGTACGTGTAAAATTTTGTCCAGACAGCATCACCAAGACCATAGATACCGTAGAAAATTCTAGCGAATTATCGAAACAAAATTGATCAGCTGAAGCACCGACATGAAATCTGGAGTTTCGCCTAACTTTCAGAATTTTTTTGACAGCTGTCAAAAATTCCTTCAATTGGTTTCTAAAACTGGAAAATGCGAATCTACCTACAATCTACCTACAAGGTGCATGTACGAGCGCTCAAAAGCTCCTGCCTTCACGGCAGTGCTTTTCTAAATTTTTATAATGCATATACGGTTGTTGGTAGAAGTAATTATCTTGACGAATAAAATTTACTATATCGTCATAATTCATAATTCCATGACCTCTAAGGGCTGTTCTTAATTCGGTGTTAATATTATAGAGCAGAACTCTAGTTGCTACTCGTGACGCTATATTTTTTTCTTGATCCTTTTCAAGAATCGGCAAATTTGATAATTCGACTTGCGAATCATACTTATTTATTAAATCAACTATTCTTTCTAGAAAATCTAAATCGTTTTCGTTACGAATTCTTTTATTCTTCATTTATTAACGCGTCGGCAGATCGGAACCTATTATAGAATCTTTCGCAATTATTCAAAAATCTTCCGAGATTCGTGGAATTACCATCAAATGGTATTATTGATTTCGAAAATAAATCAATTAATTTCAATTTATCGAACATATTTGGTTCTGGTGCGACTGCCATTTTATTCGTATTCTTCCGGCCTTTAAAATGCTTTACAAAAGTAATCTTGAAAAATTATATTGTACTCAGAAAATTAATTTCATTCGGTTTTTTATTTTATAAGAAACCTGGGAAAAACTCTGGTAATCGGTTTTTTGTATTAAAAAACCTAGGAAAAACGTTGGTAATCGGTTTTTTATAAGAAACCTAGAGAAAACTCACACAAGTTTTACGCTCAAAACCGTGGGAAAAGATTGAAGACTTTGGACCAGGGTCAGTGACTGGGAATAATAAAAGTGTTTCTGGATAAGATTCTCACCACGTTGTTTCTTTGGAGTCGTTGCAGACGCTACCCATACAATCAGGGCTCCAACGGCTTTTCTCCTCGTTGTTTCTGGATTTGGCACCTTAACAGTTGAAACTGAAAGTTTTTGAAGTTCTTAGCGCGGCGATAACTACTTTTTCACGCACGAAGTTTCGACACACAGTTCTTCACGAAAACCGGCACAATCCCATACCTCGTCGCCAATTACGTTTTTGGAGCGAAAGCCGACTTTTTAAAAGAGTATTTATTTACAATGGAAGATATTCTACCTATTCTTACAATTAGCTAGGAAGAAATGCACTTGATTTTTATTGACGATGAATTCGTCTTCAAGGTATTTATAACATTTCTTATCTGCAATGAATAACACGCGACAAACAACACCTACGTCATCCACACAGTGGTATGATCCAAAAATGATGAGTTATCACAATTTAACGAAGTAATATGAACATTCGATGCAATGCAGATAATCGATTCATCTAAGGTATACAGGGTCGGCATTACGTAATTATATATATATTATGGTATTTCTTGAGTTTTGAGTGCTTCAAATGAAAGGTAGAAATTGTTCACAGCCTCTACAGAAACATTCCATTAACGTTAGCCATAAAAATCATAGAAGAGAAATTGAATTTAATAAAAGACCATACTGATATTCCTAAAACTGAATTTATTGAAGCAGTGGAACTTTGTTTTGAAACAGCATATTTTCAATTTGAAAATAATTATTACAATCAAATAGATGGATGTAGCATGGGCGCACCACTCTCCTCAATAATGGCCGAATTAGTTATGGAAGATTTACAAGAGAAATGCTTGAATAATTTGATTTATAAACCTAGTTTTTTCAAAAGATACGTCGATGATTGTATAGCTGCTTTGCCTGAGTCACATTTCACAGATATTTTACAAAAATTCAATAACTACCATCCAAAACTGAAATTCACAATGGAAGTAGAATTGAACAATTCAATAAATTTTTTGGACCTTACCCTAATTAAAAACAACCTAAAATAGAAACAGTATGGTACACAAAACCAACGTGGACAGGTAGATACTTGCATTTCAATTCAAATTGCCCATTACAACATAAGAAAAATGTGATATCTGGAGTAGCTGATGGAGCTTTGAAATTAACTTCCCCAAAATATAGACATCAAACAATAGAAAAAGCAAAGAAAATCCTAACTGAAAACAGATACCCAGATATAATCGCAAATTCAATATTCAAACATAAAATACACAAATTATATAACAACAACCAGAAAAAAGAATGTGATATAATAGATAGAAAATATATACCTTTACCATACATAAAAATTTTTTCGGAAGACATAAATAGATATCTAAATAAATTTAAAATCACCACAGCAAACCAAAACAAAAATAATCTAAATTTTCTATACACAAAACTCAAATCGTATCCATCAAAAGACAAAACCTCAAATGTAGTATATAAGATAAATTAATTTAATATTTAATAATAATTGTGAGGGTTTATACATTGGCCAAACATCTCAATATATTGCAGAAAGATTAAAAGGACATAAATACCAGAAAAATAGTACAGCATTAAAGAAACATGAACAAACCTTAGGCCACGTATTTGATTTTGAAAACACCCAAAGAAACTAATTTGAAGAGACGTTTGTTCCTTGAAATGTGCCAAATTCAGAAACATAGAAATTCAATCAATGATAAAACAGATACCAATAATTTAGCAAAGGTCTATAAGGGTATAATATAACTGAAATTACTATTTAACACCCAAACTTCAAATAAATTTTATGTACAACATATAAAATTGTAAGAAAGCAACGAAATAAGCACAGCACTTTGAAACGAGTTTCATTTGGTTCAATTTTCAATTAGTTTATTCTAACGCCACAAAACATGAATTCTCTGTTAATCCTTTTGAGCTTGTTACGCGTCATCTCAATCGATCATATGTTTCCAACCGAACATCTCTGGAAACAGAAATAATAACTATTCAAACTTAAATCAATGTTTTATGATTTTGAAAATACCAACTCATAATAACTTAGAGGTAGGAGAACATAAATTATAACAAACTATAAAAGGCAATTAATTGTAATTAATTTTTTAGACATTGAAAAAGGTCAATTCGGCGACCGAAATACGTGTATGTGATTTCAATGAAGAACATTTTAATTTGAACAATTTCCACCTTTCATTTAAAGCACTCAAAACTCAAGAAATACCATAATATCGACAAACCTCGACGACGCAGGGGGAAAGGTAAAACGTGAGATCGTTACGATCGCCGACATTGTTTGTGAGTTCCTTCCATCCCTTAACTAACCTCTCCCTAATTACAACATTTGAATTCCGGAGAAACACTTCCACAATATGCGGTTGAACACACAGGTCCCTGGTAACTTAGAGGTTAGAGTGCCAGACCGGAGATCTGGAAACGTGGGTTCGAATCCCGCCTGGGGAAGTAGATTTTTCCGAAGTTCATTTGATTTCATTTAACATCTTTCTGTCTGCCAGCCTATATATATATATATATATATATTTTATTTTTTTTTTAATTACATAATGCCAACCCTGTATACCATAGATGAATCGTTTATCTGCATTGCATTCCATATTGAATATGAACATGTTATATTTTGATTAATCATCAATTTGATCATACCACTTTGTGTGGATGACGTGGGTGTTGTTTGTCCCATTGTTCCCAGTTGCAGATAAGATAATGTTATAAATACCTTGAAGACGAACTCATCGTCAATAATAATTAAGTGCACGTCTTAAGCTGATTGTTAGAATAGGTTGGATAATCTTCCGTTGTAAATAAATAGTTTTTTGTTTTAAAAACTCGGCTTTCAATCTCAAAAACGTAATTGGTGACGAGGATGGGATTGTGCCGGTTTTCGTGAAGAAAAGTGTGTTGAAACTTCGTACGTGAAAACTTAGTTATCGCCCGCAAAGAACTTCCGAAACTTTCAGTTTCAACTGTTAAGGTGTCAGATCCAGCAACAACGAAGAGAAAAGCCATGAGCCGTGATGGTATGGGTAGCGCCTGCAACGACTCCGAAGAAACAACGTGGTGAGAATCCTTCCTAACATTTTCTTATTATCCCCAGTCACTGACCTGGTCCAAAGTCATCAATCTTTTCCCACGGTTTTGAGCGTAAAATTTGTGTGAGTTTTTCCTAAGTTTTTTAATCAAAAACCGATTACCAGAGTTCTTCCCAGGTTTCTTATAAAATAAAAAACCGAATACAATAAATTTTTTGAGTATGATAATAATTTTTCAAGATTACTCCCGTAAAGCATTTTAAAGGCTGGAAGAATACGAATAAAATGGCAGTCGCACCAGAACCAAATATGTTTGATAGATTAAAATTAATTGATTTATTTTCGAAATCAATTGTACCGTTTGATGGTAATTCCGCGATTCTCGCACGATTTTTGAATCACTGCGAAAGATTTTATAATAGGTTCAGATCTGCCGATGCATTAATCAATGAATCGATAATTGATATTATAGAAAAAAAATTGGTAGGAAATGCCAGTGAAATGGTAAGTTCGGATGAAAGAGGTACAGATAACTGGAATAACTTGAAAGAATTTAAGGTTTGAGGAAAAAATTAGCCTCACACTTTTATTTTGGGATCTCCAAAATGCCCAAAGAATACGTAGTGAAAATGACTTAGATTTTCTCGAAAGAATAGTTGATATAAAAAACAAATATGATTCGCAAGTCGAATTATCGAATTTACCGATTCTTGAAAGGGATCAAGAAAAAAATATAGCGTCACGAGTAGCAACTAGAGTTCTGCTCTATAATATTAACACCGAATTAAGAACAGCCCTTAGAGGTCATGGAAAAATGAATTACGACGATATTGTAAACTTCATTCGTCAAGATTTCTATTCTTATCAACAACCCTATATGCATTATAAAAGTCAAAATAATCAGAGGAATTTTCCTCAACAAAATCAAAAAACCTTTAATCAAACTAATAAAACTAATTTTCCAAATAATAATCGAGCAAACTTCCCAATTAATAATTATAGAAGTTTTCCTCATAATAACCAACCAAATTTTCCCCAATCTAGTCAAAATAATCAAAAAAACTTTTACCCAAATAATTCCCAACCGAGATTTCCATCTCAACCGATTAATTTCCAACAAAGACAAGTAAAAACTTATTTCCCGACAAATCGTCAAGTCTTCGGTAATAATGAACGAAAAAATGAAAATGTTTTCAAACCTCATCCAAATCAAAGGATACAATCTCCCCCTGAAAAAATGTCGATTCAGACAAGAAATTATCCTCAGAAGAGATCAAATTATTCTACTCAATATCAGAAAAGTCCCCAGAGACAATTTTTCAATAATCAACCCAATCCAAATATAATGATTGAAGAAGTAACAAATATAGCGTCTTCTTTGAAAGACACAAGATTTGAATATCATGATCAAATTATTTCCGGAAATTTTTTCTCGCTCATGAATATTTTTAGAAAATTATCCCTCGTCTTCGACTCGGGATAATTTTCAAAATATTCATGAGCTCGAAAAAATTTCCGGAAATAATTTGACCTCTAGTGGTATTACTAGTGAAAATTTTCGAGATCGTGCCATGAACGACTCATTGACTTGAATAATACGTTAGATAATACAAACCAACTCCCCTTCATTCAATTCCTAAATCCTACATGTAAACTTTTAATTGATAGTGGATGTTCTGTTTGTCTTATTGATCCAAAATTCGCGTATAATAATTTTCACTAGTAATACCACTAGAGGTCAAATTATTGCCGGAAATTTTTTCGAGCTCATGAATATTTTGAAAATTATCCCGAGTCGAAGACGAGGGATAATTTTCTAAAAATATTCATGAGTGAGAAAAAATTTCCGGATTTAATTTGTCCTCGTGTGGTATTCGGTAAGAAAATTCCACACCAAATGCGTTTATTTCCAACAACATCAATTTTCGTCTTCATCAAGTATAATGTTCTGTCATTATAAACGTCAAAAAAATTTCCAGTATAATTCGCTGTTGGGTACCGTGAAAAAATTTCCACTAAAATTCATCCGTTGCGATGGTGATCTGTCAGAGATACACGTTCCGATTGGTTAAAAATCACATGTGTGGAATTTTCCTAGAAATATTTTTAATGAATCTACGACATTAACTGCATGTTTCAAAAAACAAACAAAAAACAAACTGTCAAATCCCCTTTTATTATCAACATGTATATCAAAAACTCCAAAATATTCCAATGGATCCTGAGTTCTCAAATATAATAAAAAATAAAATTGATACGATCAACCAACACTTAATAGATATCAAAAATATTTTAGAAGCATTTGAAGCGGATAATCTGAAAATTCAATCAGATAAATGTCAATCTTTTAAAACTGAAATTAAAACAAGTGATAATAATATTCCTGAAGGAATCATACCTAATTCAAAAATATTTTGAAAGCAGCTATTGAATTCTCAATTAGAAAAACTCTTAACTCCTTTAATTCTCCATCGCACAGAAAAATAAAATTAGAAGAGTTTGATTACGAAATACTTTATAAAAATTACGAAAAGCACTGCCGTGAAGGCAGGAGCTTTTGAGCGCTCGTACATGTACTTTGTAGTTAGATTCGCATTTTCTAGTTTTAGAAATCAATTGATAGAATTTTCGACAGCTGTCACAAAAAATCTGAATCTTAGGCGAAACTCCAGACTTCATGTCAGTGCTTTAGGTGACCAATTTTTTTACGATAATTCGCTAGAATTTTCTACGGTATCTATGGTCTTGGTGGTGCGATCTAGACAAAATTTCGCACGTAGTTTGAATACATTATTCCTAAGCTACGTGCAAAATTTTATCCCAATCCAATCAGTAGTTTCGAAATTATCAGGAAAAAAATATTTTGAACAGCCATATTTACGGAACCCCTAGTCTAATTTTGCTCATTGATAAACGTGGCCACGATATTCGCGTTCCAAACCCACCCTGAAAATTTTAAGTTCCTAGGCCTCTCCGTTCGAAAGTTACAATTTTCTATGGTTTGTATGGTTCTGGTCATGCGATCTGGACAAAATATTGTTTTAATATATCATTCTCGATTAAAAAACAAAAATTCATCTCGATCGAATCCGTAGATTCGAAATTATCGAGAAACCAAAATTTCAAACGACCGTATTTACGGAACCCCTAGTAAAATTCTGCTCATTGATAAACGTGAACGCGAAATTTCAGATCAACATCTATCCTGAAAATTTCAAGCCCCTAGGCCTTTCCGTTCAAAAGTTATGATTTTCTATGGTTTCAATGGTTCTGGTCATCTGATCTGGAGAAATGTAGCTTGAATATATCATTCTGAATTAGTATACAAAATTTCGTCACGATCGAATCTGTAGTTTTGAAATTATCAAGAAAACTAAATTTCAAACGACCATTTTTACGGAACCCCTAGTATAATTTTGCTCATAGATGAACGTGATCATGACATTCGAGATCCACACCTATCCTGAAAATTTCAAGTCCCTAGGCGTTTCCGTTCAAAAGTTTCAACTTTCTATGTTTTCTATGGTTCTGGCTATGCGATCTGAACAAAATTTCACATGTAGCTTGAACACCTCATTCTCCATTTAAGTGCAAAATTTCACTTGAATCAAATCTGTAGTTTTCAAGTAATCAGGGGAACAAAACTTTGAACGGCCATATTCACGGAACCCCTGGTGGAATTTGGCCCATTAACGAACTTAACCGAGACATTCGGGAACTGAACCCATACTGAAAATTTCGAGTCTCTAGGTTAATCCGTTCGAGAGTTATCGTGCTTAAGGCCGGACGGACAGACTCACATTTTCCGACGGATTCGTCATCAGTGAGTCGAAAATAGTCGATTGAGACCATTTTCGGCTCAAAATTCGAAAAATACAGACATCGTGACGAAATGATATAGCCCTCGTGTAAGTAGTACGAGCGCTCAAAAAAGGTTCAACAAATAATGCTGATGCTCTCAGTCGAATTGTAATAGAGTCCGATAGTAAATTGAGCTATGAAGATTCCATGAATAATTATCAATTGAAAAATATCAAAGATTCCCCTGAGATAACAGAAAAGACAGGTAGTTTATTTAAAGCCCCGAAGAATTATGCGTTAGCACATTGCGTCTCCAGAGATTTCATATGAATAGAGGAATAGCCCTCGAATCTAAAAATAAATTTGGTCGAGTAGATAATTCAAAATTTCAGAATAAGCTACTAGGAGAAGTAGCAACGATCCAAATAAATGATCGAATTATTTATTATTTAGTTACTAAAAATTTATACTATGATAAACCGGAATATGAAACCGTTTTTCAATCCATATTATATCTCAAAGAATTGTGTCGATACAATAATGATAAGTACTTGGCTATACCAAGAATTGCAAGCGGTCTAGATCAAATTAATATTTGAATTTAAAAATAGAGTTGTCTAGACTTCCGTAAAACAAATATTTCAAGTATTGATAAGCCTCTTATCAAACTGATACGAGATGAACTCGATTGATTACGAGAGAATTTAATTAGTTTAAGAATGAAAATATTATTGGCCGAATAACATGTTCCAAGATTTGTAATATTCGTATTTCATTAATTAAAAAGTCCCTTGATTATAATGTCACTAGAGCCAGCCCTGCTCAATATTAATATAATCGCGTTAGGAAAAGCTTGCGTCTCAAAATAACAATCTCCAATATAATGTATTACGAATCACGTTAGGAAAAGCCTACGTTACACATATAACTCTTCAAATTGAAATTTTAGATAAATTATTGATGTATTTTAGCCATTACGGCATTCCCAATAAAATAACGTGTGACAATGGATTCGAATTTAAAAATGGCGTAGTCCAAGATTTTTGTAAAATCCATGAAATTGAAATTCATTATATTTCGAATTATTATCCCAACTCGAATGCATTAGTAGAAAGAAGGCTAGGATGTGCCGATAAAATAAAACTTTTCAATAGAAAGAGCTTCAATTTAAAAAATTTCCAAGTCCCAAGTAGACTTAAAGGGATAAAGAACCCTTAAAAATAATTATCATGTTATGATTGTATGTTATGCCAATAAAGGACGATATGTACCAATATGTACCAATTGCATTCAAATATAGAATTAATTTTGAATAATCGAAGAGAAATAAATAAAGTCAAATTGAATTTTGCTCAAACAGCCAATTTTAAGTATCTACAGCATACTAATGAAATTAATATCAATACCATGGAAGAATTGTTAAATGAAAAAATTAGAGTTAAAAGAGGACTAATTAACTTAGGAGGAAAGATTTCAAAGATTTTATTCGGAACGTTAGATTCCGATGATAAAGAATTATATAAAAACTATTTTGATAGTATTCAGAAAAATGAACAAGTTTTGATAACAAATCAAAAACAGATCGCAACAGTCGTAAATGACCTCAAAAATAAGTATATTGAAGAATTTCAGAAAATGTCAGAAAACCTTAAATTGCTTCAAGTTATACCAGCAATGCAAGAAATTCAACACATGCATCTCCGGACATTTGAACTTAAAGATATCAAAAATATTCTAGATGAAATTACAACCGCAGTGAGTTTTGCAAGATTACATCTTTTACATGAATCGATATTACCTTATTCAAAATTCCTTGAATTGATAAAAAACGTTGCTATAATACCTTCACATCATCTGTAAGATTATTATCAGATATGTCATACGAAAGTTATTTTCAAAAAATTACGAAAAGCACTGCCGTGAAGGCAGGAGTTTTCGAGCGCTCGTACATGCACCTTGTAGGTAGATTCGCATTTTCCAGTTTAAGAAATCAATTGAAGGAATTTTCGACAGCTAACAAAAAAATTCTGAAACTTAAGCGAAACTCCAGACTTCGTGTCAGTGCTTCTGCTGATTAATTTTTTTTTGATAATTCGCTAGAATTTTCTACGGTATCTATGGTCTTGGTGATGCGATCTGGACAAAATTTCACGTGGTTTGAATACATTATTCCTCAGCTAGGTGCAAAATTTCATTCCAATCAAATCGGTAGTTTCGAAATTATCAGGAACAGAATATTTTGAACGGCCATATTTACTGAACCCCTAGTCTAATTTTGCTCATTGATGAACATGACCGTGAAATTCGCAATCCAAACCCACCCTGAAAATTTCAAGCTCCTAGGCCTTTCCCTTCGGAAGTTATAATTTTCTATGGTTTCTATGGTTCTGGTCATGCGATCTGGACAAAATGTTGCTTCAATATATCATTCTTTTACAACAACATACAAAATTTTATCTCGATCGAATCCGTAGTTTGGAAATTATCAAGAAAACTAAATTTCAAACGACCATATTTACGGAACCCCTTGTATAATTTTGCTTATAGATGGAAGTGATCAAGACAATCCAGATCCACACCCATCCTGAAAATTTCAAGTCTCTAGGCGTTTCCGTTCAAAATTCTGCATGTAGCTTGAACACCTCATTTTCCATTAGAGTGTAGAATTTCATCTTGATCGAATCTGTTGTTTCAATGTAATCAGGAGAACAAAATTTCGAGCGGCCATATTTACGGAACCTCTCGGCGAATTTTGCCGAATAACGAACTCAACCGCGGCATTCGAGATTCGAACCTACCCTGAAAATTTCAAGTTTCTAGGACATTCCGTTCGAGAGTTATCGTGTATACGGACGGACGGACGGACGGCCGACAGACTCGAATTTTTCGACGGATTCGTCATCAGTGAGTCGAACATAGTCGTTTGAGTCCATTTTCGTCTCAAAATTCAAAAAATACAGACATCGTGACCAAATGATATAGCCCTCGTGTAAGAAGTACGAGCGCTAAAAAAGAAAGCATTACTATTTTTGATATCAATCCCAACGGTATACGAAGAAAATTATGATTTATACAAGTTTTACTATCTACCACAAAACAGTTTATCCCTTCCATATACCGATCCCTATTTTCACTCACAAGAAGAAACCCTGAAATGGTCAACGAAATTTTGCCATCCAGTGGAAGATGATTATCTATGCGATCAAGACACCTTAGCTGAATCACCAGCATGCCTTCAAAACATTTTGGAAAACTACACCGAAAGTGTAGTTTTGACAGTTTTGGAAACCAATTGAGGAAATTTTTGACAGCTGTCAAAAAAATTTTCAAAGTAAGGCGATAATCCAGACTTCAAGTCAGTGCTTTAGGTGACCAATTTTTTTTTCGATATTTCGCTAAAATTTTCTACGGTATCTATGGTCTTGGTGATGCGATCTGGACAAAATTTCGCACGTAGTTTGAATACATTATTCCTCAGCTAGGTGCAAAATTTCATTCCAATCAAATCGTTAGTTTTAAAATTATCAGGAAAAGAATATTTTGAACGGCCATATTTACGGAACCCCTAGTCTAATTTTGCTCATTGATGAACGTGACCGTGAAATTCGTGATCCAAACCCACCCTAAAAATTTCAAGTTCCTAGGCCTTTCCCTTTTGAAGTTTAAATTTTCTATGGTTTCTATGGTTCTGGTCATGCGATCTGGACAAAATATTGCTTTAATATATCATTCTCGTTTAAAATACAAAATTTTATCTCGATCGAATCCGTAGTTTCGAAATTATCGAAAAAAAAAAAGTCAAACGACTGTATTTACGGAACCCCTAGTATAATTCTGCTCATTGATGAACGTGAATGCCACATTTCAGATCTACACCTATCCTGAGAATTTCAAGTCCCTATGCCTTTCCGTTCGAAAGTTATGATTTTCTATGGTTTCTATGGTTCTGCTCATGAGGTCTTGAGAAATGTAGCTTGAATATATCATTCTCCATTAGTATACAGAATTTCGTCACGATCGAGTCTGTAGTTTGGAATTTATCAAGAAAACTAAATTTCAAACGACCATATCAACGGAACCCCTAGTATAATTTTGCTCATAGATGAAAATGATCACGACAATCGAGATCCACACCTATTCTGAAAATTTCAAGACCCTAGGCGTTTCCGTTCAAAAGTTACATTTTTCTATGGTTTCTATGGTTCTGGTGATGCGTGTAGCTTGAACACCTCATTTTCCATTACAGTGCAAAATTTCATCTTGATCGAATTTGTAGTTTCAAAGTAATCAGGAAAACAAAATTTCGAGCGGCCATATTTACGGAACCCCTCGACGAATTTTGCCCGATAACGAACTTAATCGCAGCATTTGAGATTCGAACCTACCCTGAAAATTTCAAATTTCTAGGACATTCCGTTCGAGAGTTATCGTGTATACGGCCGGCCGGACGGACGGACAGACTCGAATTTTTCGACGGATTCGTCATCAGTGAGTCGAACATAGTCGTTTGAGACTATTTTCGGCTCAAAATTCGAAAAATACAGACATCGTGACGAAATGATATAGCCCTCGTGTAAGTAGTACGAGCGCTCAAAAAAATTCTCTGTAAACAATGACTTGATATTCTTACTGCTACGCCAATCTTGAAAATTGTTGTATACACCTTCATATTTGTTTTGGTATTTTTCGGGCAATAAATTCTGTATGGTAACATTAGCTGATTGTCTTATTTCTGAAGATGTACATAATAATTCATCTTCACTATCTGAATTAATCTTTTTCAGCGAAATATTCACAATAATAATTAGGTATCAACTCAATTTTATTAAACGTCAAAATTATCCAAGTGACCTCCCCTCAATACCAATAATGGACTGTTCCCTTTCAGCCAATCGGCTTGTTCAGAATCACAGACTCAGGGGAGTTATAGGAGTGAGTGAGTGGGAGAACACTCACGGTGTTTGTTTACATATACCATTATTTGCTCAAAAGTAGTTGAGTAATGACTATATTATTCAATCGGAGTAGATAAAATTAATTATCTATCACATGAGTTATTGGATGTTAACAACCTCTGGCAACTTAACAAGGAACGAATGCTCGGGAGATTGAATTAATTAACATCCTCATAACTTCCTTGATATATATAAATAATCATTTAAAAACATAATGTCTCTTGGCTTCAAATAGCTCCACCACCAATAGCTTCAAGAATGGATTACACTGAGATGACTCTGATTACCTGATTCCATTAATTGGATTTAATTTTTTTCCTCTCTGAATTCATTCATTTATTTATCTCTATATTGAGTATTTCATTTTATTTTTTTGTGTAGTTTATTTGAGTTTATAGGTATTCAACTCAACTCTTATTGTATTTTTAATTATAAAAATAATAAACTAACGCGAATAAAGTTCAGTTCGCCTTTCGCGAGGGAACCTTTCTCTGATGGCTTCAAACGCAAACACCATTATTTTGAAACCCAACTTCAGATTCGAGGCACGCCTCAAAATCTAGAGGCGCTATTTCTTTTATTCGTACAACATATTGACGTCTTGTAAAAGGTAGATAACACGCTAGATAAGGAAGTGTGCCTCGAAGAGGAATTGAGATTGATACAAAGTATCGTGAGATATGTGCTTTGAATACTTATGGATGCAAATAGTGAAAAGAAATATGAAGGAAAGAAGAGATGATGAGATGAAATAATATAAATAATGAAATATAAGATTAAAAAATTTAATTTTCCAAATTCTTTGACGAGGCACTGCCTAAAAGAACAAGCTGCCATTAGCCATATTATTTTCGAATTTTATGGTAGGAGACTTGTGGGATGTGACTGATAAGTTGAAACTTATGAGCGAATAATTGAATAGAGATTCAGGACTCCAAAAATAAAAATTACGAAAAGCACTGCCGTGAAGGCAGGAGCTTTTGAGCGCTCGTACATGCACCTTGTAGGTAGATTCGCATTTTCCAGTTTTAGAAACCAATTGAAGGAATTTTTGACAGCTGTCAAAAAAATTCTGAAACTTAGTCAAAACTCCAGACTTCATGTCAGTGCTTCAGCTGATCAATTTTGTTTCGATAATTCGCTAGAATTTTCTACGGTATCTATGGTCTTGGTAATGCGGTCTGGACAAAATTTTGCACGTAGTTTGAATCCATTATTCCTCAGCTAGGTGCATAATTTCATTCCAATCCGATCAGTAGTTCCGAAACTATCTGGAAAAAAATATTTTGAACGGCCATATTTACGAAACCCCTAGTCTCATTTTGCTCATTGATCAACGTGACCGCGATATTCGCGATCCAAACCCACCCTGAAAATTTCAAGTTCCTAGGCCTTTCCGTTCAAAAGTTACAATTTTCTATGGTTTCTATGGTTCTGGTCATGCGATCTGGACAAAATATTGCTTCAATATATCATTCTCGATTAAAATACAAAATTTCATCTCGATCGAATCCGTTGTTTCGAATTTATCGAGAAAACAAAATTTCAAACGACCGTATTAACAGAACCCCTTGTATAATGTTGCTCATAGATGAACGTGATCACGACATTCGAGATCCACACCTATCCTGAAAATTTCAAGTCCCTAGGCATTTCCGTTCAAAAGTTACAATTTTCTATGGTTTCTATGGTTCTGGTCATGCGATCTGGACAAAATTCCTCATGTAGCTAAAACACCTCATTTTCCATTTGAGTGCAAAATTTCATCTCGATCGGATCTGTAGTTTTCAAGTAATCAGGGAAACAAAACTTTGAACGGCCATATTCACGGAACCCCTGGTGGAATTTGGCCCATTAACGAACTTATCCGAGGCATTTGGGATCTGAACCTACACTGGAAATTTCAAGTCTCTAGGTTGATCCGTTCGAGAGTTATCGTGCTTACGGCCGGACGGCCGGACGGACGGACAGACTCGAATTTTCCGACGGATTCGTCATCAGTGAGTCGAACATAGTCGATTGAGACCATTTTCGGCTCAAAATTCGAAAAATACAGGCATCGTGACGAAATGATATAGCCCTCGTGTAAGTAGTACGAGCGCTCAAAAATATCACATGTGTTTCGAAAGTCTATAAGATGTGAAAACATTAAGATGAAAATTTGAAAATCACCAATTGCTGGTCGATAAACACTCAGTCAACACATTTTCCTGCCATTAATATTTACTTTCTCACATGCTAAGAGCATTTGAATACAAAACTGCAACAACTTGAATTCAGAAGGTCCTTTCCATGATTATGATCTCGAGGATAGAAGGACGCAAGCTACCTATAACCCGGTAGATTTATTATGGTTAGTTTATTCTTCTCACAACAATGTTCAGCACAGTAGCATTAACATATCGTAACTTTTCGTTCACCACCATAAAATAATGATAGCTCATCATCATTCATCTCCATCGTTCGATTTAGTTCAGTGTAGGTACTCACACTTGTGTAGCATTTACTACTTGGGACGAAAGCTCATTTTTGAGCGCTCGTTACTTACACGAGGGCTATATCATTTCGTCACGATGTCTGTATTTTTCGAATTTTGAGCCGAAAATGGTCTCAAACGACTATGTTCTACTCACTGATGACGAATCCGTCGGGAAATTCGAGTCTGTCCGTTCGGCCGTCCCTCCGTATACACGATAACTCTCGAACGGAATGTCCTAGGAACTTGAGATTTTCAGGGTAGGTTCGAATCTCGAATGCCGCGGTTGAGTTCGTTATTGGGCAAAATTCGCCCAGGGGTTCCGTGAATATGGCCGCTCAAAATTTTGTTTTCCTGATTACTTCGAAACCATAGATTCGATCGAGATGAAATTTTGAACTAAGATGGATAATGACGTTTTCAAGCTACATGCAAAATGTTCAACTCAAATGACCAGAACCATAGAAACCATAGAAAATTATAACTTTGTAATGGAAAGGCCTAGGGACTTGAAATTTCTAGAATAGGTGTGGATCTCGAATGTGGTGGTCGCGTTGTTAAATGAGCAAAATAAGACTAGAGGTTCCGTAAATATGGTCGTTTGAAATTCAGTTTTCTTGTTAATTTCAAAACTACGGATTCGATCGTGACGAAATTTTGTATTTTAATGGAAAATGATATATTCAAGCTACATTTTTCCCATATCGCATGACTAGAACCATAGAAACCATAAGAAATTATAACTTTCGAACGGAAAAGCCTAGGGACTTGAAATTTCCAGGATAGGTTCGGATCGCGAATTTCGCGGTCACGTTCATCAATGAGCAAAATTAGACTAGGGGTTCCATGAATATAGCCGTTCAAACCATTTTTTTTCTATTAATTTCGAAACTACTTATTGGATTGGAATGAAATTTCGCACAAAGATGAAGAATAGTGTATTCAATGTATTCCTCTACGTGGAAAATTTTGTCCAGATCGCAACACCAAAACCATAGATACCGTAGAAAATTCTAGCGAATAATCGAAAAAAAAAATTGGTCACCTATAGCACTGAAGTCTGGATTTTTCCCTTAGTATGAAATTTTCTTTGACAGCTGTCGAAATCTTTCCAATTGGTTTCTAGAACTGAAGAATGCGAATCTATCTACAAGGTGGATGAACGATGAACGATAATCTCCTGACTTCACGGCAGTGCTTTTCGTAATTTTTTTGTTCTCCTTTACTTATCTGACTTTATATTGATTCAGTAGAACCACCGTACAGCTGAACAATAAATAGTTCAACGAAACATCTGTAGTATAGAATGAATTGTTAGGAACTCACGTTACAAGTCCAAAAATACTGTTTTTTTGGACGAGTAGACAAAATACCAAAATAAGCTACAAGCGAGTCCTGGGGGTCTGCCAGTCCAAAAAAACTGTTTTTGGACGTCTTACGAACACTCTCTTTAAGGCAACCGATTAGAATAAAAAATCAATGAGGCACATTTCTTGATTATATTTCTTTGTAGAACAAAATTTTTAACATTTTAATTATCTTTTGTGATTCTTTTCGGTCTAGTCCGGGAAGTATGTACTTCCCGAACTAGGCCAGGAAATTCTTCTGTCTCAAAGAAAAAGGAAGTGAAAACTTCGAGGAAGGTTGACGAAAAAATAATTTTTTGATCATGAATCTCGTTATTCACATCATTATTATCTAAGAAAAAATAATTCTAGAAATATAGCATTCTGTTTATTCATCAACACGGCTTTGTTTTCAGTTCATTCATGTCCAAAAAACTAAGATGATTGCTAGATTTGGACTCATGCACATGATAGGCACCAACTTATGCGAGTGGTTTCAAGTAGTTGTCAAAGAAACACAACATGATATATATAAAACTGCACAAAAGTTTTTAGCGAATAATGCTGTGAATCATTCCACTCTTCCGATAGTTTTGGAGACGAAAAGGTTCTACGAGAAGAAAGAACAATGTATGACAACAAATATCATGGGGCCAATTTTGTTCAAAACGGAGCCATATCTAGCTCCTTGCACAATTGAGTTCAGTGTTTTATGTGCTGTAATATTGGGGCTTATTTGGAAAAAGAATCTCACAAATGGAATATCAGGTAACCATAAAAATCTACTAAATTGAATGACATTAATGTTGATCAATATCGAAGGTATCCCGGGTGTTACTGTACATCGTTGTATTCCTTTGAACATAAGTGAAATTTGGCAATTCCGCTGTCACCAGGGCAGTTTTATTCTTTAAGAAGGCAAAGCATCGTAACACCTTTTGTTGCACTAATAGTAGTCACTATTGAATTGGTTGGATTCACTTGTTTTAAGGAGTTAAATTTTTGAACATACGAATAAATTCAATAGACTCATCTAGCACTGCATGAATGAATCACGAAGTACGAATGTACGAGAGAAACAATTGAGAGATATGAGCTGTGCTAAGGAAGAAAATGAAATGTACTGTCCGGAGTAAAGAAATGAACTGAACTTATTTTTTTTTCATTGGACGAACTATCTCCGATAGATAAAACCGTGTGAGACTTCGTGTGAAGCACGACCTGCTCACTAAACCTAACCTGCTGTTTTAGATTCCGGGCATTTATAACCTATTAACCTTTTGACTCTTCTTGTTCGCATCTCTATCACGATTATTGTGTTATCTATGAATTTGAATTTCATAGGAGTCTCTTCTTCTGGATAATTCAAATTGAGATTACTCAATTTCTGTTTCTACGTAGTTGATCTCTGGGTCTTTTGTGATGGGTGGGTATCTGTAATGTTCTCGATAAATAACCAACACGTAATTTAACAATCTTTTATTTCTAGAACGAACCAAACCGGAATGAATACAATCGAACATTCCAAAAACATATGTGGCACATGATAGACAAAATAATAAACAATACATTACATTTTCTTCCCCCTTATAAGGAATTTCGACACAGTGAAATTCTTGAAACCCAAAACAAAATTTTTATAATATCATCGTACCAAATTACATCTCAAAAACAAAATCTATCTGGTTTTCTCCTAATTCTTTTTGATTTCACATCGATACCTTTTTCTTTCAAATCAGGAGATTTGAAAAACTCATCTAATCTTGAATCATCAATACTAGATATACTATTTCTATCCGAATTATTTTTTCTTATATTTTCGGAAGAATTTTCTATACAGACATTGCTATAATCTAATAATTGATTCAGATGCTGGTGCCAATATCTGCCTAGTTCTGGTATATGAATCAAATAGGTTCGCGGTCCAATCTTTTTTTTATTTATTCCTTCGATCCATTTTGTTTTAAGACCACGATAATCTCTTGCCAGAACTATTTCATTTATGTTGTATTCCCTATTTCTAGTGCCTTTGTAATATTTTTTTTTGTAGATTTTGCTTTTGTTCCAACTTTTTACTCATTTCGACATCTACCTTTCAATATCATTATTCGTAGGTAACAGCAAATCAAGAGAATGGCGCAGTTTTCTCCCGAACATAAGTTCCGCAGGAGATTCATCGGTGGTACAATGTGGGAAACACCTATAATCGAACAAAAAACTTTCTAAACATGAACTCAAATTGCTGTCTCGTATTTTACTTTCTAGAGCTTTCAAAAATGACGTTTTCATAGTTTTAACTGTGTTTTCAGCCTGACCATTTGTAGCAGGATGGTACGGAGGTCCCTGTTTCAACTTAATTCCATTCTGATTCAAATATTCTGTAAACTCCATACTCGAAAAATAGGTTGCATTATCCGATACTAATGTTAAAGGAAAACCAAATCTTGCAAATATGCTTCTCAAAAGTTTTGTTGTGATGAGACTGCTTGGATGTCCTATAATAAATGATTCCACCCATTTTGAATATGAGTCCACCAAAACAAATATGTTTTTACCATGGAATGGACCCAAGTAATCGACATGGACACGTTCCCAGGGGCCGTTCGGACATTTCCATACCTCGAGGGACGCTTTTGGTGGCGCATTTCTGTATTTCAAACATGCATTACACGGGTTTACCGAAATTTGTTTATCATTATTCAACTCTGGCCACCATACATATGAGCGTGCAATACCTTTTATTTTTACTATTCCCATATGGGACTTGTGCAGAGTTTTTAGTATCATTCCTTGCAATTTTTCTGGGACTACCACTCTATTTCCGTGAATTAAACTATTGCCAATGATGTTCAAATAGCTTTTATTTATATGAAAGATTTTCAAATCTGATGATACTTTATTTGGCCAACCGTTCTTCGTAAAAAAAATCACTTTAACCAAAAGTGCGTCATCTAGCGTGGGCTTCAATATTAAATTGAAATCAATGGGTATTTCGCCATTATTTTGGATGAAACTTATCAATAAAGTATTATTTTCATCACCACCCCTATCATTTTCAATTGGCAAACGAGAGAGACAATCGGCTAAATTTTCTTTTGACTTTGTGAATTTAATGTCATATTGAAAATTTGACAATATAAGAGCCCAACGTTGAAGCCGATTTGCTGCATAAACTGGAATTCCCTTTTTAGGACCAAAAATGGTTACCAATGGTTTATGGTCAGTATGTAATATGAGTTTCTTACAATAAAGGTACTGAATAAATTTTTCAACACCAAAGATTATTGCAGCAGCTTCCTTTTCAATTTGCGAATATTTCAACTCACTCTGTGATAGAGTCCTTGAAGCGTACGCTATCGGTCCAAAACTACCTTCAATAAAATGCATTATGACTGCACCCAAACCATATTGAGAAGCGTCAACAAATAAATAAACGGACAGTTGACTATTGAAATGAACCAAAATAGTGTCTGAAGCAAGAAGCCTTTTCACATCCTCAAAACTATGCAAACAATCAGTATCGAACTTCCATGAACTATTTTTCTGTAACAATTTATAAAGTGGTTCAAGTAATGATGAAGCATTTGGTATAACACGGTTATAATAATTGACCATTCCTAAAAAAGACTTCAATTGCGTCACATTTTGAGGATATGGTACCTTTTGAATGGTCTCAATTTTTTTTTTACTTTTGTGCAAACCGTTTCTATCTATAATGTAGCCAACATAAGCGACACTAGGTTTAAAAAATTCACATTTACTTTTCTCAACGGTTAAACCACACTCGGACATCTTATAAAGAACACTTCGAACTTTATCGATGTGTTGTTTAACATTTTTACTCAAAATTAATACATCGACTTGAAAACATGTCACCCCTTCAAATCCCACCAGTATTTTCTCCATTATCCTTTGAAATTTAGAAGGGCCCGAATGAATGCCAAACGGTAATTTGTTATAATAGAACAAACCCTTATGAGTACTGATGGTGGTGAGTTTTTTACTTCCCTCATCTAATTCAACCTGTTGAAATGCACTAGATAAATCAATTTTGGTAAATACTGTACCCCCCTGCAGCTTTGTGAACAGCTCTTCTATTCTGGGCAAAGGGAATTTATCAATTTCTAAATTTGGATTTAACGTTACGCTATAGTCTCCACCCATCACTTTTCAACACAGGTACAATGGGAGTAGCATATTCGCTATAATCAACAGGTGTTAGTATACTTTCTTTCACCAGTCTATCGATTTCATTATCCACTTATTCTTTTGAAGCGAAAGCTATGGGTCTAGGCTTGAAAAATTTTGGTATTGATCCTTCTCTAAGTTGCAAATGAATTTTTCCCTTCTTGAACAATCCCAATTTATCTTTAAAAACATTTGGAAATTCCCTATGAAAACTTTCAACGTATGTCTGACTATCTGAAAATTCAATTTTATTTATACCTAAAGAAAATTTGTTGAAAAAATCTCGGCCTAATAGGGGTGGTCCTCCATTTTCTATGACATACAAAAACAAATTTTCCAACCTACCTCTGTATCTAATAAAAACATCGATTTTCCCCAAAGGAAAAATCCTATTACCATCATAACTTTGAAATACTTGGGTACATGAAATTAACGGTAGGTTTGGAAAAAAATCCCCCCTAAATTTTTCAGAAATGACAGATGCACCGGCACCGGTATCTTATTCAAATTTCACAAGGATATTATTAAAAAATACATCAATAAAAATCGGATCTACATTTGAAGTATTCAAGTGAAAAAGTTGGTTTTCTAGATCATTGTCAAAATTTTCTGATCTATCGTATGAATGCATTGTATTATCCTCTAAATTCAAAAAATTACTGTTAGACGAATTTACTTTCGAACACTTTTTTGCCAAATGACCTCTCTACATATTGCAAATAAAATTTCGATACCTGCATAAACCGTAGTGAACTTTACCGCACACATCACATTCCGTATTTCGTTTCTTCTCGAAAGGCTTTCTTTCTTCATATCTATGCTTCAATTTCTCCTCACTAAGCTCCGGTCCCGATCTGGTCTTCGAATAGTACATCTCCATCTCCTCTCTCTTCACATTTCCAATCTCAATTTCAGTTTTGCTAGTAGCCTCTTTTCTGCATGCCACTTCAATTGCCATCTCAAATGTGAGTTTTGATTCATCTTCTTCGAATAGCCTGTCCAATATAGGCCCTTTTTCAAAACCCATCATGAATGTATCTCTCAAAAAAGTTGATAATTCAGTAGTTTTGAAATTGCACTTGGAAGCTAGTTGTCGGACACGAGCAGCATATTCTTGAACGGATTCTTCTTTCGCTTTTGAACAGTTATAGAACTTTTGTCTTTCCGGAAAAACTAATTTTGCTGGAGCGAAGTATATATCAAAGTACTTCAATAAATCACTGAATTCTTTATTTTGTGGGGTATCCGGAATACACAAACTGTTCAGAAGTTGAAAACTGCTTTCACTGCAACAGTTCAGAAAGATGGCCCTTTTTATTTCGGGATCTACTATATTGTTTGCTGCGTAGTAGTTCGTTAGCTGCACTTTGTAGACTGTCCAGTCAGAAATACTCACATTAAATTCTCGTAAATGACCTATGCCTGCCATCCTTCAGCACAATATTTCAGAATTATTCAGTGAATGAATTTATTAAATATCGAAACGATTAATTATCCTCGTCGTGACTGTAATGTTCTCGATAAATAACCAACACACAATTTAACAACCTTTTATTTCTAGAACGAACCAAACCGGAATGAATACAATCGAACATTCCAAAAACATATGTGACACATGATAGACAAAATAATAAACAATACATTACAGTATCCTAACCACATCTTCTGCGGGGTTGTAGTTAACTAGTCTTCTTAGCTCATCATTTGGGTGTTGACTTGCTTTTTCAAATATCTTCTCGGCCTTCTTTTTTAGGAAATCTGTGACAGTTTCCCATTCTGAGTCTTTGTGGATTTGTTGGTTTCTAACGAACCACGGCATATTAATTGCTGCTCTGAGCAGTTCATTCTCTGTTGCTTGAATCTTCTTCATATGGCTATTGGTTGCATTGCAACATGCCGCCGAGCCATATGTTAGTTGGGGTCTTGCAATTTACTTGATCATTCGTAGTTTCGCGCTTTGGTTCATTTGGCTTTTTACTCCTAGTAGTGGGTAAAGTCTACTCATTGCTGAGTTTGTTTTATCCACTGCATATTTTATATGGTTTTTCCATGTAAGCCCTTTATCTAGGTTTACTCCTAGATATTTGATTTCAGTTTCCCATTTTATCTCTTCTCCATATATCTGTAGGTTGGAATTGATCTACTCTCCGCTTCTGTAGTAGAATAGCTTGGCTCTTTTTGCTATTTATTTGAATTTTCCATTTAATGAACCATTTTTCTAAATATTCTAGTGCTTCTTGCAGTCTTTTCTGTGTATGACATCTGGTCGGCGATGCCTGAAGGTTATTCCCCTGTCGTCTGCATAAAGGGCTAGCGGATTCCTTGGATTCTTAGGTATATCGTAGATATATATGTTGTAGAGCAGAGGTCCTAGAACTGATCATTGGGGCACTCCTGCTTCTACTTGTCTGGTGTTAGAAAATGTGTCGTCTATTTTGACATAAAAATTCCTGTTCCTCAGGTAGTTTCTTAATATCTTGCAGGTTTTGGTGGTGTAGCCTGCCATCATCATCTTGTAGGCAAGTCCTTCGTGCCAAATTCGGTCGGAGGCTCTCTCGACATTCAATAGCACTCTTGTGGATGTTTAATCTGAAATCCTTCAGTGACATATTCAGTGATACTCAACAGTTGGAGTTCTGTGGAATGATTTCTTCTGAATCCAAATTGTTCAGGTGGTATCAGATTCAGCGCTTCTGTTTCATCATTGAGTCTTTTTGCAATGATTCTTTCGACAATTTTTCCAAGGGCTGACAGTAAACTTACCAGCCTTACTTACTTCTGCTGTTTCCCATCTTTCCGGATAGTTTTCTGTTCTCATCACTGCGTTTGCTATATTGGTTAGCGCTGCTATTCCTTTTCTGGGAAATTTTCGTAACATAAAGTTTGTTACTTTGTCCTTCCCTGGAGCTTCCCTTTTTTTTTCAATTTCTTGATGATTTCTTTCATTTCCGTAGGTGTTGTTGGGTTTGGGATGGTATCGCCTTCCGGCGGTTCCAACATCAATTCTTCATTTCCTTCGACATCTTCTTCTAAGTCTTCATTATCATCATCTTCTCTGTAGTTGAGTCTGGATTCTCGTTCTATCGCGTCGACCAGTGCTTCGGCTTTTTCAAGCTTTGAGTAGGCCATCCCATTAGCTCCGTGTAGAGGGGGAATTTTGGTTTCTTCGCGTCGTAAGCACTTTTGCATCTTCCATGCTGAGTGGTCTATGGTGTTTAGCTCTCTAACTCTTTGGTTCCATCTGTCTGTTCTCAGTTCTCTCAGTGCATTTTTCAGCACTTGACTGTGTTCAGCTCTTTCTTGTCTTCTTCTCTATGTGAAGTTCTGTAGTTCTTCTCAAGTTTTCTATTCCTCTTCATAGGCTCTTTCATTGCTTTTGGGGTTTCTCCATGTAAATGTTACGGGGCTGGCCTTTCGATTCTTCTGGTACTTTCCTCGTAGGCTTCTACTATTCGGGTTTCTGATTTTTCAACCTCATCTTCTAGATCTTCAGGGGTTCTTATCTGTGGAATTTCAGTAATTTTCTCCTGGAGTATTTCACTGTACTTTTGCCAGTCTGTGAAGTCTTTCGTTTGAAGTTCTTCTGTTATCGGTCTGCGTCCCAATCTGAGTTCTATTGGGTTGTGGTCTGATGTGCCCTCTTCTATAGTGTCAATTGTGAAATCTTGGGTAATATCTTTCATTATGACGATATCTAATACGTCCGGTAGGCCATTACTTCCGGGCAGGTAGGTCGGAATTTCAGGTCCTAATACTATGGCATTTAGTTTTTCGGCGTACTTCTTGAGCTTCTTCCCATTTAGGGTGTCAATTCTGCTATTCCATTCGGGGTTACATCAATTAACGATTTTTCTTTTATAACAGAGGGTCACTCAGGTATAATAAACCCTATCGGTGTCTTTGATTAGACTGTGAAGTTATGGCGTTATGCTGCCTCTTTATATATGATTTGGAAAATTACAAAAAGCACACCATTTTTCAGTTTTGGAAACCAATTGAGGAAATTTTTGACAGCTGTCAAAAAAATTTTCAAACTAAGGCGATAATCCAGACTTCAAGTCAGTGCTTTAGGTGACCAATTTTTTTTTTCGATAATTCGCTCAAATTTTCTACGGTATCTATGGTCTTCGTGATGCGATCTGGACAAAATTTCGCACGTAGTTTGAATACATTATTCCTCAGTGCAAAATTTCATTCCAATCAAATCGTTAGTTTTAAAATTATCAGGAAAAGAATATTTTGAACGGCCATATTCACGGAACCACTAGTCTAATTTTGCTCATTAATGAACGTGACCGTGAAATTCGCGATCCAAACCCACCCTGAAAATTTCAAGTTCCTAGGCCTTTTCCTTCGGAAGTTATAATTTTCTATGGTTTCTATGGTTCTGGTCATGCGATCTGGACAAAATGTTGCTTTAATATATCATTCTCGTTTGAAATACAAAATTTTATCTCGATCGAATCCGTAGTTTCGAAATTATCGAGAAGAAAAAATGTCAAACGACCGTATTTACGGAACCTCTAGTATAATTCTGCTCATTGATAAACGTGAACGCCACATTTCAGATCTACACCTATCCTGAGAATTTCAAGTCCCTATGCCTTTCCGTTCGAATGTTATGATTTTCTATGGTTTCTATGGTTCTGCTCATGCGGTCTAGAGAAATGTAGCTTGAATATATCATTCTCCATTAGTATACAGAATTTCGTCACGATCGAGTCTGTAGTTTGTAATTTATCAAGAAAACTAAATTTCAAACGACCATACTAACGGAACCCCTAGAATAATTTTGCTCATAGATGGAAGTGATCACGACAATCGAGATCCACACCTATCCTGAAAATTTCAAGACCCTAGGCGTTTCCGTTCAAAAGTTACAATTTTCTATGGTTTCTATGGTTCTGGTGATGCGAGCTGAACAAAATTTTGCGTGTAGCTTGAACACCTCATTTTCCATTAGAGTGCAAAATTTCATCTTGATCGAATTTGTAGTTTCAAAGTAATCAGGAAAACAAAATTTCGAGCGGTCATATTTACGGAACCCCTCGGCGAATTTTGCCCGATAACGAACTTAATCGCAGCATTCGAGATTCGAACCTACCCTGAAAATTTCAAGTTTCTAGGACATTCCGTTCGAGAGTTATCGTGTATATGGCCTGCCGGACGGAGGGACGGACAGTCAGACTCGAATTTTTCGACGGATTCGTCATCAGTGAGTCGAACATAGTCGTTTGAGACAATTTTCGGCTCAAAATTCGAAAAATACAGACATCGTGACGAAATGATATAGCCCTCGTGTAAGTAGTACGAGCGCTCAAAAACGCTCTCTCTGAGATTTTTTTTTGTTTAGTCAGAGGGAATTCTCATGGATGAACTATCTCCGATAGATAGAACAGTGTGAGACTTCGTGTGAAGCACGACCTACTCTATCTAAATCTAACCTGCTGTTTTGGTTTCCTGGCATTTATTACCTATCAACCTTTTGACTCTTCTTGTTCGTATCTCTATCGCGATCGTTGTCGTGTGATAATTGCGTTACCTATGAATTTGAATTTCATAGGAGTCTCTTCTTCTGCATAATTCAAATTGAGATTACTCAATTTCTGTTTCTACGTAGTTGATCTCTGGGTCTTTTGTGATAGGTGGGTATCCTAACCACATCTTCTGCGGGGTTGTAGTCAACTAGTCTTCTTAGCTCATCATTTGGATGTTGACTTGCTTTTTCAAATATCTTTTGGGCTTTCTTTTTTTAGGAAATCTGTTACAGTTTCCCATTCCAAGTCTCTGTGGATTTGTTGGTTTCTTACGAACCACGGCATATTCATTGCTGCTCTGAGCAGTTTATCCTCTGTTACTTGAATCTTCTTTATATGGCTATTGGCTGCATGGCCCCATGCCGCCGAGCCATATGTTAGTTGGGGTCTTGAAATTGACTTGATCATCCGTAGCTTCGTGCTTTGGTTCATTTGGCTTCTTCTTCCTAGCAGTGGGTAAAGTCTTCTCATTGCTGAGTTTGTTTTATCCACTGCATATTTTATATGGTTTTTCCATGTTAGCCCTTTATCTAGTTTTACTCCTAGATATTTGACTTCATTTTCCCATTTTATCTCTTCTCCATCTATCTGTAGGTTGGAATTAATTTCAAGTCTCCGCTTCTGTAGTAGAATAGCTTGGCTCTTTTTGCTATTTATTTGAATTTTCCATTCAATGAACCATTCTTCTAAATCTTCTAGTGCTTCTTGCAGTCTTCTGTGTATGACATCTGTTCGTCGATTTCTGAAGGCTATTTCCGTGTCGTCTGCATAAAGAGCTAGCAGATTCCTTGGGTTCTTAGGAATATCGTAGATATATATGTTGTAGAGCAGGGGTCCTTGAACTGATCCTTGGGACACTCCTGCTTCTACTTGTCTGGTGGTAGATAATGTGTCGTCTATTTTGACATAAAAAAAATTCCTGTTCCTCAGGTAGTTTCTTATCATCTTGCAGGTTTTGGTGGTGTAGCCTGCCATCATCATCTTGTAGGCAAGTCCTTCGTGCCAAACTCGGTCGGAGGCTCTCTCGACATCTAATAGCACTAATCCTGTGGCTTGTTTTTTCTGAAATCCTTCAGTGACATACTCAGTAATCCTTAACAGTTGAAGTTCTGTGGAATGATTTCTTCTGAATCCAAAATGTTCCGGTGGTATCAGATTCAGCGCTTCTGTTTCTTCATTGAGTCTTTTTGCAATGAATCTTTCGACAATTTTTCCAAGTGCTGACAGTAGACTTATCGGCCTGTAGTTTTGTGGGAATTTTCTATCTTTTCCTGGCTTATTGAACACAATTACTTCTGCTGTTTTCCATCTTTTGGGATAGTATTCTGTTCTCATCACTGCGTTTGCTATATTGGTTAGCGCTGCTATTCCTTTTCTGGGCAATTTCCGTAACATAAAGTTTGTCACTTTGTCTTTTCCTGGAGCTTTCGGTTTTTCAATTTCTTGATGATTTCTTCAACTTCCGTTGGTGTTGTTGGGTTTGGGATGGTATCGCCTTCCGGCAGTTTCAACATCAATTCTTCATTTCCTTCGACTTCTTCTTCTAAGTCTTCATTGTCATCGTCTTCTCTGTAGTTGATTCTGGCTTCTCGTTCTATTGCGTCGACCAGTGCTTCGGCTTTATCAAGCTTTGAGTAGGCCATTCCATTAGCTCCGTGTAGAGGGGGAATTTCGGTTTTCTCGCGTCGTAAGCACTTTTGCATCTTCCATGCTGAGTGGTCTATGGTGTTTAGCTCTCTAACTCTTCGGTTCCATCTGTCTGTTCTCAGTTCACTCAGAGCATTTTTCAGCACTTGACTGTGTTTATTCAACTCTTTCTTGTCTTCTTCTCGATGTGAAGTTTTGTAGTTCTTCCTGAGTTTTCGATTCCTCTTTATAAGCTCTTTGACTGCTTTTGGGGTGTCACCATGTGAATGTTTCGGGGCTGGCCTTTCGATTCTTCTGGTACTTTCCTCGTAGGCTTCTTTTATTCGGGTTTCTAATTTTTCAACTTCATCCTCTAGTTCTCCAGGGGTTCTTATCTGTGGAATTTCTGTAATTTTCTCCTGGAGTATTTCACTGTACTTTTGCCAGTCTGTGAAGTCTTTCGTTTGAAGTTCTTCTGTTATCGGTCTACGTCCCAATCTGAGTTCTATTGGGTTGTGGTCTAATGTGCCCTCTTCTAAAGTATCAAGTATGAAATCTTGGGTAATATCTTTCATTATGACGATATCTAATTCGGTAGGCCATTACTTCTGGGCAGGTAGGTCGGAATTTCAGGTCCTAATACTATGGCATTTAGTTTTTCGGCGTACTTCTTGAGCTTCTTCCCATTTTGGTTTTCAGTTCTGCTATTCCATTCTCTTGATTTGCAGTTCATATCGCCAATAATGATGTTCAGGTAGTTTCCTTCAAGCATCTTCTTCAGATCTTCCTCTATTAAGTCATGTTGGGTGTTTTGTAGGCTGACGTAATTTTCATTTGTCCTCGATTCGAATTAACTATAATCGAGACGGCTTCTATTTGTCCATTATTCAGTACATCGTCAAAATAGTGGTCGATGTTCCTCTTGACTATTAGGGCTACGCCCCCTCCTGTACAATTTCTGTCATTTCAGTATATTTCATGATCGGGAAATGAAATTCTATTTCTTGTAGATAGTCTCGTCTCCTGAATGGCTATAATATCCGGTTGTTTCTGGGATATCATTTCTTCTATTTCAGATCTACGGGCTCGTAGACCGTTTGTGTTCCATGAGACAATCTTTAGGTTGTTTTCATTTTCGTTAGTCACTAGCTCCATTAATTGGGTTCAGTGCGTTTACGGAACTTTTTGTCCATTTCTATTTCCAAGAAGTTCATGAGCTTACTCATGATATTCTTGGTGATGGTATCTAAATCCTCTGTGGTTTCGGGTCCTTTCTTGTTGGTCTCTTCTTTCTTCTTTTGGCTGCTCTTCTTGGATTTTCCATTTTTTGGGGCTTCTTCCTTCTTCTCTTGTCTGAGTGGTGGCGTTTTCTTTTTCTTATCTTCTTCCTTCTGTTCTTTTTGGACAGAAGGCATCTTTTTCTTTTCTTCTTCTTTTCTTGCTTTGGTCGCAGTCTTCTTTCTGGTCACCAGTTTCCACTCGCTACATCCTTTGTAGCTGGCTGGGTGACCTGCTTTTCCGCAGAGCGCACAGGTAGCTTTTCTCTCCTCGTTTTCTCTTGTTAGCGTACAATCTTTACTATTGTGCGCTCCAGAGCATTTAACACATCTCCATGGAAAAGTGCATTTACTTTGCGCATGTCCGTAACGTTGACATCTAGGACATTGGCCAGGTCCAATGCTCTTTTTCTTCGGCTCTACTACACAATTTATAACTTAGAGCTGTTTTACTTCGAATACCTTCTTATTTTGGGTTTTCACCAAAAATAAGGGTATTGCCTTTTTGGTTATGTTGGTTGTCATCCTTATGACATCCGCGTCGGTAATGCCTTGCTCGGCGAGGTCTTCTTTGATAATGTTAATATCTGCGTCTAGTGGCAGATAACGTACCACCGCGTAGATTCTCTTCTCTTCTTCTCTTTGGAGGGTGTAGAACTCTTTATTTCTCGACTCGAGGAATTTTGTCATCTTCCTGTGGTCGTCGGGGGATTCGGGAACAACACGAATGCCGTCTCTTACTGTGGTCGCTCTCAGGTATTTAATACTCTTTATTTGCAACTCTCTCGAGATCTGTGTCCAATCGGCCGTGCCTCTTATTGTCACTGGAGGAACTTTCCTTTTTTGAGCGGTCGTACTAGTTAAACGAGGGCTATATCATTTCGTCACGATGTCTGTATTTTTCGAATTTTGAGCCAAAAATGGTCTCAAACGACTATGTTCGACTCACTGATGACGAATCCGTCGGAAAATTCGAGTCTGTCCGTCCATCCGGCCGTAAGCACGATAACTCTCGAACGGAATGTCCTAGAAACTTGAAATTTTCAGGATAGGTTTGAATCTCGAATGCCGCGGTTAAGTTCGTTATTGGGCAAAATTCGCCAAAGGGTTCCGTAAATATGGCCGCTCGAACTTTTGTTTTCCTGATTACTTCGAAACTACAGATTCGATCGAGATGATATTCTGCAATCTAATGGAAAATGAGGTGTTCAAGCTACATGCAAAATTTTGTTCAGCTCGCATCACCAGAACCATAGAAACCATAGAAAATTGTAACTTTTGAACGGAAACGCCTAGGGACTTGAAATTTTCAGAATAGGTGTGGATCTCGATTGTCGTGATCACTTTCATCTATGAGCAAAATTATACCAGGGGTTCCGTGAATATGGTCGTTTGAAATTTAGTTTTCTCGATAATTTCCAAACTACAGATTCGATCGTGACGAAATTCTGTATACTAATGGAGAATGATATATTCAAGGTACATTTCTCTAGATCGCATGACCAGAACCATAGAAACCATAGAAAATCATAACTTTCGAACGGAAAGGCCTATGGACTTGAAATTTCCAGGGTGGGTTTGGATCGCGAATTTCACGGTCACGCTCATCAATGAGCAAAATAAGACTAGGGGTTCCGTAAATATGGCCGTTCAAACTATTTTTTTCCTGATAGCTTCGAAACTACTGATCGGATTGGAATGAATGTTTTGCACCTAGCTGAGGAATAATGTTCTCAGACTACGTGCAAAATTTTGTCCAGATCGCATCACCAAGACCATAGATACCGTAGAAAATTCTAGCGAATTATCGAAAAAAAATTGATCCGCTGAAGCACTGACATGAAGTCTGGAATTTCGCCTTAGTTTCAGAATTTTTTTGACAGCTGTCGAAAATTCCTTCAAATGATTTCTAAAACTGGAAAATGCGAATCCACCTACAAGGTGCATGTACGAGCGCTCAAAAGCTCCTGCCTTCACGGCAGTGCTTTTCCAATTTTTTCTGCTCGATTGGAGCAGGGACTTCAATTTCTTCTGCGGGTGCAGAAGTAGCTTCTTCTGGGCGTTTTCCTTTTTGCAATGCTGCAATATACGATTTCTTCGTAGGTGGCCCACCTGCAGCTGCATCATTAGTATTGGTGGGTTTTTTCGGGTCTCCTTTTTGGATTGGGGTTGACACTGTCTCCTCTGTCCCAGAGGAGAAGCCATTTTTCTTTTTCTTAGCCCGTTTCCGCGGCTTCTAGGACGGAGACATTTCTGCTCTCAAGGATTTCACCTCATCTGATAATGTTTTGAGACTCTCCGTCATAACTTTCAGTTGACTCATTAGGCTGTTGATATGGTCCTTCTGTTCTTGTATAATCCGATCTTTGTCGGATTCGTCATTAACTTCTTCTTCAACATTCATATCGGATATTTCTTCATCCGATAAGTTTTCTGCGTCGGATTCTCTGTCCTCATTTGCAGAGTCGTATTCCGACTTTTTGTCAGAGTGACTCAGCAAACGACACTTGAACACTTTTTTCACTTTTCACTAAATTCACTTATGTCTCTTCAATGTAAAATAATCTGTGGAACCATCGATCTAAACCTGGACTCAACACAGTTATTTCTTCTTTTTCTTATCACTTCTATACGAGGTTCACTTGGCACACATGCGCATTTCTCAATACGTCTGCACTCCTCGAGGGTTCAATCGCTGTACGCCATGTCAGATCTCATCATTACGACTATGCAATATTATAACGGTAACGTGGTACTGAGAAAATTTCCCAAATCACGCCACCTGTCTGTTCCAAAGTCAACTGTCTCAAATATCTGTAGATCATGACTGAGACAGTTGACTTTGGAACAGACAGGTGGCGTGATTTGGGAAATTTTCTCAGTACCACGTCACCGTTATCATATTGCATAGTCGTACTGATGAGATCTGACATGGCGTACAGCGATTGAACCCTCGAGGAGTGCAGACGTATTGGGAAATTGATTTGGGAAAATTTCTCAGTACCATCTTTTGTTTCATTCATCGAGTTTATCATATTGCATAGTCGTACTGATGAGATCTGACATGGAACGAAACCGGTCTACGATTGCAAATGATAAATTTCGTTGGTATCTGGGATACATGAATTGTCTTGTTGGCTTGCTTATTAATTTATCTAGTAAAATTTTTCAATTTTCATTCTTGAATTCGATCAATTCAGATATACAGCCATTATTATTCTTGAGCTTGCTTCCTTTATTTATTTATTTATTTATTTATTCATTTATTTAGACAAATAGAAATACAAACAGGTAAAACCCAATACAGCATTCACAGTTTGACAATAAATATATCATACAGAATATTAAAATTGAAATAAAAAATGTTTCTATGAACTGAATATAAAACATATCACGATCAAAAATGATCAGTAGACTGAGGTAACCTAAATTTAAGAAATATTCTCAATTGTGGGAGGTGAACATTGAAAATGTCCACACCACAAGAACATGAATTGAATGTTGACAGCATTCTACAGAGAGGCGAATTTTGGGTAATATTGATTCTACGGAACGGAACAGCGAATAAATCACGGGATCTCAGTCTTCTCTCCGGTACTCTAAAATTGATGGACTCGAGAATTTCCGGGACATAAAGTATACCATTAACTGATTTGAAAAGTAGAATCATATCGTTTAATCTTCTACGATTTTCCAAGCTCAATATTCTAAACGTTTGTTGAATTTCGGTGTAATCATGGTTAACAATCTGAATTTTACTTCTGAAGGACAAGAACCTCAGGAACCTATGCTGTACACTCTCTAATCTATTGACGTAACATCTTTAGTGTGGACTCCATATTGGCTTCGCAAAATTAAGCCTCCTGAGCACAAATGAATAATAGAGTTTCATTTTTTTTGAACAACTTTCCATGTCTTAGAGTGAACTCGAGCATTTTATTCGATGACTCAATAACTCCAATAATGTGCACGTCAAATGTCAACCTCGAGTCCAGAAGTACCCCTAGATTTCTTACAGCATCTACTTGCTTTATCGTCACTTGATTAAGAGCGTAATTGAATGCAAAGGGGTTAACATTCCTAGTGAAAGATATTTTATGGCATTTTTCGGAATTTAAAAATAGAAAATTTTGACATCAGCCTGTCCAAATCTTCCTGTAGTCTAATACAGTCTCCGAAGCTCTTTATCCTCAGAAATACCTTGAGATCATCAGCGTATACCAAGAACTTGGCATAACGAAAGCAGCAGGAAATATTGTTCAAATAAATTTTAAAGAACAAGGGCCCCAGATGAGATTCCTGAGGAACACCCAATTCATTCGAAAAAAACTCTTGAATTCTGTCCATTCACGCAAACAAATTTGGATCTATTCAGAATATATGACTGTATCCACCTCAATAAGCTACCAGCTATGCCCACCTCCGCAAGTCTTCGTAGCAGAACACCATGGTTTATTTTATCAAAAGCCTTCTTGAAATCTGTATAAACAGCATCTACCTGAGAATGGCTTTCAAAGCTATCATGAAGATTTTCCAGGAAATTCAATAAATTTGTTTCAAGATTGGACCTTTAATGAACCCATGTTGATTTTCGATTATGATGTGTTTTACATGATTAGAAATGAACTCGTACACCAAAGACTCGAAGAGCTTAGGCACAGCCGAAAGTATGGATATTGGACAATAGTTCTTGATAATATTTTTAGGGCCACCATCGTGAATAGGGATAGTCCTCGATAGCTTCCATCTATGAGGGAAAATACCCGAATGTAAGGACAAATTGAAAATCATAGTGAGCGGCTTCGCTATGTTTATGCTACATTTTTTCAACAATAATGGTGGAATATCATCTGGGCCGGGACCCTTATCAGGATTCAGAGCATTTAAAGCCTTTTCCACTGCTGTCTCAGACAAAGTGATCTCAGACAAATACACACTATTATAAAGATTCTGTACTTCATTCAAATTATCGTGGCTGTTCGTAGATGATTCGAAAGCACCGCTGAAAAACTGAGCAAACAGATTGGCTATATTCTCAGATGAGGAAGCCTCAACATTGTCGCCTTTCAACTGTGAGGGAAATTTACTATGTTTTTTCTTATGGGATACGAATTTGAAAAACTCGTTGGAATCTTGTGAAAGCTTCTGTTCAACCTGATCTAAATAATCATGAAAATCTCTCACCATTAAGTGTTTGGAAATTGTTCAGAGATGTTTGAAAAGATCTTAATCGGATTTTTTCTTATAGATTTTAAATTTTTTGTGTGCTTTGAGTTTGCTCTTTGGACATCAATGGATATAATTGGCATTTTCTACCGTCTATCTTCTTTTTGAGCGCTCGTACTACTTACACGAGGGCTATATCATTTCGTCACGATGTCTGTATTTTTCGAATTTTGAGCTGAAAATGGTCTCAATCGACTATGTTCGACTCACTGATGACGAATCCGTCGAAAAATTCGAGTCTGTCCGTCCGTCCGGCCATCCGGCCGTCCGGCCGTCCGTCCGTCAGCACGATAACTCTCGAACGGATCAACCTAGAAACTTGAAATTTTCAGTGTAGGTTCGGATCCCGAATGCCTCGGTTAAGTTCGTTAATGGGCCAAATTCCTCCATGGGTTCCGTAAATATGGCCGTTCAAAGTTTTGTTTCCCTGATTACTTCGAAACTACAGATTCGATCGAGTTGAAACTTTGCACTCAAATGAAGAATGAGGTGTTCAAGGTACATGTGAAATTTTGTCCAGATCGCATGACCAGAACCATAGAAACAATAGAAAATTGTAACTTTTGAACGGAAACGCCTAGGGACTTGAAATTTTCAGGATAGGTTTGGTTCTGGAATGTCGTGATGACGTTTATCTATGAGCAGAATTATTTTAGGGGCTCCGTTAATATGGTCGTTTGAAATTTAGTTTTCTTGATTATTTCAAAACTACAGATTCGATCGTGACGAAATTTTGTATACTAATGGAGAATGATATATTCAAGCTACATTTCTCCAGATCACATGACCAGAACCATAAAAACCATAGAAAATCATAACTTTCGAACGGAAAGGCCTAGGGACTTGAAATTTTCAGGATAGGTGTGGATCTGAAATGTCGCGTTCACGTTTATCAATGAACAGAATTATACCAGGGGTTCCGTAAATACGGTCGTTTGAAATTTTGGTTTCTGGATAATTTCGAAACTGCGGATTCGATCGAGATGAAATTTTGTATTTTAATCGAGAATGATATATTAAAACAATATTTTGTCCAGATCGCATGACCAGAACCATAAAAACCATAGAAAAATGTAACTTTTGAACGGAAAGGCCTAGGAACTTGAAATTCTCATGGTGGGTTTGGATCGCAAATATCGCGATCACGTTCATCTATGAGCAAAATCAGACTAGGGGTTCAGTGAATATGGTCGTTCAAAATATTTTTCTGCTGATAGTTCCGAGAATACTGAGCGGATTGGGATGAAATTCTGCACCTTGCTGAGTAATAATGAATTCAAACTACGTCCAGATCGCACCACCAAAACCATAGATACCGTAGAAAATTCTAGCGAATTATCGAAAAAAAATTGATCAGCTGATGCACTGACATGAAGTCTGGAGTTTCGCCTAAGTTTCAGAATTTTTTTGACAGCTGTCGAAAATTCCTTCAATTGATTTCTGAAACTGGAAAATGCAAATCTACCTACAAGGTGCATGTATGAGCGCTCAAAAGCTCCTGCCTTCACGGCAGTGCTTTTCGTAATTTTTTATTCAATTGATGTGATCTTTTCACGTCAATTTCCTGTCCCGGATATTTGACCTGACCTTTCCATAGGATATTTTCGTCGTTCACTACAATTTCGTTGGTAGGAAGTGTTGACTTTCTACCGAAGATGATGGCTTGAGTTTTTTTCGGGTCAACCTTGATTTTTCATTTGTCCATCCATGTTAGAATTGAATCAGTTGCCGATTGGAGATATCGCATACCAAGGTTAACGTTCCTCGAATGAGCCATTACTGCGGTATCATCTGCGTATGTGAAGACTTTGGTATCATTTGAAAGATCGGTCGGAATATCTGCAGTGTAAATATTGTACAATTTTGGAGATAGTACTCCACCTTGGGGTACTCCGGCTGTTAGATGGGTTTCAGTGACTTGCAAGTGCCAACTTTCACGTGGAAAGCCTTTTTTTTCAGATAGTTACCGATGAGCTTCGTCATTGGTTTACTTATGCCGGCATGGTCTTGATCTTGATAATAAGCCCTTCATGCCACATCCTGTCAAAGGCCTTTGACAGAATCGAAAAATGCGGCAGTGTTGACATGTTTTCTATTCAGGTTGTTGATTATGTTTTCTGTGAGTCGGACGGCTTGGTGTGGTGTTCATCCAATTCTTCCTTCAACCTTCGAAGAAGTAGTTTCTCGACCAGCGTTGCTAGCGTGCAAAGCAAGCTGATCGGTCGGTGACTTTGTGGAAATAATGAGTTCTCGCTGTTCTTCGGGATCATAATTACTATGGCATTCTTCCAAGCTTCCGGGAAATGTTGGATTTGGAAGATTTCGTTTGTGATATTCGCGATGCATTCCAGATATTCGACTGGGAAATGTCGATTTCTGCAATTCTAATCTTTCGGCAAACGCATTCGCTTTTTCTTGCTCGGTATAAATCATACCGGCCGGGCCATGTAGTGGAGTGGATCTTTTGCTTCTGGTCTTTAAAATTTTGTTTAGACGCCACAGTGGTTTGTAGTGGGCGTCTTGACCCTCACATTCTTCATCTATATTTTCTAGAAGTACTTGCCATCTTTGGTTACGGTAATTTTGAATTTCAGTCTTGACACAATTAGTAAGTCTGTTTGACTCTCTTTTATGCTCAGGGTTGAGGTAGAGTTGCGCTCTTCTGAGGGCTCGATTTTTTAATTTAATAAGACTCCTAATTTCGGGTGGCAGCCTGTTTCTGTCGGAGGTGCGTTTTATTGTTCTTTTTGTTGATTCATACATTGCCGTCTCGACCTCATTGATGATTTTCCGTACTTCGTTGTCAATGTCGCAAGGCGTGCGAATCTCTGGAGGTTGCCTGGTAGAGTTTTTGAGGGATTCCGTAAATCTCATGCCATTCTTCGAGTTTCAGAATAATCGGTTTGGCTTCAGTGTAGAGGTCATAGGAATATCTGACGTTGTTCAGTATGAACACGTCAAGGACGTCTGGTCTACCATGGCCGTAGTGCGTTGGTAGGTCAAGGCCTTTTACGGTATAATTCCTCGATTCCGCGTGTGCTGCTAGAATTCGTCCTCTTGTGGTAGTTAGCTGGGAGTTCCACTGAATGTTCTTCGCATTGAGGTCACCTCCAAGGATTATTTGGTTCGATGAGGAAAATATTTCGTCCAAGTCGGAGGACAGAAGCGGTTTATTTGGGGAGTTGTATGCCGAGATGACCGTGATGATTGTGTTGTCCGCCATAGTTATATTGACGGCTGCGTTCTCAAGGTTAGCGGTGTTAAAGTTGTTAACCCTTTCGTGCATTATAATAATAATAATAATAATAACTTTATTCAACAAAAATCATCGTTACAATTCACAATGAAGTTGGGAAATGTCAAGGAAGAAAAAAAAAAGAAAAAATACATAACAGTGATTATGTTAAGTTTGACTCATTTCTGACAAAAAATCAAAAATAGTGTAGGGTTCATGCTGTATTAAAAGTTCGTGAATTCCCTGCGAAATTTTTCAAATTTGTCAATCTCTCTTATGCGTCTTGTACAATTTGATACACATATAAGTACAAGATTTTTCGGTGGAAGAGAGATTATGCTGGGGATAAATGAAATAATCATTTCTAGTATTGTAGGAACGGGTCTTTCCGAATTTTGTGAAGTATTGCGGTTGTTTGTACACAAATTGTAGGCATTTGAATATATAGAGGGCAGGTAAAGTTAGTATATTATTTGTTTTGAATACACCCCTACAAGTCTCTCTATACTTCATCTTGAATATACTTCTAATAGCGAACTTCTGTATTCTGAATATAGTTACAGCATGTGGGCTATTTCCCTAAAAAATAACGCCATAACTTGAAATGGACTGAAAGTTAGCAAAATATACAGCCATAAGAAATTCGATAGTGAATTCAGTTCCTAGTACTCGCAATGTGTATACTACCTTGTTCAGTTTTCCCCGAAGTTCAGCAATGTGTTCGGCCCACTCAAGGTGTTTGTCAATGGTTATGCCAAGGAATTTGGTATGATTTTTCAGCTCAATCGGTTCACCATTGAGAGTAATCGACAAACTTTCGGATTTTCTGAGCTTGTGAGAAAAAAGGACAAGCTCAGTTTTATTATGGTTAAGCATTAGATTGTGTGATAGACACCACAACTCAACTGACTCAGATGTGGCATTTGGAAATTCCTGTAGAGCCGCCAGAATTTTCTGGCGAAGTATAATATTTGTGTGATCCGCGTAGTTGAAAAAAAAATTATATAACAGAGGAACTACTTCTGGCATATCATTTACGTAAATTAGATAGAATAATGGACCCAGGATGCTACCCTGAATCACACCTCTTATTATTTCCGTCATCGTGGATCTATAGTCGATATCATCCATGTTTAATTCAACATATTGAAAGCGTCCCCGCAAGTAACTCCTAATTAAATCCAGCTGTTTATCTCTTATGCCATAGATTTCGAGTTTCATCATGAGAATATCATGAATAACCGATTCAAAAGCTTTAGAGAAGTCAATGAAATATCCCAACAATAAATCACCTCCCTCCAGGCCCTCAGTCAGTGTCTCAATCAGTTTGTAAATGGCCGTTTCGGTGCTTTTACCAGGAATGAAACCGTGTTGCTGACAATTTGAGTACACCAAACTTCTTGAAGAAACTGAACAATCTATTGTATAGAACTTTTTCGAATATTTTAGAGAAGCTATCTAGTAAACTGATTGGTCGATAATTACGAAGATCAGTTGGATCATTCTTTTTGAAAGTTGGTTTTATCACAGTTATTTTGAGGCTGTCAGGAAATATTCCATATTTAAAACTATTATTCACAATATGAGTAAGTGGCTGGACTATGTAGTCTATTGTTTTTTTATGACATTCATTGGTATTCCATCTTGGCCAGTACTCTTTTTGTTGCTTAGCATTTTAACAACCTGAAAAATCTCAGATTCGGTTATATCGAACATATAAAATGAATTTTTTACTCGTTTCACAAGTTTAGCATGTGATGGAGAACTCGAGAGGGATTCCGAGTCAGGACCTCGAAACACAGCACTGAAATTCTACCTAGCATATCAGGTAGATTTATGTTTATTTTTCTATCAGTTTTCTTGTTGATGAATGACCAGATTGTTTTATTTTTATTTGCCGAGTTGTTAAATTTTTGAAAGTAGAAATCCTGTTTCGCTTTTTTGATTGTCGCATCATAGGTTGATTTGAGTTTTTTATAAATTGGTTTGATTTCCGGATCATTACTCTAGTAATCTCTAGATTACATAGAAAATGTCGAGAATATTCTTCAGCCTATCGATTTCTGGATTCTTCAATGGTGAGAATTTATTTTTAGTTGTCATTTTGATGATTCTTGTTGATAAAGAAATCTGAAAGTTATTTTTATATAAACCTATAAATTGATCCCACTGAGAATTAACATCTTCCGAAGGAATACGATACATAAACTCCCAATTCAGTCCTGTTCAGTGAACATTGTGAGGCCTTCTTCACTTATTGGTCGTATTTTTGTTAATTTGTTTGACTTACATGGACTTAAGAGTTCGAAGGATACGATTTGTGCCAAGTGATCTGACAGGTGTGGCTGTTCTGTATACGCTGACTGTATATTGTCGAAACTTGTAATTATATTATCGAAGCATGACGCCTTTCGTGTAGGAGTACTGATAAGCAGTTTAGCATTGAATGATTCAATAATCAGTAAGAATTTGTTTTTGTTGGAATCTTTAGTGGATGGCTCGGTATGGATATTGAAGTCGCCTGCAATCAGATAGAGCACGTTCATATCAGATAACATTCGAAGGAGGATAAATAATTTTTCGAAGAAGAGATTCACATCACTTTTTGAAGAGTTTGAGGATCTAACACTGAAGCAATAATAACGTTGTTGTTTACTCGTCTCATTGATATGACCGCGCATTCAAAAGAATATGGAACACTCATAAGAACTACATCTTTCATTTCTGATACATTTTCGATAAGATTGTCTCTGATGTAGACTGCACTACCACCATGTGTTCCATAATCCCGACAGAAAGATGAAGCGAGTTTATAATTTGTCAAACCGTAGGTACATAGTTGATCTCTCGACATTCAGTGTTCGGTAATCACCAGGAATTGACAGTTTTGTTTGTTTATGAAATAATCCAAACTTGTATAGCTGGTACTTAAGGATTGTACATTCAAATGAATTAATTTTACCTTTTTTGGTTGTTCTTGAGGTTTATGCCTGAAGTTGGGCGATTTTTCTGAAGATGAAATAAAAAATCATTGATTGTTGTCCCTTCTGGCCATAAATTAGGATCCTTCAGTTTCTCGAATAACGTTGACGGTACCGAAACCTTGAAAGATGAGTATTCTTAAGGACGATTCGACTGAAGTTTGTTGCAGACCACAACGTTGAAATCATTTTTCTTCATATAGTCGATTATTTTTTCCTCTGTGAAAAGAGGATCTAGGTAACTTATATGAGCGTGAGGGTACAGTGTAATTGCCTTGATCTCTTCTGTTTTTCCAGTACCAATTAGACCTCGGCTTCTCTTAGTTTGCTTCCTTTTTTGAGCGCTCGTACTACTTACACGAGGGCTATATCATTTCGTCACGATGTCTGTATTTTTCGAATTTTGAGCCGAAAATGGTCTCAATCGACTATGTTCGACTCACTGATGACGAATCCGTCGGAAAATTCGAGTCCGGCCGTCCGTCCGGCCGGCCGGCCGTAAGCACGATAACTCTCGAACGGATCAACCAAGAGACTTGAAATTTTCAGTGTAGGTTCAGATCCCGAATGCCTCGGTTAAGTTCGTTAATGGGCCAAATTCCACCAGGGGTTCCGTAAATATGGTCGTTCAAAGTTTTGTTTCCCTGATTACTTGAAAACTACAGATTCGATCGAGATGAAATTTTGCACTCAGATGAAAAATGAGGTGTTTTAGCTACATGCGAAATTTTGTCCAGATCGCATGACCAGAACCATGGAAAACATAGAAAATTGTTACTTTTGAGCGGAAATGCCTAGGGACTTGAAATTTTCAGAATAGGTGTGGATCTCGAATGTCGTGATCACGTTCATATATGAGCAACATTATACAAGGGGTTCCGTAAATACGGTCGTTTGAAATTTTGTTTTCCCGATAAATTCGAAACTTCGGATTCGATTGAGATGAAATTTTGTATTTTAATCGAGAATGATATATTGAAGCAATATTTTGTCCAGATCGCATGACCAGAACCATAGAAACCATAGAAAATTGTAACTTTTGAACGGAAAGGCCTAGGAACTTGAAATTTTCAGGGTGGGTTTGGATCGCGAATATCGCGGTCACGTTCATCAATAAGCAAAATGAGACTAGGGGTTCCGTGAATATGGCCGTTCAAAATATTTTTTTCCAGATAGTTTCGGAACTACTGATCGGATTGGAATGAAATTATGCATCTAGCTGAGGAATAATGTATTCAAAGTACGTGCGAAATGTTGTCCAGACCGCATCACCAAGACCATAGATACCGTAGAAAATTCTAGCGAATTATCGAAACAAAATTGATCAGCTGAAGCAGCGACATGAAGTCTGGAGTTTCGCCTAAGTTTCGAGAAATTATCGAGAAAACAAAATTTCGAACGTCCGTATTTACGGAACCCCTAGTATAATTCTGCTCATTGATGAACGTGAACGCGACCTTCCAAATCTACACCTATCCTGAAAATTTCAAGTCCCTAGGCTTTTCCGTTCGAAAGTTATGATTTTCTATGGTTCTGGTCTTGCGATCTGGGGAAATGTAGCTTGAATATATCATTCTCCATTAGTATACAAAATTTCGTCACGATCGAATCTGTAGTTTTGAAATTATCAAGAAAACTAAATTTCAAACGACCATATTTACGGAACCCCTAGTATAATTTTTCTTATAGATGAACGTGATCACGACATTCGAGATCCACACCTATTCTGAAAATTTCAAGTCCCTAGGCGTTTCCGTTCAAAAGTCATAATTTTCTATGATTTCTATGTTTCTGGTGATGCGATCTGGACAAAATTTCATATGTAGCTTGAACACCTCATTCTCCATTTGAGTGCAAAATTTCATCTGGATCAAATCTGTAGTTTCCAAGTAATCAGGAGAACAAAACTTTGAACGGCCATATTTACGGAACCCCTTGTGGAATTTTGTCCATTAACGAACTTAACCGAGGCATTCGGGAACTGAACCCACACTCAAAATTTCAAGTCTCTAGGTTGTTCCGTTCGAAAGTTATCGTGCTTACGGCACATTTTCAGCTCAAAATTCGATAAATACAGACATCGTGACGAAATGATATAGCCCTCGTGTAAGTAGTACGAGCGCTCAAAAAAAAAGGAATAATAATATAGACTTATTAATCATCACGGCGACTCCTCCACTTCTTCCTGTCAGTAGATCACTTCTGTATATAACGAAGTTCGGGATGGAAATCTGGTCCTGAGGTTTCAGCCAGGTTTTATTGACAAGAATGACATCAAATTTTTCTTCGGAGATGTAATCGGCGAGTTCTAGGAGTTTGTCAGCGATGGAATTTGCATTCCATGTGAGCATCTTCAGCGAATGTGGTTTTCTTCTATTGAAGGGTACTGATTATCTAGGTTATCATAGATGTTACTTGTGCAAGCATCTCGGCCATCTGGGGTTGATTTTTCCGGAGTTTTCGTTTTTGCTGCGGTGAGATAGGATTTCAATAATAATAATAATAATAAATGCCTTTTATTAGTTCAATTATATAACAGAAAATCACAAAAATGTTTTATAAGGCGAGATTCAGTTTGCACACCACCAAGTGATGTACATCTGCTCTTCCACCTAACCCATGCACTATGCAGACAATGAAAACAAAGATAAAAATTACGAAAAGCACTGCCGTGAAGGCAGGAGCTTTTGAGCGCTCGTACATGCACCTTGTAGGTAGATTCGCATTTTCCAGTTTCAGAAATCAATTGAAGGAATTTTCGACAGCTGTCAAAAAATTCTGAAACTTAGGCGAAACTCCAGACTTCATGTCAGTGCATCAGCTGATCAATTTTTTTTCGATAATTCGCTAGAATTTTCTACGGTATCTATGGTCTTGGCGGTGCGATCTGGACAAAATTTTGCACGTAGTTTAAATACATTATTACTCAGCTAGGTGCAGAATTTCATCCCAATCCGCTCAGTATTTTCGGAACTATCAGCAAAAAAATATTTTGAACGGCCATATTTACGGACGGAGATGATTTTGCTCATAGATGAACGTGATCGCGATATTTGCGATCCAAACCCACCTTGAGAATTTCAAGTTCCTAGGCCTTTCCGTTCAAAAGTTACAATTTTCTATGGTTTTTATGGTTATGGTCATGCGATCTGGACAAAATATTGTTTTAATATATCATTCTCGATTAAAATACAAAATTTCATCTCGATCGAATCCGCAGTTTCGAAATTATCCAGAAACCAAAATTTCAAACGACCGTATTTACGGAACTCCTGGTATAATTCTGTTCATTGATAAACGTGAACGCGACATTTCAGATCCACACCTATCCTGAAGTCCCTAGGCCTTTCCGTTCGAAAGTTATGATTTTCTATGGTTTTTATGGTTCTGGTCATGTGATCTGGAGAAATGTAGCTTGAATATATCATTCTCCATTAGTATACAAAATTTCGTCACGATCGAATCTGTAGTTTTGAAATAATCAAGAAAACTAAATTTCAAACGACCATATTAACGGAGCCCCTAAAATAATTCTGCTCATAGATAAACGTCATCACGACATTCCAGAACCAAACCTATCCTGAAAAATTCAAGTCCCTAGTCGTTTCCGTTCAAAAGTTACAATTTTCTATTGTTCCTATGGTTTTGGTCATGCGATCTGGACAAAATTTCACATGTAGCTTGAACACCCCATTCTTCATTTGAGTGCAAAGTTTCAACTCGATCGAATCTGTAGTTTCGAAGTAATCAGGGAAACAAAACTTTGAACGGCCATATTTACGGAACCCATGGTGGAATTTGGCCCATTAACGAACTCAACCGAGGCATTCGGGATCTGAACCTACACTGAAAATTTCAAGTCTCTAGGTTGATCCGTTCGAGAGTTATCGTGCTGACGGACGGACGGCCGGACGGCCGGATGGCCAGACGGACGGACAGACTCGAATTTTTCGACGGATTCGTCATCAGTGAGTCGAACATAGTCGATTGAGATCATTTTCAGCTCAAAATTCGAAAAATACAGACATCGTGACGAAATGATATAGCCCTCGTGTAAGTAGTACGAGCGCTCAAAAACAAACAAAAATATACACTATGCATCCTTGGATTAAATATTCATACCCTACTATTGAACTGTTGAGCCATCAGATCAAAGTCACCCTTCTCTTGAAAGCTAACCTCAACAAAACAAGGACCCCGTGCGGCAAAGAGTTCAATGTGTTCGTCATACAGTACGAGAAGGAGCGCTTGAAAAACTGAGAGGAGTGTTTAGGGATAGTGATGGTATTCCGATGTCTGAGGTTGAGAGAGTGAACGTCGGTTCTGAAAGAGTTCTCATTATACAAATATGGCGGAGTCTTCTCTAGAATAATACTGCGATAAAGACAAAGTGAATGCAGACGCCGACGATTTTTCATGTTTAGCCATTTGAGAACATCAAAAGTATGTCTTATGCTTTCATATTTTCTAATGCCAAAGATGAGACGCACACATGAATTCTGTAACCTCTGCATTCGATTTTCATCTACTACTGTTAAACAAGAGTTACACAGCACATCACAGTAGTTCATTTTAGAAAATACCAATGCGTTACACAAAAGGGTTTTACTAGATCTGTCTAGAAAGCAGCGACTCCTATAAAACTGCTTCAGCACGCCATAGGCTTTCTGTAGGCAAGTATTTATATGACACGTGAATCTCAGAACATCATCCAACCATAAACCCAAACGCTTGACTCGACTACAATTGAAACCAATTGCACAGTCATTCAGTATTATATCGTGATTGTACATTTCCAAAAATTGTTTCCTAAGATGAACTTTTCCAAACACGATAGCGTCGGTCTTTGAACTATTCAGTTTCAAACAATGACTTAGCGAGAATTTGTAGAGATTATGTAAATCGTAATTTATAGTAGACATAGCTTGCTCATACTCATCAATATAAAAAGGTAGAATAAGTTGGATGTCATCGGCATATTGAATCAAAGAAGTGAATAAGATGGGAAAATTTTTGAGAAATCAAGAATAACAACCTACCTAGTATAGATCCCTGTGGAACTCCAGCAACGACACCCAAAAAATCAGAAGCAACTCCCCAACCCTCACTGCCTGCGATCTGCCCGCCAGATACGACCACAAAAGCGCCACAGCCAATACCAAAGAATTTTAAAAGAGAGTATAAAAGATCATGGTTGACGGTGTCAAATGCTTCTGAGTAATCTAACAAAATCGACACAGAAAGTTGATTGCTGTCATGGGCCCTGAAAATGTGATCAGTGATGTTCAACGGGGCTGACTGGCAACCATGACCACGCTTATAACCTGATTGGGTAGAAGGAATAACACTGTTACGGTTCAAGTGCAGCCACAACTGCTTTTTCATTACCTCCTTGAGCACTTTTGACAACGTTGGTAGAATGCTGATGGGTCTAAAGACTCTAAAGTCATTCAGACCATCAGCATTATTTTTCTTCGGCACCGGTGTTCCAGCTCGAGGGAAAAACCGATTCTATCAAACAAAAATTCATTAAATGCGTTATAAAAGGTAACAGGAAGGGGATACAAAGTTCAAGAACCAATACATTAATGCCGTCTGTGCCTGTAGCTCTACTTTTGATAGATCTAATTATATTCAATACTTCATCTTCAGAAACACTCTCGAATGTTAAGAATGAATTGACTGACTCTTCAACATCACATTCATAGTATGCTTTAGTATCAGAATCAGGTGTCAATTTGGGAATACTATCAATGAAATGCCTGTTTATGTCATTTACATCCCACCTCTCGCAAATATCACCAACAACTTGACCACAATCAGTCAAATATTTGAGAATTTTCCACATTTCTCTAGGGGATTGATTTCTAACCCTATCGCTGAAGTATGCCCTCTTTTCATTTCTCACAACAATTGTAACCATATTTCGCAATTGTTTATAATTATTATAATCTGTGATATTCTAAGACATCTTACAGTTATGAAGAGCTCTGTCTCTATCCTTCATCATGGCCTTAACAGCTTGAGAAATCCATGGAGCGTACTTTTTTGTCACTCTGATGGTCCGAGTCGGCGCATGAAGATCCAAGAGAGCAGTTAAACTTTTTGTCAGAATTTCAACCTTACCGTCAACATCATCGATATCATGAATTGTTCTCCACGGAATAGACTGTATATCCGAATTGAATTGATTATAATTCAAACTTTTGAAATCACGACAGAATACCAACTTCGGAATGTTTTTCTTCGACGGGAAATTCAAATCAGCAATAACCATCTCATGATCACTTACCTCAGGAATATGCTTCAACTGGAAAGACTTGACGACTTCTTTATCAGATATTATGATGTAATCAAGTAAAGTGGCCGAAGTATTGGTTACCCTAGTGGGACTTTCAATAAACTGTGACAACCCAAGTCCCTCAAACAAATCGCAGACGAATCTCGACGAATACCTTTTCATATTCAACAAGTCGACGTTGAAATCACCCAAACACAACGAACAGTCAACCTTTGGCACCAGAGAAGAAACTGCTGCTTCAAAATCGCTAAAAAAAGTTCTATAGAATGATTCATTAGGGTTATAACAGATACCAATGGCAAATATTTTTGAACCAGATGAAATTCTCAACCAAATTTGCTCAATGTCATGCGTTGATGGAAGGACCACGTATTGCACGTTATTCTTAATGTAAGCGCCGACACCACCACCCACCGACTGTCTACCTCTGTCTAGCCTCTCGAACCTATTACCGGGAAAATTATAGTCCAGGATCAATGGTAAATTTTTGCACTTGATTACTATCAAGCTAATTTTCCGTGAGTAGCTTCATTTTGATGAGACGCCCAACAATTTCCTGTACGAAACTCTCGATTGTGGTATCTAACAGAGGTAGCAAGGATTGAATATGTCGATTTGATGATTCTCAAATATTTATTACTAACAGAATTTTTTTCTGTCAAATCTTAAGATAATTATCTGAATTATTCGAGAACATATTTGTCCTACAAATTCTATAGTTTGATCAAAGAGTCCCCTCCTTCCAACATGTATTGATAACGAGGTTATCATAAATGATTACTAACCAGCTGATTTTTATTTTTTTTACTTAGTTAATATTTATATAATTCAAGAGTCATATTGTCCCACAAATTGTGTGGTACGTTATCCTGGTCCTACGCTCAAAAGTAGTAGTACAGATCCTTGATTTAAAAATAATTACTATCAAGCTGATTCTTCGTGAATAGCCCCGTTTCGATGAGAAGCCCAACAATTTCCTGTACAAAACTCTCGATTGTGATAGCTAACAGAGGTAGCAAGGATTGAATATGTTGATTTGATGATTCTCAAAAATATATTACTAACTGATTTTTTTTTTGTTGAATCTCAAGATAATCATCTAAATTATTTGAAAAAATATTTCTCCTACAAAATCTATGGTTTGATCAAGGAACAACATACCAACATGTATCGATAACGAGGTCATCATAAATTACTAACCAGCTGATTTTTTTTTTTATTTCTCAAGCGTCGCAAAAAATGTTGACTTTTTGGTAGATTTTACTCAACAAGAAGTTAAGAAATTAATAATCGTGAACTTAAATTCAACAAAACATTAAAAAAAAAAATTGGTGCCTCTTGGGTTTCTGTATTTTGCTACTACAGCCGATTCACACCGGTACGCATGTGCATAGCATTGCTTACTGCGTATTAGGTATTCCACGTTAGTGTTGACCATAAGCGTGCAAAAATTTTCTCAGTTGACCACGTGTTTTGTTTTGTCACTCGAGAAATAATTTCAAGAAATGTTTTTTGGGCTGCAAAATAATTATGGAGTGTTTTTTGTGTAATTTGCTTTGTGAAAACTCTACTAATCGTGAGAAAAGACAAGAAGGAAGAAATTTAATAATCACATTTGGCTTCCTTGCAAAACTTTTCTATCTGCTCGAAAGCATCATCAACATAAATATCGATATGTTATATTGCCTGAAAATTGGGATCACGAAGTAATAGGTTATCATTCTTCTTGTTACAAAGAATTTCGAGTAAAATCTGAATATTTGTCAGATAACACGTGTGAGGAAAGTGAAATAGATGAAGATGACAGCGATGTTAGTAGCGAAGATTATGAAGATGAATCTGATGAAGATTAATTTTTTATTTTTTGTATATATATATACACAAATTTTTGTACCTAGTTTACTAAAAAATAAAGTTATTTCAATTTTAAAGAAGATTTTTTCACTGTATCTCATGTTACAAATAGAAAACCAAAAAAATGACAATTCTTGTCGGACTAGTAATACATACCTGTTTTCTTGTAGGACATTGTTTCATTTGGGCAGAGAACACACTAACCTATTATGTAATATTTTTGTCCTACAGTTAGTAATGAGAAAAATGGTCTTGTGGTATTAACAATTTCTGGTCGTAAGACCGGAATAACGTACCACACAATTTGTAGGACAATATGACTGTTGAATTATATAAATATCAACTGAGTAGAAATAAAAAAATCAGCTGCTTAGTAATCATTTATGATGAGCTCGTTATCAATACACGTTGGAAGGAGGGGACTCTTGGATCAAACCATAGATTTTGTAGGACAAATATATTTTCGAATAATTTAGATAATTATCTTGAGATTCAACAACAAAAAATTCAGTTAGTAATAAATATTTGAGAATCATCAAATCGACATATTTCATCCTTGCTACCTCTGTTAGCTACCACAATCGAGAGTTTCTTACAGGAAATTTTTGGGCGTCTCATAAAAATGAAGCTACTCACGGAAAATTAGCTTGATAGTAATCAAGTGCAAGTACCATGGATCCTGGACTATTAATATTATTAAGCCATGTCTCACTCAGACCCAAAACGTCTAAGTCGTTTTCTATGAGTAATCCCCTGATACTTTTGAAGTGAGCAACTAAAGATCTGGCGTTCAAGTAAGCAATCTTGAAATTCTGATTCATTACAAAATAATTATATCATTATATAGGTGTTCTCACAAGAGAACAGCAATTAACTATATAGAATGGTTTCAATGTTCAGTAATCAAAGAAACAATGAAAAAAATATATAAGATACAATAGGATAAACAATCTGATATTCAGGAAATTCTAATGCGAAATACTATAGTATGAAGAAAAAAAAAGAGAAACAAAAAATCAGAGACTCTAAAAAAAGAAAAGAAAATCAATAATAATAGTAGGAACAATGGAACAATTTTCTTGGAAAGAAGCAACAATGTAAGGTCAGGTAAGTCATTGCCATCGTACTTATAACAGAAATTGACATGATGTGCAGTAAGGGGAATTTTTAATCTAGTTTGAACGACGTCGGTTACAGCTTCAACCAGATTTGCTCTCTCATTCTCCACTATACCGTTGAGGACCAACATTTTTGTGCGCTTGTCGTGGTTGATATACTTGATTGACTTCTGGTTCTCAGAAGAGATTTTTTGAAGGAAACTTCATTTTTGAGGGTGGTGATCATTGAACTCATGTTCAATTCAAATTCAGTTAAATCATTCATTGAAATACTGTATCCATTCTCAGGGAATGCTTGGGATTTTAACTCAATTAGACCATTCTTGAGTACTTCTTCCATTTCAGAAACACGATCCATCAACAATTTATATTTCTTTTCCAATTCTGAATTAGAATGATTTCTTGTGTTCGGCATGTTGACAATAGAACAAAGCAATCTATATCTATCACTATAATGTTCAAAAATGCATAAACGTTGAGCTAATTTATTCACACAGTACAGGAGCATGATAAGCGACAACATCACAGCATGGATGACATCTGCAGAATTTCCTTATTCCCCGGGTATGTTTTGCACCCTTTGTGGTTGGCCGGGTGTTATAATCCGCAGTTTGCGCAGAATGCTGGAGTCGTTTTTGGTTTTTGACATGTGAACGACAAATGTTCATCACCGCATTTCACACATCGTGGACTCATGCAAAACGTTGATTGCGTGTGGCCATACTCTTGACATCTAAAACACTGCTTGTATGGCTGTTTGGTTCTTTGGATACCACCCTGATTCTGAAGTACCCAAGGTACTGCATGTTAAAAATATCTTTGCTATCTTCTGTTCTCGGAAGTTTAACCAGCATTAGAGGGGGAGAAATTTTTTCACCGTCTTTTTTGAGCGCTCGTACTACATACACGAGGGCTATATCATTTCGTCACGATGTCTGTATTTTTCGAATTTTGAGCCCAAAATGGTCTCAATCGACTATGTTCGACTCACTGATGACGAATCCGTCGGAAAATTTGAGTCTGTCTGTCCGGCCATCCGTAAGCACGATAACTCTCGAACGGAACAACCTAGAGACTTGAAATTTTCAGTGTGGGTTCATTTCCCGAATGCCTCAGTTAAGTTCGTTAATGGGCCAAATTCCACCAGGGGTTCCGTAAATATGGTCGTTCAAAGTTTTGTTCCCCTGATAACTTGAAACTACAGATTTGATTGAGATGAAATTTTGCACTCAAATGGAGAATGAGGTGTTCAAGCTACATGTGAAATTTTGTCCAGATCGCATGACCAGAACCATAGAAACCATAGAAAATTGTAACTTTTGAACGGAAACGCCTAGGGACTTGAAATTTTCTGGATAGGTGTGGATCTCGAATGTCGTGATCACGTTCATCTATAAGCAAAATTATACTAGGGGTTCCGTAAATATGGTCATTTGAAATTTAGTTTTCTTGATAATTTCAAAACTACAGATTCGATCGTGACGAAATTTTGTATACTAATGGAGAATGATATATTCAAGCTACATTTCTCCAGATCACATGACCAGAACCATAGAAATCATAAAAAATCATTTCTTTCGAACGGAAAGGCCTAGGGACTTGAAATTTTCAGGATAGGTGTGGATCTGAAATGTCGCGTTCACGTTTTTCAATAAGCAGAATTATACTAGGGGTTCCTTAAATACGGTCATTTGAAATTTTAGTTTCTCTATAATTTCGAAACTACGGATTCGATCGAGATGAAATTTTGTATTTTGATCGGGAATGATATATTAAAACAATATTTTGTCCAGATCGCATGACCAGAACATAGAAACCATAGAAAATTGTAACTTTTGAACGGAAAGGCCTAGGAACTTGAAATTTTCAGGGTGGGTTTGGATCGCGAATATCGCGGCCACGTTCATCAATGAGCAGAATTAGACTAGGGGTTCCGTAAATATGGCCGTTCAAAATATTTTTTCCTGAAAGTTTCGAAACTGCTGATTGAATTGGAATGAAATTTTGCACCTTGTTGAGAAATAATGTATTCAAACTGCGTGCGAAATTTTGTCCAGATCGCATCACCAAGACCATAGATACCCTAGAAAATGCCAGCGAATTATCGAAAAAAAATTGGTCACCTAAAGCACTGACATGAAGTCTGGAGTTTCGCCTAAGTTTTAGAATTTTTGTGACAGCTGTCAAAAATTCCTTCAATGGATTTCTGAAACTGGAAAATGCGAATCTACCTACAAGGTGCATGTACGAGCGCTCAAAAGCTCCTGCCTTCACGGCAGTGCTTTTCGTAATTTTTTCTGTAGAGACGATTAATCTCAATCACTTCGAAGTTGAGTTCTTTCAGCTTCTCTTTGGCCGATTCCTCGGTTTCGTGAGACGGGATGCCTCGCAGGACGACTCTCAGCAGTTTGTCTTCGGCAAGCGGGTAGGTAAAGAAGTCTTGGTTTTGTTCCTCGAGACCTTTAGTTATTCTCCTAAAATCATCTGCCATCGGTGTGTGGATCTCTTATCCTTTGGCATTGGATTTGACGTATTTTATTGCGATATTCCTGTCATGGGCCATTAATTCTATAGCTGGAAAAGCTTCGGTGTTCCGTACTTTGATTGTTGGGATTCATTGATCTCTGGTTTTCGTCTTTTTGTTGACGTGTTATTTGTATTCATTTTTTTTTTTTTTAGTCAGGGGGAATCCTCATGGACGAACTATCTCCGATAGATAGAACAGTGTGAGACTTCGTGTGGAGCACGACCTACTCTAGGTTAGAATTAATTTCAAGTCTCCGCTTCTCTAGTAAAATAGCTTGGCTCTTTTTGCTATTTATTTGAATTTTCCATTTAATGAACCATTCTTCTAAATCTTCTAGTGCTTCTTGCAGTCTTCTGTGTATGACATCTGGTCGTCGATGTCTGAAGGCTATTCCCGTGTCGTCTGCATAAAGGGCTAGCAGATTCCTTGGGTTCTTAGGAATATCGTAGATATATATGTTGTAGTGCAGAGGTCCTAGAACTGATCCTTGGGGCACTCCTGCTTCTACTTGTCTGGTGGTAGATAACGTGTCGTCTATTTTGACATAAAAATTTCGGTTCCTCAGGTAGTTTCTTATTATCTTGCAGGTTTTGGTGGTGTAGCCTGCCATCATCATCTTGTAGGCAAGTCCTTCGTGCCAACCTCGGTCGAAGGCTCTCTCGAAATCTCATTTCACTAATCCTGTGGCTTGTTTATTCTGAAATCCTTCAGTGACATATTCAGTGATCCTTAACAGTTGAAGTTCTGTGGAACGATTTCTTCTGAATCCAAATTGTTCCGGTGGTATCATATTCAGCGCTTCTGTTTCTTCATTGAGTCTTTTTGGAATGACTCTTTCGACAATTTTTCCAAGTGCTGACAGTAGACTTATCGGCCTGTAGTTTTGTGAAAATGTTCTATCTTTTCCTGGCTTATTGAACACAATTACTTCTGCCGTTTTCCATCTTTCCGGATAGTTTTCTGTTCTCATCACTGCGTTTGCTATATTGGTTAGCGCTGCTATTCCTTTTCTGGGAAATTTTCGTAACATAAAGTTTGTTACTTTGTCCTTCCCTGGAGCTTCCCTTTTTTTTTCAATTTCTTGATGATTTCTTTCATTTCCGTAGGTGTTGTTGGGTTTGGGATGGTGTCGCCTTCCGGCGGTTCCAACATCAATTCTTCATTTCCTTCGACATCTTCTCCTAAGTCTTCATTATCATCATCTTCTCTGTAGTTGAGTCTGGATTCTCGTTCTATCGCGTCGACCAGTGCTTCGGCTTTTTCAAGCTTTGAGTAGGCCATCCCATTAGCTCCGTGTAGAGGGGGAATTTTGGTTTTTCCGCGTCGTAAGCACTTTTGCATCTTCCATGCTGAGTGGTCTATGGTGTTTAGCTCTCTAACTCTTTGGTTCCATCTGTCTGTTCTCAGTTCCGTAAACTCACTAAACCCAATTAATGGAGCTAAAGACTAACGGAAATAAAAACTACCTAAAGATAGTTACATGAAACACAAACGGTCTACGAGCCCGTAGATCTGAAATAGAAGAAATAATATCCGAGAAACAACCGGATATTATAGCCATTTGAGAGATGAGACTATCTACAAGTAATAGAATTTCATTTCCCGACCATGACATATACAGAAATGACAGAAATTGTACAGGGCGTAGCCCTAATAGTCAAGAGGAACATCGACCACTATTTAGACGATTTACTGAATAATGGGCAAATAGAAGCCGTCTCGATTATAGTTAATACGAATTTCAATTTTTCCAAGATATCATGATTCCGTCGTTGATTCTTTTTGTTCCCAAAACGAGTGCGTCGGTGGAAGATGGATTCACCTTCGACTTTATTCCATTTTCAACCGCAACATTGTTTACATTTTTGTCATTCTACTTCACTAGTAACACATGGGAATCCCGGCTTAACAGCTGATACATACGATAGCCGCTCTGACTCATCTGAACTAATCGGCAACGGGGACCTCGAGGTATTATCATGCGGAATTTCTTTAATTTTCTTCGAAATATTATTTGTGCATTTTAGTTCAGATACATACTTCTCCTTTTCGACAAAAGAAGTTGTGTTTGTCCACAATATTTTTCCAATAGCATCCAAGCATTTTCTGTGTGCAATAATGTCACAGTTCTCGGATTTACAAATTATATCAACTGAACCAGCGAATTCAGATAAAAAATCGACATTTCTTTTGACCATCATCAGATGTTGAACCGCCTGCCATGACGGTCAACTCTCATTTTTCCATTATTATATGCGTCACAAAGACCCGTCTGTAGCAATTGAGGAACACCCATAGGTCTGTAGCAGTTTCTGGTTAAGTTCTGTTGAATGCGTCAGATTCCTTGGTTTGTACCTAATTACAGCCATGATGTTTTTCAGCGCTCGTTCTACTCACACGAGGTCTATATCATTTCGTCACGATGTCGGTATTTTTCGAATTTTGAGCCGAAAATGGTCTCCATCGACAAGGAACTCAGTGATGACAAATCCATCGGAAAATTCGAGTCTGTCCGTCCGAACGTCCGGACGTAAGAACGATATCTCTCGAACGGAACGACCTAGAAACTTGAAATCAGAGTAGGTTCGAATCTCGAATGCCGCGGTTAAGTTCGTTATTTGGCAAAATTCCACCATGGGTTCCGTAAATATGGCCGTTCGAAACTCTGTTATACTGATTCCCTCGAAAAATCTGATTCGATCGAGATGAAATTTTACACACAGAGAGAGACTAACATGTTCAAGCTACATGCAGAATTTTGTGAATATCGGATGACCATAATTATAGAAATCATGAAAAATTATAACTTTCGAACGGAACGACCAAGGTATCTCAGATTTTCAGGACAGGTATGGATCTCGAATGTTGCGGTCACGTTCATCAATGAGAAAAATTAGACTAAGGATTCCGTAAATATGGTCGTTTGAAATTTGGTTAACTTGATCATTTCAAAACTACGGATTCGATCGTGACCAAATTTTGTATTTCAATGGAGGATGATATATTCAAGCTACATTTTTCCCAGATCGAATGATCAGAAACATAGAAACCCAAGAAAATTATAACTTTCTAACGGAAAGTCCTAGGGACATGAAATTTTCAGGATAGGTGTGGATCTCGAATCTCGCGGTCACGTTCCTCAATAAGCAATATAAGACTGGGGATTCCGTAAATTTGGTCGTTTAAAATTTATTTTTCTTGATAATTTCAATACTAATAAGGAATCGATCGTAATGAAATTTTGTATTTCATTGGATAATGTTATATAATCAAGTTACATTTTGTCGAGATCGCATGATCAGAACCATAGGAAATTATAACTTTCGAACGAAAAGGCCCAGAGACTTGAAATTTTCAGGATAGGTGCAGGCACGTTTATCAATGAGCAAAATAGGACTAGGTGTTCCGTAAATATGACCGTTCAGAATATTTTTCACGCTAATTCCGAGACTACTGATTCAGTTGGAATGAAATTTTGCTACGTAACCAAGACCATGAGTACCGTAGAAAATTTTAGCGAATTATTGAAAAAAAATTACGAAAAGCACTACCGTGAAGTCAGGAGCTTTTAAGCGCTCGTTCAACACCCTTTCAGGTAGATTCGCATTCTCCAGTTTTAGAATCCAAGTGGAAAGATTCTGACAACTGTCAAAGAATATTTCAAACTAAAGCGAAAATCCAGACTTCACGTCAGTGCTTTAGGTGACCAATTTTTTTTTCGATAATTCGCTAGAATTTTCTACGGTATCTATAGTCTTGGTGATGCGATCTGGACAAAATTTCGCAGGTAGTTTGAATACATTATTCCGCAGCTAGGTGCAAAATTTCATCTGAATCCAATTAGTAGTTTCGAAACTATCAGGAAAAGAATATTTTGAAGGGCCATATTTACGGAACCCCTTGTCCAATTTAGCTCATTGATGTACATGATCGCAAATTCTAGATCCGAACGACCCTGAAAATTTCAAGTCCCTAGGCTTTTTCGTTCGAAAGTTATAATTTTCTATGGTTTCTATGGTTCTGATCATGCGATCTGGAAAAATGTAGTTAGCTGAGGCGTGTTTTCAACAGCAGTTTTGAGAGTTTTCGAAATTTGGTTCTGAATTGAATATATATTTTGTAACATGAAAGATATGGAAAACCAGGAAATAATTTGCTCTTATAGTCATTGTCGGGGATTTATCAGTTTTTATTATACTGTCATCGCAAACATTGAAATCTAATATTTCGTTTGATAAAAATTGACTGTCTTTGTTCTTTGAAATTTCTAATTGTTCTAGTAATGTTGATTTGTACTAATTATTTCCTCTATGTAGAATCTTGAGATTGCCAAAATCGGTATTATGTTCTAGTTCATCCAGATGGCATCCTAGAGCTGATTTAGGTTGGTATCTCCGGTGTTACGTGTGGTCATGCTAATATAGAAGGGGGGACAGTCGGAACAACTAATTTTATAAAATCCGCTCTGTTCCTCCAGTTTGGTCTTTGTTTTGTTTTTGTCAATGTATTCTCTATGGTTTAATGTCGTCAACTAAGGTGTGATTGTATTTAGTCGTGATCCGGTAGATACTTTCTTGAAAGTCTTTATAATAAGGTAGTGTCAAAAAAAAATGTATTTGTGTGGGGGGTAGATGTTCTTCATTAAAAATGTAGATTTGGTCGAAGTATTCTCTTGTATATTGGTTATTATTTCCCATTTGGTGAATGATATTTTTTTTATATTTTTTATATTTTTTTATTTCCTTTCCAAACGGTTCGGGGGATAGTGGGACATAAGTATTCTATACATTGGAGGTGAAGGCTGTTCTTTTCATTGAGGTGCGTGATAGGAACATTTGGGTATAATAGCTTAAGTCTGTGTTGGCTTTCCATATACTCCGAAAGCGAATTCGTTATTTTTGTTCAGTGTTATTTTTAAATCGAGAAAATTCTTTGTGATCCGAATGGAATTTCCAGGGTGAATTTTATTTCAAATTCAGGATAGATCGTTTTAAAACATTTTTCGAGTTCTTCATCTGTTCCTGTCAAATTTATTGAACGTAAATTAGATTTCAATATTCACGATAACAGTATAATCAAACTGATAAATCCCCGATAGTGACACAGAAGACCCTCAACGATAAGACAGCTGACTTACGACACCACATTTTCTGTTTCCATTTCTAATGACTTTTCCACGATCTCCAAACACGATTCTTAAACCAAGTTTTTCGAAAATTGAGAATATTTTACTGCTGCTAAGGATATTGGTGATGTTAACATTATAAACAAATTTATGAGAGGGAATATATCACCTCTACTAACGGTAAGAGATTAGAGAAAAATATTGCACGCTCTTACCACCTTGTCCTCACTTTTCAATACATTTGTGAGGAAAAAAATTGATTATTGTGTTATATATTTTCAGCTGGCCTGATGATGGTTTCATAAAACTGAAATCGATCGCCGAAGAATAAATTCATAAGAAAATTTTTAATAGTGTGTTTCTTATCATCATTACATTTTTATCTTGAGTAAATCCAGTCTATAACGATAGAAATTCTCTGAAATAATATTTTAAATGATGAATGAATAATAATCTTGTTTCAGAAAACAATACAAAACTGAACATACAGTTCAAAAAAGTATGGACTGAAAATAATAGGTATTACAATATTAGAACGAAGAGCAGATTCTCTGTGGATTTTTCGAAAGCACATAAAGGCCTTTTCACTGGAATTCTGGTGATAATACTCACTTTAATGAGCCTTATTTTGTACTCAGAACTAGAGAACCATGAAGAATATTGGCACATGGGCATCTTACTAGTAAGTTACATTAATGTTTGATTCAATTCGTTTTTTTGAATTTCATTCATTTATGAAAGATCTGTTCCCCGCAGTGAACAGGATAGATCCTAAAACCCTGCAAATTCCACACAATATTGCTCTACAAGTTCAAGTTCAATACAATGAAATTGACATCGACTTCGGCCATTTTGAAAATTTCATCCCCTTCAGCTTTTTCATATATGGAAGTATTTCTAAGACATAATTCATCTCAACGAATGTATAGCAGGGTCGTTTTTCCCTACCGTACCAAAATCGGCCATAGCCCTAGCGGCTGAACCCTATTTTCAGGTAGCAATTCTTATGAATGTCAATGTTTTCAATATTGGCTATTTTCATGGAAAATATATCAAATTACGAAATGAGACATGAAAATATGTAGTGGATAGACTAATAAAAGCAAGCCAATCAAATATTTATGAGGGAATCGAGTTGACGTGAAAGGAATAAATCTTCGTGAGAAATTTGAACCTTTAGTAGGTGATATCCAACCAAAACTATTCACAAGCGAATTTACATCAAGAATATCACTAACTTATCTTCATTTCAGGTTAATACCTTCGAGTTCCTTTTATTCTGGGCGGGAACCTTAGCCTCTATCCTTTGTATAATATCTATAAGAGATATGGGTTATTATAAAATGAGCAGGCAACTTGAGTTGGAACATTTACTGTTGATTCTGTCCCAGTCGGGTATTTTCATCTTTAATCTATTTCAAGTTTTAGGGGCTATGCATATGGCTGTTAGAGGTGGAATAGCATTCAATAAAGTTATAAGGTGTGTATCAAATTCAAATGGATAGAATCATATATTGGACCAAGTATTTGGCATAGTAGAGGTTATCAGAAAATGAGGAAAAGTTGTTTCAGAATTATAACATCCATTTCATGTGTGATTCAAAGCTGCTCCCAAACAACGCTCGTATTGATAGCTTGGAGAAGAAGATGTGTTTCCAAGTCACATATAAGGAGAAAACCAGGAAAACAGCTAGTTACGTTTCTTTTGCTCTGCAACTTCGCAAATTGGGTTATATGTCGTTTCAACCATAACAAATCTACATCACATCCCATACTAATGGATTTTTATGGTCTTCTGGCATGGAATATAATTACTCACGTGTCCATACCTCTGATGCTCACATATAGGTTTCAATCAACAGTCTGTTTTTACGAGATCTGGACACATGTTTATAAGACGACCCCTATCATTACCTCTTGCAGAGATTTTTGTGCAGAAAGTGAAAACTGAGTAATTTATAGAAAACATCCAATGATTTATCTCACTAACGAACTTTGAATTTAGCGATTGAATGATTAACCTCAATAAATAAATAATTTTAGCAATAGTATAGTTTTGCTTTGATTCGAGAATTTTTTTATTATATTTTCCTGGAAATGATCTTAACCCACAAGAACTAGTGAGAACCTCGATTCAAAACATAATAACAGTCCTTTTCCGCGAATAAAACAGACGATTTCATGCATAAGCTGAATATTGAAAAATTCATTTGGTTGAACTGCTGCAGTTTTTCTATTGAACTTGAATCCATCGAATCAGGCAAATCGGAGAGATAAGAATTTGAAAAAAAAGTTACCCCATTTCTCGTGATACGAATGATTTCATACATCAGGCAAATATTGAAAACTTCATTCAGTTGAGATGTAGCAACTTTTTATTCACACTTGAACCGATCGAATAAGGCAAATCGGAGTTATTGAAAGTTGAGAAAAAGTTACTCCATTCCTCGTGAAAGGGACGATTTCATGCATTAGCTGAATATTGAAAAATTCATTGAGTTGAGAAGTTGCAACTTTTTGATTACACTTTTCCATCAACTTCCGATATCTCCGATTTGGCGAATTTGATTTATTCAGGTGTGGTGAAAAAGTTGCAACATCTCAGCCAAACGAACTTTTCAATATTAAGCTAAAGCCTGAAATCGTTCGTTTCGCGAGAAATGGAGAAACTTTTTCTTCAACTTCCAATATCTCTGATTTGGCGAATGCGATCGATTCGGGTGTAGTGAAAAAGTTGCAACATCTCAGCTAAAGAAGATCAACTTTATTTCTTACAGCCCTCATCGTGTAGATCACAGAGTTCAATTTAGAAGCTAGTGTATCACAATGTCGCTCCCAACTAAGGTGTTCATCCACTAATATACCTAGAAGCTTCGTACTAGCACTGGTTGGTATATTATAGTCTTTTGCTTTGATACATTTTGGATAGGTCTTATTCGATCTTATGTTAAAGAAGAAGACTATCTTGGTTTTATCAGCGTTAAGATTTAAAGTATTAACGCTACACCATTCCTCAATTTTAAATAGAACAGTTAGAAGGCCTTCATGTATAAATTCAATATTATCTGACGATAAAACTACGTTGGTATCATCAGCATACAAAATTGCTTTTACATCAATTTGGTCGAGGGTCAGTACTGGTTGATTGTCAGCCTCCTTCTCCAGAGGATCCTGTGGAATAGCCTCTCGTTGATTGTCTGCCTCCAGTTGATTGTCTGCCTCTGGTTGATCATCCGCCTCCCTCTCCAGAAGATCTTCTGCATTAGCCTCGCTGGGGGTTTTTTTCTCGAAGCTCGAAAGCCTTCATTTCTAAAACCTCTGGGAGATCGTCGTCATAGACTATAAAAAGTTTAGGTCTCACGATAGTACCCTGAGGTACCCCAACAAGTAAGATTTCCTCCGATGACAGAAATTTCTAACCATTCATGTCCAAAACCACAATTTGCTTTCTGTTACTAAGTCTAGTCAAACTATCAGTTTGAGGGGTATGCCTCTAATTCCCTTCTTCTCTAGTTTACGCAAAAGTAGATGATGATTAACAGAGTCAAACGCTTTAGAAAGATCCACGAATAGTCCTGCTGGAATCAAGTCCTCCTCAAGAGATGAGTATAATCTTTGCGTGAATTCGAATATTGCAGTTTAGTAAATCCTTGTTGATTGCTGGATAAAATCTTGAATTTTCTGAAGAAGTTCACAAGACGACTTGCGAGAGATTTTTCAAATATTTTAGCGAATGATGTTATTAAGCTAATAGGTCTGTAGTTTCTTAAGTCATCAAGGTCACCCCTTTTATGGCAAGGTTTGACTAATGTTATTTTTAGAGCATCAGGAAAGATTCCGGTTTTGAAGGAACAATTTAAAATATAGCAAAGTGGCTTGACAATGTCTGACAAATGATGTTTTAGAACGTTAAGAGGCATATCGTCATATCCAGTTGACAATTTGTTCTTCATACTCTTCACAACAAAAAGTACCTCATTTTAATCTACTTCAAACAAGTAAAAGGACTTGGTGATATTCTCATCTCTCTAATTGTAGGCTATTTGCGAATCTGACCTAGGCCTTGTTACGACCTTAGTAGAGAGTTCGTTGAATTCATTTGCAAGTTCATATATTTCATTGGTGTTACTTTGACTAGTTAATTTTGATGGGTATTTAGAGGGAGCCTTTCTACTACAGTTTGTAACATCTTTAATTATATTCCAGACAGCCTTAGTTTTATTGTCAGCTTTTTCAATAATATTATTATATTTATTTCTTCTTTGGGAACACAATGACCAATCATAAGATCGCTTAAGTTTTTTGTAATCATCTAAGAAATCATTACTGTATCGAGAGAGAACAAAAAATAAGTCTAGTTCAGCTTTGAGTGATTGCATTTCATTTGTCATCTCAAATCTATGATGTTTCTCACCATTTACTATCTTGAGTGGAAAAGCACTATCAAATGCATTTTCGAAGTGTTGAAAAAATAAATCCCACATTTCGTTTACATTACATTCTGGCAGTATATACAGATCAGATCAGTCAATACTCACTAAAGACTTCTTGAAAACTAGATGATTTTCCTGCGTGTACTGTCTAAAACGCTTTCTATGAAGATTCTGAGACAGAGAAGTCACATCAAAAATGAACTTCTTCCCCGAGTGATCTGACAAGTGCTCCTCTATGATTATGGTCTTTCCTTCTAAGTTAGTGATGATGTTATCCAGGCATGATGAGGTAGTAGCTGTCCTTCTTGTAGGTTCCATCGCTGTAGTTTTCAGGTTGTATGAATCTAAAATTCCAAGATATGTCCTGCAATCATTGGATGGGACAAGAATATCAATATTGAAATCGCCTTCTATGATGAGATTAACATTTTCCAGAAGACATTTATCGAGCAAAATGTGTTGAACCTTTCAAAAAATGTGTCTATCTTGGGTAAAGTATTGGGTCTGTAAATACATACGATCAGAAATTTATAACCACCAATCACTAATTGGCAAGCACAGCATTCAAAACAACTAGGTTCACTCAAAAATTTGACATCAGGTCTCTCAGAGAAATGTATACCATCTTTAACGTAGACTGCGCATCCACCATGACGACCTCTTTCTCTGCAGTAGGAAGTTGCCAGCATAAATCCTCCAGGTACATAGTTTTTAAGTTCTTCATCGGATTTCCAGTGTTCAGGCAAACAGACTATATCAACTTGATGTTCATGCAGTAGTGAAAAAGTTGCAACATCTCAGCCAAACGAATTTATCAATATTCAGCTAACGCCTGAAATCGTTCGTTTCGCGAGAAATGGAGAAACTTTTCTTCACCTTCCAATATCTCTGATTTGGCGGATACGATCGATAGAGGTGAAGTGAAAAAGTTGAATCATCTCAGCCAAACGAATTTTTCAATATTCAGCTGATGCCCGAAATCGTTCGTTTCGCGGGAAATGAAGAAACTTTTACTTCAACTTCCAATATTTCCGATTTGGCGAATGCGATCGATTCAGGTGTAGTGAAAAAGTTGCAACATCTCAGCCAAACGAATCTTTCAATATTCAGCTAATGCCTGAAATCGTTCGTTTCGCGAGAAATGGAGGAACTTTTTCTTTATATTTCTGATTTGGCGAATTCGATCGATTCAGGTGTAGTGAAAAAGTTGCAACATCTCAGTCAAACGAATTTTTCAATACTCAGCTAATGCCTGAAATAGTTCGTTTCGCGAGAAATGGGGAAACTTTTCCACCAACTTCCGATATCTCTGATTTGGCGGATGCGATCGATTCAGGTGAAGTGAAAAAGTTGCAACATATCAGCCAAACGAATTTTTCAATATTCAGCTAATGCCTGAAATCGTTCGTTTCGCGAGAAATGGAGAAACTTTTCCTTCAACTTCCAATATATCTGATTTTGCAAATTTCATCGATTCAGGTGTGGTGAAAAAGTTGCAACATCTCAGCCGAACGAACTTCTCAATATTCAGCTAAAGCCTCAAATCGTTCGTTTCGCGAGAAAGGGAGAAAATTTTCCTTCAACTTCCAATATCTCTGATTTGGCGAATGCGATCGATTCAGGTGAAGTGAAAAAGTTGCAACATCTCAGCTAAACGAATTTATCAATATTCAGCTAATGCCTGAAATCGTTCGTTTCGCGAGACATGGAGAAACTTTTCTTCAACTTCCAATATCTCCGATTTGGCGGATCCGATCGATTCAGGTGGAGTGAAAAAGTTGCAACATCTCAGCCGAACGAATTTTTGAATATTCATCTAATGCCTGAAATCGTTCGTTTCGCGAGAAATAGAGGAACTTTTTCCTCATATCTCTGATTTGGCGAATTCGATCGATTCAGGTGTAGTGAAAAAGTTGCAACATCTCAGACAAACGAATTTTTCAATATTCATCTAATGCCTGAAATCGTTCATTTCGGGAGAAATGGAGAAACTTTTTCTTCAACTTCCAATAACTCTGATTTGGCGAATGCGATCGATTCAGGTGTAGTGAAAAAGTTTCAACATCTCAGCCAAACGAATTTTTCCATATTCAGCTAATGCCTGAAATCGTTCGTTTCGCGAGGAATGGAGAAACTTTTCCACCAACTTCCGATATCTCTGATTTGGCGAATGCGATCGATTCAGGTGTAGTGAGAAGGTTGCAACATCTCAGCCAAACGAATTTTTCAATATTCAGCTTATGCCTGAAAACGTTCGTTTCGCGAGAAATGGAGAAATTCTTTATTCAACTTCCAATATTTCCGATTAGGCGAATGCGATCGATCCAGGTGTAGTGAAAAAGTTGCAACATCTCAGCCAATCGAAAATTTCAATACTCAGCTAATGCCTGAAATCGTTCTTTTTGCGAGAAATGGGGGAACTTTCTCATCAACTTCCAATATCTCCGATTTGGCGGATGCGATCGATTCAGGAGTAGTGAAAAAGTTGCTACTTTTTCACTTCACCTGAATCGATCGCATCCGCCAAATCGGAGATATCGGAAGTTGGTGGAAAAGTTCCTCCATTTCACGCGATGCGAACGATTTCAGGCATCAGATGAATATTGACAAATTCGTTTGGCTGAGATGTTGCAACTTTTTCACTCCACCTGAATCGATCGCATCCGCCAAATCGGAGATATTGGAAAGTTGAAGAAAAAGTTTCTCCATTTCTCGCGAAACGAACGATTTCAGGCATTAGCTGAATATTGAAAAATTCGTTTGGCTGAGATGTTGCAACTATTTTCACTACACCTGAATCGATCGCATTCGCCAAATCAGAGATATTGGATGTTGAAGAAGAAGTTTCTCCATTTCTCGCGAAACGAACGATTTCAGGCTTCAGCTGAATATTGAAAAGTTCAGTTGGCTGAGATGTAGCAACTTTTTCACTACACCTGAATCGATCGAATCCGCCAAATAAGAGATATTTCAAGTTGAAGAAGAAGTTTCTCCATTTCTAGCGAAACGAACGATTTCAGGCTTTAGCTGAATATTGAAAAGTTCAGTTGGCTGAGATGTAGAAACTCTTTCACTACACCTGAATCGATCAAATTCGCCGAATCGGAGATATTGGAAGTTGAAGGAAAAGTTTCTCCATTTTTCGCGAAACGAACGATTTCAGGCATTAGCTGGATATTGAAAAATTCGTTTGGCTCAGATGTTGCAACTTTTTCACTACACCGGAATCTATCGTGAATCGTGATGCCGAATGAAGAAGATCTATAGTCGGATTGCTCTGAGCAATCCGAACCGTAATTATTTCTAAAGAGCTGTAAAACTAAGAAATGCAGTGTGAGAGTCTGCATTAATTGTTTCTCAGTTCACCACAAAGGCTGCATTCAGAAATTGTCAAATTTAGTAGTGATTGACAAGTGAAAGTGATATGTTGTGAAAAACGAAACAACGAAGTACTTCAAGGAAGTGCTAAAGAAAATCTTTTATCCGAAATTCGTTACCTACGAGACTTGGTCGAGGAAACATGGGACAAAAATAATATCTTGAAAACGAACAACAAATTCCTAATGGATAGAGTAATTACACTTGAAGATCAAATACGGAAAAAAGAGGAAATAAAAAATCGCTCATATAGTGAGGTAAATATAAACAGTATTGCAAACTTTGCAACTGCAAGAACTGATACCTGTAATACAAACTTAGCCGCTCAAGAAAGTACGTCGTCTACACAAAAGACGCCGCCACTAACTCGCAGTAGACACAAATCACAGAATTCAGAAAAACTATACAGTCACTCTGAACATACCCAAAAACACAGAGATATCACAGACCCTAACCTTAAACGAAACAAAACAAAAGCAACCGAATACAACAGAGTTCAGATATTTCAAACAGAAAACAAGAATTTATCACAGTTAGGAACAAAAGGAATAGGAAATCAACAATTCGTAAAAATATAGGTACGAGTCAAAGGCAGACCAATTTCAGTGGTCCGAAAAAGAAAATATGGATATATCTTTACAGAGTAAATAGAAACGCAACGGAAGAAAAAATGAAGGACTATATTAAAAAGGCTCCTGGATTCGAAAATACTGAGGTTAATGTCAAAGAAATACCAACTTCTGAGAACAGTCTTCGACGATATGTGGTAACAGTTCCTTTCAACAAAAAGGACGATATGTACGCATCAGATTTTTGGCCTGATGGAGTCGGGATAAAGCGTTTTGACTTCCTCAAACACAAAGACTTCTTAGATCAACGAGGAGGCGTTTTTTTATAAGAAACAACAGATTAGTACATCCTGTAAGCCTCATATCGCAGAATATGCAGTCCATAGGAAACAGTATAAACGAACTGAATACCTTACTCGAAGGACATTCAGATTGCCATTTCCTCACATTATCTGAGCACTGGACTGAAGCATAACTTCAATCATATAATGTACAGAATTTCATCCTAAATACCCATTACTGTGGACAGGAGGGAAGACATGGCGGAGCTGCTGTTTACATCAAGAACGGTACCAAATATAGAGTCCATCAACGAATAAAGAACTAAGCTGAACATCACGTGTTTGAGTGTGCTGCAGTGGAGTGTTTTATGCGCAATCAAAGTGTTGTTGTTATCAGTGTTTATCGGTCACCTAAGAGTTCACTAGAATTATTTTACGAAAAACTAGAAGATGTCTTGGAAGCACTTGTCTTGGACAGGAATTTAACTTACATATCAGGTGATTTTTAATATTAATTTGAAAGATGTTCACAATAATATTGTCAGAAGAACCTCTCACTCAGTTCATATTCATTCAGTTTTGCTTTCAATGAATACACGAGAATAACTGCTACATCTAGATCAGGTAAAGATAATGTTCTCACTAACTGTAAAGATGTCTGTTCAACTGATGTTTTGTATACGGCTGGATAATTCGAGATGGCCGACAGGGATAAGGCGCTTGCTGGTTCGGAAGAGAATATTAGAGTTTGTAAACATTGCAATAAGAAGGTGGTTAATTCCCTTAACTGTGTGACATGTAACGCAGCATATCATGTATGTTGCGCTGGTCAAGCCAAGGTATTATGCGAAGATGATAAAGTTCGGTGCTGTAGACAGTGAAGATGTCTCGAAAAACCTTTTAGAAAAGCTTAAAGCGGACCTCAAGAAAAGCTACAGGAATCAGATGAGGGAACTCAAGGACTCCTTGCAGTTCATTTCTGATAGTTTTGAAGAACAGAAAATTGAGTTGAGTAAGACATTAGAACAAATGAGGGCTATTCAAGAGAAGAACGTAACACTCATCAACAAAGTGCGAGTGCTGGAAAGCAAACTGAATCAGAGAGAGCAGGATGAAAGAGCAAACAATGTTGTGATATCGGGGGTTGGCGAACAGAATGTCAACCCTGACGAAATTGTTCGGAAAATATTTGCTGGCATGAATCTGAAGTATGTCGATGATCCTATCAAAGAGTGCAGAAGAATTGGTAAAAAAGAGGATGCCCCTATTCTGCTGAAGTTTAAGAACAAATCTGATGAGGTTAGTTTATCCAGGAGGAGAAAGGAAGTGAAAAGTATCAGCTGTGGAAACTGTGATCTATTTGGTGGCAAAACTATTTATTTCAATGATCTCACTGTAGAAAACCAAGTTCTACTGAAAAAGACTAGAGACTTGAAGCGACAAAAAAACTACAAGTTCCAACATAGCGTTGGTGGAAGAATATACTTGGTGAAGGATGATCAGAATAGCAAACCGTTGTGGATTAGGGATGAGCAAGAACTGATTTTGCTTCGGTAAGATTCAACATTCATTGTGGGGTTGGTTTCGTTTTTTTTATTGTTTTTTTATGGGTCGTGGGGGAAAGGAAGGATTGAATATACTTGATGTTAATGTGCGAAGTTTGAAGAACAAACTGGATGAAATTCAATGCCTTTTAAAGGCTAGTAAAAAGGTGATACACATTGGGTGCGTTCCACTTAACGCTCGCAACGATTGTAACACCCTCTATATCGTTCCACCTAAGGCCCGAGGTCGTCGCGAGCGATCAATCGACGTCATAGATGACGTCACTGTTCGCGACCGCATCGTGCCCACTTCGCCCACAAAATATTGGTGGGTCAGAGCGAGCTTTCATCCAAACGCAGCGGGAATTCTAAAAACAACGATGGCGACCAAACAAATAACGTTTTATAATTCTGAAACAGATATTGAAGTGGAAATTATTGTCAGTGGAGGATGCGACACGTGCCGCAAATGGTAAGGGTTTCTTTACTTTTACAAATAAAATAACATTTTCAATCGAATAACTTTAGTTGGGGAAAAAATTATATTTTTCTTAACCTAACCTCAAAATGAACTTTTGGTTGTGTGCATGAGGTCTTCTCGAAGACCAAGATCCTAAAAGGTATTTATTGAAAAAATTACCAAAAGCACTGCCGTGAAGGCAGGAGCTATTGAGCGCTCGTACATGCACCTGGTAGGTAGATTCGCATTTTCCGGTTTTAAAAATCAATTGAAGGAATTTTCGAGAGCTGTCAAAAAAATTTTGAAACTTAGGCGAAACTCCAGACTTCATGTCAGTGCTTCAGCTGGTCAATTTGCAAAATTCCGCACGTAGTTTGAATACATTATTCCTCAGCTAGGTGCAAAATTTCATTCCGATCAAATCGGTAGTTTCGAAATTATCAGGAACAGAATATTTCGAACGGCCATATTTACGGAACCCCTAGTCTAATTTTGCTCATTGATGAACGTGACCGTGAAATTCGCGATACAAACCCTCCCTGAAAATTTCAAGTTCCTAGGCTTTTCCGTTCAAAACTTACAATTTTCTATGCTTTCTATGGTTCTGGTCATGCGATCTGGACAAAATATTGCTTTTATATATCATTCTCGATTAAAATATGAAATTTTACCTCGATCGAATCCGTAGTTTCTAAATTATCGAGAAACCAAAATTTCAAACGACCGTATTTACGGAACCCCTATTATAATTCTGCTCATTGATAAACGTGAACGCGACATTTCAGATCCACACCTATCCTGAAAATTTCAAGTCCCTAGGCCTTTCCGTTCGAAAGTTATGATTTTCTATGGTTTCAATGGTTCTGGTCATCTGATCTGGAGAAATGTAGCTTGAATATATCATTCTTCATTAGTATACAAAATTTCGTCACGATAGAATCTGTAGTTTTGAAATTATCAAGAAAACCAAATTTCAAACGACCATATTTACGGAACCCCTAGTATAATTTTGCTCATAGATGAAAGTGATCACGACAATCGAGATGCACACCTATCCTGCAAATTTCAAGTCCCTTGGCGTTTCCGTTCAAAAGTTACAATTTTCTATGATTTCTATGGTTCTGGTTATGCGATCTGAACAAAATTTCACATGTAGCTTGAACACCTCATTCTCCATTCGAGTGCAAAGTTTCATCTTGATCGAGTCTGTAGTTTCAAAGTAATCAGGAGAACAAAATTTTGAACGGCCATATTTACGTAACCCCTGGTGGTATTCTGCCCATTAACGAACTCAACCGAGGCATTTGGGATCTGAAACTACACTGAAAATTTCAAGTTTTTAGGTTGGTCCGTTCGAGAGTTATCGTGCTTACGGACGGCCGGACGGACAGACTCAAATTTTCCGACGGATTCGTCATCAGTGAGTTGAACTCTATCGTTTGAGACCATTTTCGGCTCTAAATTCGAAAAATACAGACATCGTGACGAAATGATATAGCCCTCGTGTAAGTTGTACGAGCGCTCAAAAATTGGCCATCTAAGGCAACTACATTAAGTCAGGAGTTTCGCCCTAGTATGAATTTTCTTCACAGCTGTCTAAAATTTTTTCGATTGGTTTCCGGAAACTGGAAAATGCTAATCTACCTACAAGGTGGATGAACGAGCACTCAAAAGCTCCTGAATTCACGGCAGTGCTTTATTTAATTTTTAATTGAAGAATTGACAGATATGATTATCATTCTGGGTGCAAGTTATGAATTCTGTTAACTTCTGAAAACAGTTTATGCCGTGAAGTCAGGAGCTTTTGAGCGCTCGTTCATCCACCTCGTAGGTAGATTCGCATTCTCCAGTTTAAGAAACCAATGGGAATATTTTGACAGCTTTCAATGAAAATTTCAAACTAAGGCAAAAATCCAGACTTCACGTCAGTGCTTTAGGTGACCAATTTTTTTTTCGATAATTTGCTAGAATATTCTACTGTATTTACATTTATACATTTGATTTCATTCCAATCCAATAAGTAGTTTCGAAATTATCAGGAAAAAAATAGTTTGAACGGCTATATTTACGGAACCCCCAGTCTAATTTTGCTCATTGATGTACGTAACCACGAAATTCGTGATCCGAACCTATCCTGAAAATTTCAAGCCCCTAGGCCTTTCCGTTCGAAAGTTATCATTTTCCATGGTTTTTATGGTTCTGATCATGCGATCTGGAAAAAATTTAGCTCGAATATATCATTCTCAATTCAAATACAAAATTTCGTCACGATCAAATCCATAATTTTGAAATTATCAAGAAAACTGAATTTCAAACGGCCATATTCACGGAACCCCTAGTATAATTTTGCTCATTGATGAACGTGACCGCAACATTCGAGATCCACACCCATCCTGAAAATTTCAAGTCCCTAGGCCTTTCCATCATAAAGTTATAACTTTCTATGGTTTCTATGGTTCTGGGCATGCGAGCTGAACAAAATTCTGCATGTACCTCGAACACGTAATTCTCCATCTGAGGGCAAAATTTTACTTCGATCGAATCCGTAGTTTCGAAGTTATCAGAAAAACGAAATTTCGAGGGGCCATATTTACGGAACCCCTGAGCAAATTCTGCCCAATAACGAACTTAACCGCAGCATTTGAGATTCGAAACTTACCTGAAAATTTCAAGTTCCTAGGACATTTCGTTCGAGAGTTATCGTGTATACGGCCGGACGGACGGACAGACTCTGATTTTTCGACGGATTCGTCATCAGTGAGTCGAACATAGTCGTTTGAGACCATTTTCGGCTCAAAATCCGAAAAATACAGACATCTTGACGAAATGATATAGCCCTCGTGTAAGTAGTACAAGCGCTCAAAAATAATCAATAGAAACTGAACCTACCCATAACAGCTTGAGACTGCTCGACAACTGTTAGAATCATAGAATTTTCAAATTTGAAGTGCTTTTTTGCAAAAAATTTCATGGAACTTATTCTGCAAATATGTTCAGAAACTTCTACGTCTCCTCAGATATTCAAAAAAGGTAGAACAACTGCTATTGAATAGACAAAATATTTACCAAATATCAGTTAAGGTAGTAGAGGGTACATTTTTAGCTTGAGATGAAAGTAGCTAAAATAGGCAGGAAGTATGGCCCTATCAAGTAATTTGATATTATGGCTATCCACCGGATTTTCAATATCGGCATTGAGCATAAATTTCCAGAAGTCTTATCGCCCCAATAGATCCCCTTCTTCTATTACTAGCACTGGCGTGTAATTGTAAGGGTATTGCCTAGGATTGTGTATTACGAACCAGACTTTCTACTGGGAAATACCAAGCCTTCGAGTGATAACATTTGCTGTTGACGTGGTTGGGTCGGCTTTGAAGTGTTTCATTTGCTTTTTCGTCGTCGTCATCAAGAATATGAGGTATTCCCTTGTCAGTCCATCGCACTAGATCAGACCCACTTTGTCGTAGTCTTCGATAAACTCTGTCAAAAGGCAAGTATTTATTGCGTGCATGCCACTACACTCCTTCGGAAAATCCATGACACATTAGGATGTCAGCATATTACTCGTTACTAAATGTTGCCATGTTCACAATACAAATCAAAGTCCAGTCACAAGCGACGTCACACAGTAATAAGATGCAACAGTTCAAAAATCCAAGTCAAGTCGCGTTTTTACAGAACATTATGGATAACATATTTACCACGAAAGAATCGCATGAGCAGACTGTAGCAGACTTAAGTACCTGATATGAGTCAGGGCAAACGCGCACCCTCCAGCAGAGCCAGGACGGTGAACATAAACAAAGAGTAAGTTTGGTAGAAAGGAACGACGCTGGAAGAAGGAAAACAGTAGACAAGGTAACGTACACTGATTAAGTCGGTACTCTAGGTCCTCTCTCAGTAGCGTAGCGGTTAAAAGAATACGTAGTCATACCCAAAATAATAATTAAAGAATAATTCGTGGTATCTGATTGTTTCAGTGTTTCCCCTAAAAAGACAGTCTGGCAAAGTCAGATACATTGGTGACCCCCGACAAAAAAATACTCGAAGAATTACCTAACGGAGTGAAACCGAAACGGAATAGATCGAATCGCGAATTAACAATAATAACTAGTGTGTTCAATAACATTCATTAAAGTGACTGATTGTGAGAAGTGAAAAAGAAATTTACAAACAGTATCGAAAGTGCAGTGCAATTTCAAGATGACCGAAAATGATCTTCAAATAAACGAGCTAGAGCAAGCAGTGTTCAGCATCAGAATTCCTCCATTCTGGGTTGAAAAAGCGGAAATATGGTTTTCGCAAGTTGAAGCACAGTTTTTAATCGCCAGAATAAGCAGCGAAGAAACAAAATTCAACTACTTGGTAGGACAAATAGAACCCAAATACTTGGAAAACATCTGGGATATAATCAAAGGTAAAGCTCCAAATAAATATTCGTTAGCCAAAGTTTGACTCGTCGATATTTTTAAAATCAGTGACGATAAGTAGCTTAAAGTGTTATTAACAGAAATTGAATTAGGAGATATGAAACCTAGCCAGTTTTTCAGGAAAATGCAGACGCTTGCAGGTTCCGAGATCACGGATAAAGCATTAAAAACTTTGTGGTTGGATAAACTGCCAGACACAATGAAAAATATGTTTATTGTCAGTAATGAAACCTTGGACAAATTAACTGTTATGGCAGATAAAATTTTAGAAATTAATCCTCGGACCGAAATTTTAGCTGCAAGTTGTCGAAATGAGAGCAGTCTTATAGCTGAATTAAATGCGAAATTTGCAAATTTGGAAACAAAAATAGATGCGATTCAGTCGAGAAGACGAGTATCACGATCACGAGATAGCAGTAGGAGTAGATCACCTAGTACGGATCGTGGCTGGCGAAGAAAATATAATCCTAACGGAAAACTTTGTTATGCACATTTTCGCTACGGAAAAAAATGCATTCCTGAAAAATGCAAATCTCCCTGTTCATGGATAGGCCAGGCAATAGAGCAGAAAAAGGGTCATTCTGTGACAAAAATAGTAGAAGAAAACCGCGAGTGGGGGTTTGCGTGGGGTGGTCCGTGGATGTTCAGTGATATGTTTTCGACTCGCAAATATCATTACTTTTCTTGTAATTGCGAAGAAACACCCAAAAAAAAAGGTGTTTTTTTAGTTTTTTGCTTGTAAAATCTGAACCAATGAAGCGGTGCTAATACTTTCAACAGACGAATTGTAGAGAATGAAAAGATGAATAAAATGAGTGCTAGTGCAACTCAATCGGGTCATCATTACCGGAGGAAAGCCGGAAAAACCGTGAAAATCAGCGTTTTTTCAAATCCTCATAACTCGGCCAATTTCGAAGTTGTAGCGCTGGCTTTCCAAATGAAAGTAGTGGTTAATAGATACTTTGAGTGTGCATAACCCGGACGTTGTCCGATGAACAGTTTTTGCGTAATTGCGTTTTGAATTATTTAAGGCACTATTTTCCGGAAGAGCTGGATGCGTCGGAAGTAGTCCGATTTCAATTTACAAAACGGATTTTGAAAGAAGAAGTATAGTACTACAAAACAGCAAACTTGATTTTTCGTTAAAATGCTTCAAAATAGGTGAAAAAAGCATGCAAACATGACCAAAATCAGCCGAATGCTCGATTGCAGTCAAGTAGTGGGGGTATATACGTAAATATTCGCGCCCGGCCTCAGCGCGATTTTCGTTCCCCGCGTCTGCCGGCTACCCCCACTAGTCGTCCGCGGAAGTGCACTCGGCCGGTTTTGGTCATGTTTGCATGCTTTTTTCACCTATTTTGAAGCATTATAACGAAAAATCAAGTTTGCTGTTTTGTAGTACTATACTTCTTCTTTCAAAATCCGTTTTGTAAATTGAAATCGGACTACTTCCGACGCATCCAGCTCTTCCGGAAAATAGTGCCTTAAATAATTCAAAACGCAATTACGCAAAAACTGTTCATCGGACAACGTCCGGGTTATGCACACTCAAAGTATCCATTAACCACTACTTTCATTTGGAAAGCCAGCGCTACAACTTCGGAATTGGCCGAGTTATGAGGATTTGAAAAAACGCTGATTTTCACGGTTTTTCCGGCTTTCCTCCGGTAATGATGACCCGATTGAGTTGCACTAGCACTCATTTTATTCATCTTTTCATTCTCTACAATTCGTCTGTTGAAAGTATTAGCACCGCTCCATTGGTTCAAATTTTACAAGCAAAAAACTAAAAAAACACCTTTTTTTTTGGTGTTTCTTCGCAATTACAAGAAAAGTAATGATATTTGCGAGTCGAAAACATATCACTGAAAATCCACGGACCACCCCACGCAACCCCCCACTCGCGGTTTTCTTCTACTATCTTTGTCACGAAAAAATCTCTATTGCCTGGTCTAGGAAGCCGTCGGCAAACTCCAATCGGCAGTAGGGCAAGCGGATAGCACTACTGCCACAGAAGGACTCCGCCAATTCCGCTTATTTGTCAGAGATAAAAAAAGAGGTTGGCAATTCCTAATAGACAGTGGCGCCGATGTTTCAATTTTTCCGGTGAATAAATCCAAAATTCAAACACAAGATGGTGCCGATTTCAAATTATATGCAGCAAATGGAACCACTATTCCAACATTTGGTACAAAAATATTGTCACTGAATTTAGGACTCAGAAGAAAATTTCAATGGCCTTTCATAAAAGCACAAACTTGTAGAGCAATATAGGTCCAGATTTTTTGAATCATTTCAATTTATTTATAGACATACGTGGCCGAAAATTAATAGATGGGCTCACTAAATTAAACGTCAGTGGTAAAGTTTCTGTTGTAAGTTGCCAAAATATAATACAAACGTTGAGTAATATTGGTGAATTCGATGACATTTCAACAACGTTTTCCGATATTACATTCCCAAGTCCAGTACCTACTGAAATCAAACATGACGTGAAACATCACATACATACGCAAGGTCATCCAGTACATGCCAAGGCAAGACCATTAGATCCTGAAAGAATGCGACTAGCAAAACAAGAATTTCAATTTTTGCTAGAGCATAATATTATTAGACCTTCGGAATCAAACTGGTCTAGTCCATTGCACATTGTTGCGAAAAAATATGGATCTATCAGACCATGCGGAGATTATGGAAGACTGAATGCACAAACTTCACCAGATCGTTATCCTATTCCCAGAATAGACGTTTTTCATTATATATTCAAAAATTCGAACATATTTCCCAAAATAGACTTTTTTAAGGCATATTTCCAAATTCCCATAGCAGAGGAAGATAAAAGCAAAACAGCTGTTATGACACATTTTGGCCTTTTCGAATGTATCTGCATGAGTTTTGGTTTATGCAACGCAGGATCAACATTTCAAAGATTTAGACGCTAACAAAACGAACTGGCGTAACTCAAAAATAGACATTTTTCAGAACGATGTTAGAAGGATTATTTCTGCCCGATGCGATCAAGTATTACAGATATATTTACTGAGTTATTGAGTTGCAATATGATTCATTGCAACTCAATAAATAAATCTGTAATACTTGATCGCATTGGGCAGAAATAATCCTTCCAACATCGTACTGAAAAATTTTCATTTTTGAGTTACGCCAGTTCGCCATGCATCAAGTTTTTAACGGATAAGACTTCATTTTTCCATATATAGATGACATTTTGATCGCTTCTCCGTCAAAAGAAGAACATCGAAAATACTTAACGCTTGTTTTCGAACGGTTAAGACAATATGGACTTCGGATTAATACGTCCAAATCCATAATATAGGAGTAAAAGAAGTAGACATTTTCGGTCATAGAATCACAGCAAGTGGACCGAAATCACTACCAGAAAAAGTGCAACCGATCAGAGATTACAAACAACCACGTACAGTCCGTGAACTTCGCTCGTTTCTAGGCATAATCAATTTCTATCGCAGATATATTAAAAATGCAGCAGAAATGCAAGCTAGTCTACATGATTATATAAAAGGTTCAAAGAAAAATGACCATCGTTTAATAAACTGGACATCTGAAGCTGAAGTCCAATTTAATAAATACAAAGAGAGTCTGATAAATGCCACATCGCTAACTTCCCTAATCCTGATGTACCAATAGCATTATTTACAGACGCATCAGAAAAATCAGTAGGAGCAGTAATACAACAGTAAGAACCCTCAGGTTGGAGACCTTTTGCATTTTTTTCGAAAAAGCTCAATTCAGCTCGGAAAAACTACAGTAGGTTCTAACGATAAAGATTTTTCAGGAATCTACCTAGCTGTGAAGCTATTCAAAAATTACATAAAACCAAGAGAGTTTACAATATTTACGGATCATAAACCTATAACATTCGCTTTTAGACAAAAAAATGAGAAAGCTTCACCTCGTCAATTGCGTCAGTTGCAATATATTTTCCAATTTTCAACAGATATCAGACACGTAAAAGGAAAAGAGAATATCATTGCTGATGCTCTTTCAAGAATTGACGAAATCAACGTCATTGATCATTCAGAAATCGAAAAATTGCCACTAAATGATTCTGAACTTAAAGAATTGCGTTTGAATCCGAAACTTCAGTTCAAACAATATCAAATGGATTCTGGAAAACAAATTTGGTGCGATATATCAACTGAAAATATACGACCATATATTCCAAAAACACTGAGATTTGACATATTCAAACATTTTCACAATTTTGAACACTCGGGTATCAAAAGCAGTGTCAAAAAAATTTCGTCAAAAATCATTTGGTCAGGAATGAAACGGGATATTCGAAAAAAGGCACAAGCCTGTATCGATTGCCAACGAAATAAAGTCACGAGTTATACGAAGTCAAAACTAGGCAATTTTGAAAAAGCTGATGACAGATTTAATGTGGAACACCTAGACATTATAGGACCCTTACCACCTTCCCGAGACAAAATTTATTGCTTATCATGCATCGACAAATTTACTGGGTGGATGGAAGTTATTCCCATGTGCAATATGAACGCAGAGACGGTCTCGAAATTATTTTATAAAAATTGGATTGCCCGATTTGGAACTTCAGCTACGATTGTCACCGATCAAGGCAGACAATTTGAAAGTGAACTTTTCAAAAATTTAGCAGCACTATGTGGAACGTCTTTGAAACATACAACGCCTTACCATCCTCAATCAAATGGCAAAATCGAAAGATTACACAGAGCATCAAAAGCAGCAATCAGGGCACATAAAAATCCAAGTTGGACCGAATCTCTACCTACAGTTTTGTTGGGACTGAGAACATCGGTGAGAGGAGACGCCGATCATTGAATAGTAGAAATGATGTACGGAAGAACAATACGTCTTCCTGGAGAATGTTTCAATCCATCAACAATAAAACTCAATACGGATAGTTTTGCAGCAGAATTACGAGAACATATGGCAGAGCTGAAATCTACACTTGCAAGAGAAAACACTTCCAGATCTGTATATGTTCATAAATATTTAGGTACATGTACTCACATCGTTTTGAGAACAGATAAAGTGAAGAAACCTTTGGAGTCCCTATATGAAGGTCCATTCAAGGTACTCCAACGATTCGAAAAGTACTTCACAATAAGTTTGAAGGGGAAGCACGTCAATATATCCATAGATCGACTCAAACCAGCCTACATTATTAAGGATGATATTCCAGCAACGAACCTCAACTCAAATGGAACAGTTAATAAACATTTAGCTACAACCCCGACGAAAACGACGAGGAGTGGCGGAGTGGTGCGATTTCCGACTAAATACCTATTGTGAAAAGTGCGGTAGTTATAGTTTATAGTTTATAGTTAGGAAGGGGTTACGTTCCACTGCGACCTCAAGGTCTATTGTGCCCCCCATCAGAGCCGTATTCGCAAATGCGCTACCTACAGCTCGCCCTCCAGCTCCAGAGCTCCAATGAACTCCAGTATCTGAGAGGGCTTCAAGGAGCTTAGATCTTCATTCCTCCTGTAATTCTCTTGTCCAAGACATTCTTTGCGCTGGTTTGCAATGGCGAGGCATTCTGTAACCAGGTGAACAGGAGTCTCCTCCTCTTCACCACAGAATCTACACTGGTCTGTTTCTGTCAAGCTCATTCTCATCATATGCTTCCTAAGGCGACAATGTCCTGTGAGGAAGCCAGTGAGTAGACGTAACTTGTTCTTACTGAGATCCAAATACTTTTTGGATCTTGAACTTTCATAGTTCCGAACCTTTTAGAGTGGTCCATTCCTGGAAGGTTCCTCCAGAGTGCTTCTCTTTCGGTCTCTTCCTTCTCCAGAAACTCTTTCTTATAGGTGTGTTTACCTATGCCACAGAAGGGTTCTGGGCCAGTAAGTGGCGTTTGTGCTCCCTTTCTGGCAAGTGTATTGGCCTCTTCGTTTCCTTTGATTCCTGAGTGACCAGGAACCCAGACTAAAGAGACCTTATTTTTCATGCCTACTTCATTAAGTTTCCTCCGGCACTCCCATATCAGCTTTGAGTCGATGATATAGGAGTTCAGTGCTTTGATAGCAGCTTGACTATCCGAGTGGATCACAATGTCACACCCTTGATAGTTTCTTTCCAGGTTTATATCTATGCATCTTTCGATTGCAAGTATTTCTGCCTGAAAGGCACTCGAGTAGGAGCCTAGCGATAGTGTACACTTGGTTCTTGCCCCGTATACTCCAGCGCCGGCCCCCATCGTGGTTTTAGAACCATCTGTATACCATTTAATGGTATTCACTTTGAAGTTTTGGGTAGTGTATTCCTTTTCCCATTCTTCCTTTCTACATAGCATAGTGTTGAAGTTCTTCTCAATGCTTACTCTTTCAATCATAACATCACTAGGCAGGTTCGCTGATGAGATGTACTTGTTCAGAGAGGACCAGGCTCCTTGACTTTTAATTCTCTCATTCCCTGTACCTTCCCTAGATATTCTAAGGATAGCCTCATGGGCTACTCTGTTGATCACTAGATGTAATGGAGTGAGATCAGTGATGACCTCAAGTGCTCTTGTCGGGCACGTTTTCATAGCTCCAGTGATGCAAACGCAGGCAAGCCTTTGTATCTTGTCGAGTATTTTCCTCGTGCTTGTCTGCCCTGTCTTAGCAGACCAGACTACTGCCCCATAAGTTATTATTGGTCTCACAATCATGACATACATCCATCGCAATATTTTAGGGTTACAGCCCCAGGTTTTACCGGATAGGTTTCTGCTCGCCATTAGAGCTCTTGTCGCTTTACTAGCAGTGTTTTTAACATGCTTATTCCATAGAAGCTTATTGTCTAGGGTAATTCCCAGATATTTGACTTCATAAGTCCATTCTACGTTATCTCCGTTCACCGAGATAGGCTTCATGGATGGAAGGTTTCTTTTCCGGGTAAAGGGAACCACTGTGGTCTTGGCTGGGTTGATGTTGAGCCCCACTGACAAGCACCACTGCTCGATAATTTTGAGGCCCCTCTGCAGCAAATCACAGAGGGAACCCTCAAATTTACCTCTTACTATTAGGAGTATGTCGTCGGCATAGCCTATACATTCGAAGCCAAGCTCCGTTAGCCTGTGCAGTAGTTCGTCCACTACCAGACTCCAGAGGAGGGGAGATAGTACTCCTCCTTGAGGTGTTCCGCGAGTGGTTTTGACAGAGATGGTCTGATCGACACCCAGTGTCTCAGCTGTCCTCGTCGTCAACACCTCATACATCCATTTTATGATGGTACAGTTCACTCCTCGCTTTACAAGTGCCTCTCTGACAGACACGTGTGTCGTGTTGTCAAAGACCCCAGATATGTCTAGGAAAGCGCACAGTGCAATTTCTTTGTTGTTCAGCGTCTTCTGGATGCCTTCAGTCAGCTGATACAGAGCAGTCTCCGTGGAGCGTCCTGCCCTGTACGCATGCTGACATTTGTGAAGTGGTGTTTTCTCCAGGTTCTCCGTTCTTATGTAGTTATCTACTACCTTCTCCATCGTTTTAAGCAAAAACGAGGTAAGACAAATGGGTCTAAAAGTTCGGGGATCAGTCCCGTCTTTCTTTCCTGTTTTTGGAATGAAGATTACTTTTGCCCTTCTCCATATGTCAGGTATTTGACCCAGTGCTAAGCTGCTTCTTGTGATCTTCATCAGATGGGGAAGAATCTCTTCCGCTCCCCTCTGCAGGAGTACAGGGAACACCCCATCCACTCCTGGTGATTTATACGGCTGAAAGGTACTAATTGCCCATTCGAGTCGTTGTCTTGAAAATATTTTCCTGGCAATATCCCAATCGTCCTTACGGGATTTCTTGGTGTATTCTATTGCTGTTTCGAAACTACTTATGGGTTTGCTACCTGGAAAGTGTGTTTTAAGAAGAAGAGTTGATCGTTCCTCATCTCCCTCAGTGTATGACCCGTCCGGCTTTTTGAGCGACATTGTGGGGTTGGTACCCCCTTTTGCCATGACTTTCTGAAGTCTGGCTGCAGTGGGAGTGGAAGTAATATTTTCACAAAAAGCTTGAAAATTAAGCCTTTTGGCCTTCCTGATCTCTTTATTATACTGAGTAAGTTTCTCGGTGTACCCCTGCCAATTGTTATCCCGTCTTGCCCTATTAAAGAGCCGACGGACCTCCTTTCGGAGTGTTGACAGGTTCTCATTCCACCAAGGAGCATCCTTACTTGGTCGCGTTTTGGTGAGTGGACAGCTGGAGTAAAACGCCTCCATTATTGCCCTACTGACCTGCTGTACCCTTGAATTCAGCTTGAAATATCGGTGTTCTGACCCGATATTTTCGATTTCCTCTAGGTTTGTCTAAAGGTGGTTCCTGTAAAGGAGCCAGTCTGTTTTTCTAGGGTTTCGAGTCTCGGGGAAAGAAGTGGTATCTCCCTCCATCCTAAACTCGATAATCCTATGATCAGAGAGTGATGGCTCGTCCATCACCCTCCAAGACGTAATGTACTTCCTGGCCGCAGGATTAGCAATTGTTACGTCAAGGACTTCTTCCCTCGCTCTCGTGACGAATGTTGGTGTTGTCCCAATGTTAGTGGTCTCGAGGTTGTTAGCTAAGAGATATTCAAGTAGGTACTCACCTCTTGGGTTGTTGTTGGTGCTTCCCCAGACAGTGTTATGCGCATTCGCATCACAGCCAATTATTAATGGAAGGCGTTTTTGTTGCAGTAACGTACTAGTTTCTGTACCTCCTCTGGCGGTGTTATTGGCCCGTCTCCAGCGAAGTATGCGGATGCAATGACAATGTCTCGGTCAACGCCCCCCAAGTTGAGGTGCACCATAATTGGAGTTAAGTCCCGAGACATGTATTCTGAAACACAAATATATTTGATGTTTTTCCTTACAATAACACAGGCACTTGGAGTTACTTGCCTCTGATCATAAATCAAATTTGATTCCTTACATGCCAAACCTTTGATTTGGCCTTCTTTTTTGAAGTGCAGCACCTTCCAAGCCCTAACATTGAGGTCGGGATTCTGAATCTCGACAAGTCGGAGGATCTTCTCCTGTTCCATGTCGAGACTTCTTGGGAAGAAGACCGTTATAACAGTAGGACTTGGGATGTCGTCTCCGCTCAGTGCTACCAATTCGGGTCCTTCCCAAGATTTCAGTTGCGGTACTGAACTTGTGAGCCAGTCCGCCGCCTTCTTGGATCCACAATCCACCAGCATCATTCCATTACGGAAATGAACGCCGGTGAAGTGGATCCCTCTTTCTGTGTACTTACACATCTCTTCCACCAGGACGTCTTCAAGAGTCGATAGTTGCTCGACTTCCAGAATGGTCCTGGGGTATTCTTTGGGGACTATCCCAATGCTGCCTTTTTGCTTTGACGGCAGCTGCATAACCAGTGGCTTGCCCGGTTTTAGCTGCGGCCGTCTTCTGCTTTTTCGGCAAAGGCAACGTCGGAGGTGTGATCTGCTCCGGACCTCTTTTGCCGTGGTCTCTACCCTTTGGGGTGACCTCCGGGTCTGTGCGTTGAAGAACCTGCTTCCTCGCCTCCTCAGGTTGTAGCCCCTGATGAAGGAGTCGCAGGTACTTCCGCACTCCTGCTCCACTGAGACCTTTCCTCAGTGGATCATCTCTGCCGCCCGGTTGTCCAAGTTTGGGCAGCTCGAACGGCAGCCGATTCTTTGGTCGATTGACCTTCCCTCTTGCGAGGTGCCCGGATGAGGAGGCGGAGGTTAACTCCGCCCCTGTTCCAGTGGTGTTCTGCTTCATTGGTTTTTTATCCATAATTGGTCCTACGAGAAGCTAGGGTCATATCAGTCCACCTCTGCAGAGCCCCGCGTGCAGAGGTAAGGGGTTTATACAATGGAGTTCCCCCCGATGCTCCAAGGTTGAGACCAGTAGAGGCCAGTCTTCTATCTGATCACGCATCTTTCGGCCTGGTTCCCGCCTTGGATTTAGAATTTTTGATGAGGTTGTTTCCTCTAAGTCCGGGCGGTCAAGCCAAGACCCCCCCACCTCACTGGCCCGCGAGACATGACCACGGACAGCCAGGAGGCGTTGGTATAACAGAATGGTCTCGAGGTATGCTCGATGCCCTATCTGGCATCGTTTAACCTGGTGCAATTCCTTAGCCACGACACTACAGCTGGGACAGGTGAAGTTGGTCCGCGGCATTGAGGGCTACCCGTTGAGTTTCTAGGCACAACGAGCCCTCCTATTTCCCTGCAGAAGTCAAGAAGGTAAGGTATTACGGTTGTGCGGGCTAGTGACTCTAGACTCTAGAGTGATAATAAACAATTCAAGTTGTATTCGAACTTTCGAAATTTCAAGACATTAAAAATGTTTTATTACTTTTACACAAATCTTCGATTATTTATATTTTATATTTTCAATATTCGATAAACTGTACAAATGATCAATTTCATGTTCTAATTTCAAGATTTTTCAATGTTTTCATTCTATGTTTGTCAATGCTACTCAAATACATCAGATGTATCGTAGCGGACAAAATTACTCAGGAGAGATGACGGCGATAACATAAACAAAGAATAAGTTTGATAGAAACCAGGAACGACGCTGGAAGAAGGAAACAGTCGACACGTACACTGATTAAGTAGGTACTCTAGGTCCTCTCTCCTCTCCTTCCTAAAAGAACACGTAGTCTTACCCAAAATAATAATTAATAAATAATTCGTGGTATCTGATTGTTTTAGTGTTTCCCCTAAAAAGACAGTCTGGCAAAGCCAGATACAAGACTATACGCCAAGATTTAAAATGACATACCTGAGACTTTATGCTTTTGTCCCCCGAGCACAAAAAATAGCTAAAATACGTAAACAGAATACAGAAAAACAGAGCAATATTTTTGAGCGCTCGTACTACTTACACGAGGGCTATATCATTTCGTCCCGATGTCTGTATTTTTCGAATTTTGAGCCGAAAATGGTCTCAATCGACTAATTCGACTCACTGATGAAGAATCCGTCGGAAAATTCGAGTCTGTCCGTCCGTCCGTCCGTAAGCACGATAACTCTCGAACGAAACAACCCAGAGACTTGAAATTTTCAGTTCAGTTCCCGAATGCCTCGGTTAAGTTCGTTTATGGGCCAAATTCCACCAGGGGTTCCGTAAAAATGGCCGTTCAAAGTTTTGTTCCCCTGATTACTTGAAAACTACAAATTTGATTGAGATGAAATCTTGCACTCATATGGAGAATGAGGTGATCAAGCTACATGTGAAATTTTGTCCAGATCGCATGACCAGAACCATAGAAACCATAGAAAACTGTTACTTTTGAACGGAAACGCCTAGGGACTTGAAATTTTCAGGATAGGTGTGGATCTCGAATGTCGAGATCACGTTCATCTATGAGCAAAATTATACTAGGAGTTCGGTAAATATGGTCGTTTGAAATTTAGTTTTCTTGATAATTTCAAAACTACAGATTCGATCATGACGAAATTTTGTATACTAATGGAGAATGATATATTCAAGCTACATTTCTCCAGATCACATGACCAGAACCATATAAACCATAGAAAATCAGAACTTTCGAACGGAAAGGCCTAGGGACTTGAAACTTTCAGGATAGGTGTGGATCTGAACTGTCGCGTTCACGTTCATCAATGAGCAGAATTACATCAGGGGTTCCGTAAATACGTCCGTTTGAAATTTTGTTTTCTCGATAATTTCGAAACTACGGATTCGATCGAGATGAAATTTTGTATTTTAATCGAACATGATATATTAAAACAATATTTTTTCCAGATCGCATGACCAGAACCATAGAAATTTTCAGGGTGGGTTTGGATCGCGAATATCGCGGCCACGTTCATCAATGAGCAAAGATAGACTAGGGTTTCCGTAAATATAGCTGTTCAAAATATTTTTTTCCTGATAATTTCGAAACTACTGATTGGATTGGGATGAAATTTTGCACCTAGCTTAGGAATAATGTATTCAAACTACGTGCCCCATTTTGTTCAGATCGCACCACCAAGACCATAGATACCGTAGAAAATTATAGCGAATTATCGAAAAAAAATTGGTCACCTAAAGCACTGACCCGAAGTCTGGTGTTTCGCCTAAGTTTCAGAATTTTTGTGACAGTTGTCGAAAATTCCTTCAATTGATTTCTAAAACCGGAAAATGCGAATCTACCTACAAGGTGCATGTACCAGCGCTCAAAAGCTCCTGCCCTCACGGCAGTGCTTTTCGTAATTTCCATAATTCATGTTCGCAATGGCCGCCGCTATAACCTTAACTGTCATTTGGTCATTGTTTTGCCTATTCAATAGCAAGTGTTATACCTTTTTGGAAAGCTGAGGAGACGTAGAAGTTTTAAACTTTTTAGCACAATAAGTTCCATGAAGGTTTTTTCAGAAAAGCGCTTCGAATTTGAAAACACTCAGTGAAAATTCTTTAATTCCAACCGTTGTCGAAAAGTCTTATTGATCGGTTAGTAGTAGGTTTTGTTTTTGTTGATCATTTTTTAAATTGACATGCCCTCTAACTAGATACATGACAAAAATTACGAAAAGCACTGCCGTGAAGTCAGGAGCTTTTGAGCGCTCGTTCAACCACCTTTTAGGTAGATTCGCATTCTCCAGTTTTAGAATCCAATTGGAAAGATTCTGACAACTGTCAAAGAATATTTAAAACTAAAGCGAAAATCCAGACTTCACGTCAGTGCTTTAGGTGACCAATTTTTTTTCGATAATTCGCTAGAATTTTCTACGGTATCTATAGTCTTGGTGATGCGATCTGGACAAAATTTTGCAGGTAGTTTGAATACATTATTCCGCAGCTAGGTGCAAAATTTCATTTGAATCCAATCAGTAGTTTCGAAACTATCAGGAAAAGAATATTTTGAAGAGCCATATTTACGGAACCCTTGTCCAATTTAGCTCATTGATGTACATGATCGCAAATTCTAGATCCGAACGACCCTGAAAATTTCAAGTCCCTAGGCTTTTCCGTTCGAAAGTTTTCTATGTTTTCTATGGTTCTGATCATGCGATCTGGAAAAAATGTAGTTAGCTGAGGCGTGTTTTCAACAGCAGTTTTGAGAGTTTTCGAAATTTGGAAGTTCTGAATTGAATATATATTTTGTAACATGAAAGATATGGATAACCAGGAAATAATTTGCTCTTATTGTCATTGTCGGGGATTTATCAGTTTTTTGAGCGCTCGTTCAACTTACACGAGGGCTATATCATTTCGTCACGATGTCTGTATTTTTCGAATTTTGTGCCGAAAATGGTCTCAATCGACTATGTTCGACTCACTGATGACGAATCCGTCGGAAAATTCGAGTCTGTTCGTCCGGCCGTCCGGCCGGCCGGCCGTAAGCACGATAAATCTCGAACGGATCAACCTAGAGACTTGAAATTTTCAGTGTGCGTTCAGTTCCCGAATGCCTCGGTTGAGTTCGTTAATGGGCCAAATTCCATTAGGGGTTCCGTGAATATGGCCGTTCAAAGTTTTGTTCCCCTGATTACTTGAAAACTACAGATTCGATCAAAATGAAATTTGGCACTCAAATGGAGAAAGAAGTGTTCAAGCTACATGTGAAATTTTGACCAGATCACATGACCAGAACCATAGAAACCATAGAAAATTGTAGTTTTCGAACGGAGAGGCCTAGGGACTTGAAATTTTCAGGATAGGTGTGGATCTTGAATGTCGTGATCACGTTCATCTATGAGAAAAATTATACAAGGGGTTTCGTAAATATGGTAGTTTGAAATTTAGTTTTCTTGATCATTTCAAAACTACAGATTCGATCGTGACGAAATTTTGTATACTTATGGAGAATGATATATTCAAGCTACATTTCTTCAGATCACATGACCAGAACCATAGAAACCATAGAAAATCATAACTTTCGAACGGAAAGGCCCAGGGACTTGAAATTTTCAGGATGGGTGTGGATCTCGATTGTCGTGATCACTTTCATCTATGAGAAAAATTGTACTAGGGGTTCCGTAAATACGGTCGTTTGAAATTTTGGTTTCTCGATAATTTCGAAACTACGGATTCGATCGGGATGAAATTTTGTATTTTAATCGAGAATGATATATTGAAACAATATTTCGTCCAGATCTCATGACCAGAACCATAGAAAGCATAGAAAATTGTAACTTTCGAACGGAAAGGCCAAGGAATTTGAAATTCTCAGGGTGGGTTTGGATCGCGAATATTGCGGTCATGTTCATCAATGAGCAAAATTAGACTAGGGGTTCCGTAAATTTGGCCTTTCAAAATATTTTTTTGCTGATAGTTCCGAGAATACTGAGCGGATTGGAATGAAATTTTGCACCTTGCTGAGTAATAATGTATTCAAACTACGTGCAAAATTTTGTCCAGATCGCACCACCAAGACCATAGATACCGTAGAAAATCAGATCAGCTGAAGCACTGACATGAAGTCTGGAGTTTCGCCTGAGGTTCAGAATTTTTTTGACAGCTGTCGAAAATTCCTTCAATCGATTTCTGAAACTACAAAATGCGAATCTACCTACAAGGTGCATGTACGAGCGCTCAAAAGCTCCTGCCTTCACGGCAGTGCTTTTCGTAATTTTTTATTATACTGTCATCGCAAATATTGAAATCTAATATTTCGTTTAATAAAAATTGACTGTCTTTGTTCTTCGAAATTTCTAATTGTTCTAGTAATGTTGATTTGTAATAATTATTTCCTCTATGTAGAATCTTAAGATTGCCAAAATCAGTATTATGTTCTAGTTCATCCAGATGGCATCCTAGAGCTGATTTAGGTTGGTTTCCCCGGTGTTACGTGTGGTCATGCTAATATAGAAGGGGGGACAGTCGGAACAACTAATTTTATAAAATCCGCTCTGTTCCTCCAGTTAGGTCTTTGTTTTGTTTTTGTCAATGTATTCTCTATGGTTTAATGTCGTCAACTAAGGTGTGATTGTATTTAGTCGTAATCCGGTAGATACTTTCTTGAAAGTCTTTATAATAAGGTAGTGTCAAAAAAAAATGTATTTGTGTGGGGGGTAGATGTTCTTCATTAAAAATGTAGATTTGGTCGAAGTATTCTCTTGTATATTGGTTATTATTTCCCATTTGGTGAATGATGTTTATTTCTTTTCCAAACGGTTCGGGGGATAGTGGGACATAAGTATTCTATAAATTGGAGTTGAAGGCTGTTCTTTTCATTGAGGTGCGTGATAGGAACATTTGGGTATAAAAGCTTCAGTCTGTGTTGGTTTTCCATATACTTCAAAAGCGAATTCGTTATTGAGCGCTCGTACAACTTACACGAGTGCTATATCATTTCGTCACGATGTCTGTATTTTTCGAATTTTGAGCCAAAAATGGTCTCAATCGATTATGTTCGACTCACTGATGACGAATCCGTCGGAAAATTCGAGTCTGTCCGTCCGTCCGGCCGGCCGTCCGTAAGCACGATAACTCTCGAACAGATCAACCTAGAGACTTGAAAATTTCAGTGTAGGTTCAAATCCCAAATGCCTCGGTTGAGTTCGTTAATGGGCCGAATTCGCCTGGGGGTTCCGTAAATATGGCCGTTCAAAGTTTTGTTCCCCTGATTACTTGAAAACTACAGATTTGATTGAGACGAAATTTTGCACTCAAATGGAGAATGAGGTGTTCAAGCTACATGTGAAATTTTGTCTAGATCGCATGACCAGAACCATAGAAACCATAGAAAATTGTAACTTTTGAACGGAAACGCCTAGGGACTTGAAATTTTCAGGATAGGTGTGGATCTCGAATGTCGTGATCACGTTCATCTATAAGCAAAATTATACTAGGGGTTCCGTAAATATGGTCGTTTGAAATTTAGTTTTCTTGATAATTTCAAAACTACAGATTCGATCGTGACGAAATTATGTATACTAATGGAGAATGATATATTCAAGCTACATTTCTCCAGATCACACGACCAGAACCATAGAAACCATAGAAAATCATAACTTTCGAACGGAAAGGCCCAGGGACTTGAAATTTTCAGGATAGGTGTGGATCTCGATTGTCGTGATCACTTTCATCTATGAACAGAATTATACCAGGGGTTCCGTAAATACGGTCGTTTGAAATTTTGGTTTCTGGATAATTTCGAAACTGCGGATTCGATCGAGATGAAATTTTGTATTTTAATCGAGAATGATATATTAAAACAATATTTTGTCCAGATCGCATGACCAGAACCATAGAAACCATAGGAAATTGTAACTCTTGAACGGAAAGGCCTAGGAACTTGAAATTCTCAAGGTGGGTTTGGATCGCAAATATCGCGATCACGTTCATCTATGAGCAAAATCAGACTAGGGGTTCCGTAAATATGGCCGTTCAAAATATTTTTTTTGCTGATAGTTCCGAAAATAATGAGCGGATTGGGATGAAATTTTGCACCTAGCTGAGTAATAATGTATTCAAACTACGTGCAAAATTTTGTCCAGATCGCACCACCAAGACCATAGATACCGTAGAAAATTCTAGCGAATTATCGAAAAAAAATTCTGAAACTGGAAAATGCGAATACACCTACAAGGTGCATGTACGAGCGCTCAAAAGCTCCTGCCTTCACGGCAGTGCTTTTCGTGATTTTTTTTGTTTAGTGTTATTTTTAAATCGAGGAAAGTCTTTGTGATCCAAATGGAATTTCCAGGGTGAATTTTATTTCAAATTCGGAATAAATCGTTTTGAAACATTTTTCGAGTTCTTCATCTGTTCCTGTCAAATTTATTGAACGTAAATTAGATTTCAATATTCACGATAACAGTATAATAAAACTGATAAATCCCCGATAGTGACACAGAAGACCCTCAACGATAAGACAGCTGACTTACGACACCACATTTTCTGTTTCCATTTCTAATGACTTTTCCACGATCTCCAAAAACGATTCTTGAACCAAGTTTTTTGAAAATTGAGAATATTCTACTGCTGCTAAGGATATTGTTGATGTTAACATATAAACAAATTTATGAGAGGGAATATATTACCTCTACTAACGGTAAGAGATTAGAGAAAAATATTGCACGCTCTTACCACTTTGTCCTCACTTTTCAATACATTTGTGAAGAGAAAAATTGATTATTGTGTTATATATTTTCAGCTGGCCTGATGATGGTTTCATAAAACTGAAATCGATCGCCGATAAATTCATAAGAAAATTTTCAATAGTGTGTTTCTTATCATCATTACATTTTTATCTTGAGTAAATCCAGTCTATAACGATAGAAATTCTCTGAAATAATATTTTAAATGATGAATGAATAATAATCTTGTTTCAGAAAACAATACAAAACTGAACATACAGTTCAAAAAAGTATGGACTGAAAATAATAGGTATAACAATATTAGAACGAAGAGCAGATTCTCTGTGGATTTTTCGAAAGCACACAAAGGCCTTTTCACTGGAATTCTGGTGATAATACTCACTTTAATGAGCCTTATTTTGTACTCAGAACTAGAGAACTAGAAGAATATTGGCACATGGGCATCTTACTAGTAAGTTACATTAATGCTTGATTCAATTCGTTTTTTTGAATTTCATTTATTTATGAAAGATGTGTTCCCCGCAGTGAACAGGGTAGATCCTAAAACGCTGCAAATTCCACACAATATTGCTCTACAAGTTCAAGTTCAATACAATGAAATTGACATCGACTTCGGCCATTTTGAACATTTCATCATTCATTTCATCCCCTTCAGCTTTTTCATATACGGAAGTATTTCTAAGACATAATTCATCTCAACGAATGTATAGCAGGGTCGTTTTTCCCTACCGTACCAAAATCGGCCATAGCCCTAGCGGCTGAACCCTATTTTCAGGTAGCAATTCTTATGGATGTCAATGTTTTCAATATTGGCTATTTTCATCGAAAATATATCAAATTACAAAATGAGACATGAAAATATGTAGTGGATAGACTAATAAAAGCAAGCCAATCAAATATTTATGAGGGAATCGAGTTGACGTGAAAGGAATAAATCTTCGTGAGAAATTTGAACCTTTAGTAGGTGATATCCAACCAAAACTATTCACAAGCGAATTTACATCAAGAATATCACTAAATTATTTTCATTTCAGGTTAATACCTTCGAGTTTCTTTTATTCTGGGCGGGAACCTTAGCCTCTATCCTTTGTATAATATCCATAAAGTCTAGTTCGCATTAGGAGAGTATTTTAGTCGAGTAGCGAGTGATTTAGTAACTAAACGTGTCTGAACGATGAAAATTTAGTCGAGTAGTTAGGCAAGTAATTTAGTCGAGTCGATCCCTTCTACTGTATTTTCAACGGGCGCGTAGCACCCCCACCACGCGTCCGAGATCACTGGCTTGCCGGCTCGCTACTCGCTACTCGACTAAAATACTCTCCTAATGCGAACTAGACTTAAGAGATATGGGTTATTATAAAATGAGCAGGCGACTTAAGTTGGAACATATACTGTTGATTCTGTCCCAGTCGGGTATTTTCATCTTTAATCTATTTCAAGTTTTAGGGGCTATGCATATGGCTGTTAGAGCTGGAATAGCATTCAATAAAGTTATAAGGTGTGTATCAAATTCAAATGGATAGAATCATATGTTGGACCAAGTATTTGGCATAGTAGAGGTTATCCGAAAATGAGGAAAAGTTGTTTCAGAATTATAACATTCATTTCATGTGTGATTCAAAGCTGCTCCCAAACAACGGTCGTATTGATAGCTTGGAGAAGAAGATGTGTTTCCAAGTCACATATAAGGAGAAAACCAGGAAAACAGCTAGTTACGTTTCTTTTGCTCTGCAACTTCGCAAATTGGGTTATATGTCGTTTCAACCATAACAAATCTACATCACATCCCATACTAATGGATTTTTATGGTCTTCTGGCATGGAATATAATTACTCACGTGTCCATACCTCTGATGCTCACATATAGGTTTCAATCAACAGTCTGTTTTTACGAGATCTGGACACATGTTTACAAGACGACCCCTATCATTACCTCTTGCAGAGATTTTTGTGCAGAAAGTGAAAACTGATTAATTTATAGAAAACATCTAATGATTTATCTCACTAACGAACTTTGAATTTAGCGATTGAATGATTAACCTCAATAAATAAATAATTTTAGCAATAGTATAGTTTTGCTTTGATTCGAGAATTTTTTTATTATATTTTCCTGGAAATGATCTTGACCCACAAGAACTAGTGGGAACCTCGATTCAAAACATAATAACAGTCCTTTTCCGCGAATAAAATAGACGATTTCATGCATAAGCTGAATATTGAAAAATTCATTTGGTTGAACTGTTGCAGTTTTTCTATTAAACTTGAATCCATCGAATCAGGCAAATCGGAGATATAAGAATTTGAAAAAAAAGTTACCCCATTTCTCGTGATACGGATGATTTCATACATCAGGCAAATATTGAAAACTTCATTCAGTTGAGATGTAGCAACTTGTTATTCACACTTGAACCGACCCAAAAAACCAAACGCCATCGGCAAACATTCGGCCGCCAGCCGGCACGCACGGTTCTCTGGTGGCAGTCGTAGCCAGATCTGGACCTCCGTCGGCCCAATTCCGGTATACCGTTCCTAATGTACAATGAATCGGCCCTTACTCGGCAACTTAGCGGCAAACCGAGAGCGGACTGTGTTGTCGACTGTATGGTCCATCTTGCGGATGAATTGGGCGTTGGCCCTGTCAGCGATTGACGTGACATTCATTCAGTCAATGGCGGGCGGCCGTTGTGTAGGTGTCGGTAGTGTGCGTTCGGTGTTTTCTCTTAAAATTTTTCATTCGCGTTGTTTGTTGTTTTTATAAAAGGTGACTTGCGTGCCGTAAAAATGATGATTATCAATTATTATATTTGATAATGTTTGTGTTTCTTTGTGAAAGGCTACTGCGACGGTTAGTGTCGTATTCCGATTTCAAGAAAGCGTAGACGGAAGGCAACAAGTAAACAACGAAAGTGTTCTAGCCCCGGACGTATTTATTATGATGGATATGATGGACAAAACAATATTTTGTAAGCTTGTAACTAGAGTATTCTGTTTGAGTGGTTTTTTTATTTTTAACTATTAGAATCTAGAATCTTGTATTTATTTTTCAAGTACATTTGTAGCTCCCATTGACATATTCTTGTCATATGATGTGAACTACAAAAAAAAAGTATAAATATTTTTTGTTGTTATTTCAATGTAGGTTTTCCAAGCCGATTTTTATACAATAATTTGTTGCTGATATTAATATAAATGAAGTTAATTTTTTTGGTCAAGTTTCATAACTTTGCGCATTTTGTTCATGATCTTACATATTTTTCGTTACTTCTAATATGTTGGGAAATATTTTTTTTGTATTTGTTCTGAGCTGTAGATGTTGACACATCCCAGAAATGTATACTAAACGATTGAGTTGAGTTATTCTGTGAATATTAAACTTTTTTCGTCGTGTGATTAATAAATGGTCTGATGTTTTATAAAAGTGTTTTATTCCTAATTCCGTTGATACGTATCAACGGACCTACGCTCAAAAATTTCAGCCAACTACGACCATATTTTATTGAACACCCAATAGAATGTTTGCCAAAAAAAAAACATTTCTCAATCAAAAACAAATATTTTGGGATGCCTGTGCATTCGTCTGGACGATAAATGGTGGCTAACAAGAAGATTGCACCTTGTGAGCCACCGATGGCTTGCCGTGCATTCACCGGCCACCAACTATCTACCTTCGGCCCGTCGTCGGTTATTCAGAGGTTTCGCCGAGGCTGAATGGTTGGCTAGCCGACTCTTAGCCACCTTACGGCCTGGCGGACATGCCCTACCTACACGCCGAGCCGGGAGCAGTAAGCGAGCCGAATGCGGCAGCTCGGCAAACCGCTTTCGTCCCATTGTCGGGCCAGCCAGTCTGTGTTTGTTGGGGATCGAATAAGGCAAATCGGAGTTATTGACAGTTGAGAAAAAGTTACTCCATTCCTCGTGAAACGGACGATTTCATGCATTAGCTGAATATTGAAAAATTCATTGAGTTGAGAAGTTGCAACTTTTTGATTACACTTTTCCATCAACTTCCGATATCTCCGATTTGGCGAATTTGATTGATTCGGGTGTGGTGAAAAAGTTGCAACATCTCAGCCAAACGAACTTTTCAATATTAAGCTAAAGCCTGAAATCGTTCGTTTCGCGAGAAATGGAGAAACTTTATCTTCAACTTCCAATATCTCTAATTTGGCGAATGCGATCGATTCGGGTGTAGTGAAAAAGTTGCAACATCTCAGCCAAAACGAATTTCCCAATATTCAGCTATTCAGTATAATCTTTGCGTGAATTCGAATATTGCAGTTTCTGTGCTTTTACCTTTAGTAAATCCTTGTTGATTGCTGGATAAAATCTTGAATTTTCTGAAGAAGTTCACAAGACGACTTGCGAGAGATTCTTCAAATATTTTAGCGAATGATGTTATTAAACTAATAGGTCTGTTGTTTTTCAAGTCATCAAGGTCACCTCTTTTATGGCAAGGTTTGACTAATGTTATTTTTAGAGCATCAGGAAAGATTCCGGTTTTGAAGGAACAATTTAAAATATAGCAAAGTGGCTTGACAATGTCTGACAAATGATGTTTTAGAACGTTAAGAGGCATATCGTCATATCCAGTTGACAATTTGTTCCTCATACTCTTCACAACAGAAAGTACCTCATTTTCATCTACTTCAAACAAGTAGAAGGACTTGGTGATATTCTCATCTCTCTTATTTTAGGCTATTTGCGAATCTGACCTAGTCCTTGTTACAACCTTAGAAAAGAGTTCGTTGAATTGATTTGCAAGTTCATATATTTCATTGGTGTTACTTTGACTAGTTATTTTTGATGGGTATTTAGAGGGAGCCTTTTTACTACAGTTTGTAACATCTTTAATTATATTCCAGACAGCCTTAGTTTTATTGTCAGCTTTTTCAATAATATTATTATATTTTTTTCTTCTTTGGGAACACAATGACCAATCATAAGATCGCTTAAGTTTTCTGTAATCATCTAAGAAATCATTACTGTATCGAGAGAGAACAAAAAATAAGTCTAGTTCAGCTTTGAGTGATTGCATTTCATTTGTCATCTCAAATCTATGATGTTTCTCACCATTTACTATCTTGAGTGGAAAAGCACTATCAAATGCATTGTCGTTTTGTTGAAAATATAAATCCCACATTTCGTTTACATTACATTCTGGCAGTAAATACAGATCAGACCAGTCAATACTCACTAAAGACTTCTTGAAAACTAGATGATTTTCCTGCGTGTACTGTCTAAAACGCTTTCTATGAAGATTCTGAGACAGAGAAGTCACATCAAAAATGAACTTCTGCCCCGAGTGATCTGACAAGTGCTCCTCTATGATTATGGTCTTTCTTTCAAAGTTAGTGATGATGTTATCCAGGCATGATGAGGTAGTAGCTGTCCTTCTTGTAGGTTCTATTGCTGTAGTTTTCAGGTTGTATGAATCTAAAATTCCAAGAAATGTCCTGCAATCATTGGATGGGACAAGAATATCAATATTAAAATCGCCTTCTATGAGGAGATTAACATTTTCCAGATAACATTTATCGAGCAATGTGTTGAACCTTTCAAAAAATGTGTCTATCTTGGGTAAAGTATTGGGTCTGTAAATACATACGATCAGAAATTTATTACCACCAATCACTTATTGGCAAGCACAGCATTCAAAACAACTAGGTTCACTCAAAAATTTGACATCAGGTCTCTCAGAGAAATGTATACCATCTTTAACGTAGACTGCGCATCCACCATGACGACCTCTTTCTCTGCAGTAAAAAGTTGCCAGCATAAATCCTCCGGGTACATAGTTTTTAAGTTCTTCATCGGATTTCCAGTGTTCTGGCAAACAGACTATATCAACTTGATGTTCATGCAGTAGTGAAAAAGTTGCAACATCTCAGCCAAACGAATTTTTCAATATTCAGCTGATGCCCGAAATCGTTCGTTTCGCGGGAAATGGAGACACTTTTTCTTCAACTTCCAATATTTCCGATTTGGCGAATGCGATCGATTCAGGTGTAGTGAAAAAGTTGCAACATCTCAGCCAAACGAATCTTTCAATATTCAGCTAATGCCTGAAATCGTTCGTTTCGCGAGAAATGGAGGAACTTTTTCCTCATATCTCTGATTTGGCGAATTCGATCGATTCAGGTGTAGTGGAAAAGTTGCAACATTCCAGTCAAACGAATTTTTCAATACTCAGCTAATGCCTGAAATAGTTCGTTTCGCGAGAAATGGAGAAACTTTTCCACCAACTTCCGATATCTCTGATTTGGCAGATGCGATCGATTCAGGTGAAGTGAAAAAGTTGCAACATCTCAGCAAAACGAATTTTTCAATATTCAGCTAATGCCTGAAATCGTTCGTTTCGCGAGAAAAGGAGAAACTTTTCCTTCAACTTCCAATATATCAGATTTTGCAAATTTGATCGATTCAGGTGTAGTGAAAAAGTTGCAACATCTCAGCCAAACGAATTCATCAATATTCAGCTTATGCCTGAAATCGTTCGTTTTGCGAGAAATGGAGAAACTTTTCTTCAACTTCCAATATCTCCGATTAGGCGGATGCGATCGATTCAGGTTGAGTGAAAAAGTTGCAACATCTCAGCCGAACGAATTTTTAAATATTCATCACATGCTTGAAATCGTTCGTTTCGCGAGAAATAGAGAAACTTTTTCTTCATATCTCTGATTTGGCGAATTCGATCGATTCAGGTGTAGTGAAAAAGTTGCAACATCTCAGACAAACGAATTTTTCAATATTCATCTAATGCCTGAAATCGTTCGTTTCGCGAGAAATGGAGAAACTTTTTCTTCAACTTCCAATAACTCTGATTTGGCGAATGCGATCGATTCAGGTGTAGTGAAAAAGTTTCAACATCTCAGCCAAACGAATTTTTCCATATTCAGCTAATGCCTGAAATCGTTCGTTTCGCGAGAAATGGAGAAACTTTTCCACCAACTTCCGATATCTCTGATTTGGCGAATGCGACCGATTCAGGTGTAGTGAAAAAGTTGCAACATCTCAGCCAAACGAATTTTTCAATATTCAGCTTATGCCTGAAATCGTTCGTTTCGCGAGAAATGGAGAAATTCTTTATTCAACTTCCAATATCTCCGATTAGGCGAATGCGATCGATCCAGGTGTAGTGAAAAAGTTGCAACATTGCAGCCTATCGAAAATTTCAATACTCAGCTAATGCCTGAAATCGTTCTTTTTGCGAGAAATGGAGAAACTTTTTCATCAACTTCTAATATCTCCGATTTGGCGGATGCGATCGATTCAGGTGTAGTGAAAAAGTTGCTACATCTCAGCCAAACAAATTTTTCATTATTCAGCTGAAGCCTGAAATCGTTCGTTTCGCGAGAAATGGAGAAACTTTTCCTTCAACTTCCAATATCTGCGATTTGGCGGATGCGATCGATTCAGGTGTAGTGAAAAAGTTGCAACATCTCAGACAAACGAATTTTTCAATATTCATCTGATGCCTGAAATCGTTCGTTTCGCGATAAATGCAACTGTTTCACTTCACCTGAATCGATCGCATCCGCCAAATCGGAGATATCGGAAGTTGGTGGAAAAGCTCCTTCATTTCCCGCGAAGCGAACGATTTCAGGCATCAGATGAATATTGACAAATTCGTTTGGCTGAGATGTTGCAACTTTTTCACTTCACCTGAATCGATCGCATCCGCCAAATCGGAGATATTGGAAAGTTGAAGAAAAAGTTTTTCCATTCTCGCGAAACGAACGATTTCAGGCATTAGGTGAATATTGAAAAATTCGTTTGGCTGAGATGTTGCAACTTTTTTCACTACACCTGAATCGATCGCATTCGCCAAATCAGAGATATTGGATGTTGAAGAAGAAGTTTCTCCATTTCTCGCGAAACGAATGATTTCAGGCTCTAGCTGAATATTGAAAAAATCAGTTGGCTGAGATGTAGCAACTTTTTCACTACACCTGAATCGATCAAATTCGCCAAATCAGAGTTATTGGAAGTTGAAGAAAAAGTTTCTCCATTTCTCGCGAAACGAACGATTTCAGGCATTAGCTGGATATTGAAAAATTCGTTTGGCTGAGATGTTGCAACTTTTTCACTACACCTGAATCTATCGTGAATCGTCATGCCGAATGAAGAAGACCTGTTGTCGGATTGCTCTGAGCAATCCGAACCAGAATTATTTCTTAAGAGCTGTAAAACTATGAAATGCAGTGTGAGAGTCTGCATTAATTGTTTCTCAGTTCACCACAAAGGCTGCATTCAGAAATTGTCAAATTTAGTAGTGATCGACCAAGTTAAAGTGATATGTTGTGAAAAACGAAACAACGAAGTACTTCAAGGAAGTGCCGAAGAAAATCTTTTATCCGAAATTCGTTACCTACAAGACTTGGTCGAGGAAACACGGGACAAAAATAATATCTTGAAAACGAACAACAAATTCCTAATGGATAGAGTAATTACACTTGGAGATCAAATACGGAAAAAAGAGGAAATAAAAAATCGCTCATATAGTGAGGTAAATATAAACAGTATTGCAAACTTTGCAACTGCAAGAACCGATACCTGTAATACAAACTTAGCCGCTCGAGAAAGTACGTCGTCTACACAAAAGACGCCGCCACTAACTCGCAGTAGACACAAATTACAGAATTTAGAAAAACTATACAGTTACGCTGTCACTCTGAACATACCCAAAAACACGGAGATATCACAGACCCTAACCTTAAACGAAACAAAACAAAAGCAACCGAATACAACTGAGAGTTCAGATATTTCAAACAGAAAACAAGAATTTATCACAGTTAGGAACAAAAGGAATAGGAAATCAACAATTCCTAAAAATATAGGTACGGGTCAAAGGCAGGCCGATTTCAGTGGTCCGAAAAAGAAAATATGGATATATCTTTACAGAGTAAATAGAAACGCAACGGAAGAAAAAATGAAGGACTATATTAAAAAGGCTCCTGGATTCGAAAATACTGAGGTTAATGTCAAAGAAATACCAACTTCTGAGAACAGTCTTCGACGATATGTGGTAACAGTTCCTTTCAACAAAAAGGACGATATGTACGCATCAGATTTTTGGCCTGATGGAGTCGGGATAAAGCGTTTTGACTTCCTCAAACACAAAGACTTCTTAGATCAACAAGGAGGCGTTTTTTTATAAGAAACAACAGATTAGTACATCCTGTAAGCCTCATATCGCAGAATATGCAGTCCATAGGAAACAGTATAAACGAACTGAATACCTTACTCGAAGGACATTCAGATTGCCATTTCCTCACATTATCTGAGCACTGGACTGAAGCATAACTTCAATCATATAATGTACAGAATTTCATCCTAAATACCCATTACTGTGGACAGGAGGGAAGACATGGCGGAGCTGCTGTTTACATCAAGAACGGTACCAAATATAGAGTCCATCAACGAATAAAGAACTAAGCTGAACATCACGTGTTTGAGTGTGCTGCAGTGGAGTGTTTTATGCGCAATCAAAGTGTTGTTGTTATCAGTGTTTATCGGTCACCTAAGAGTTCACTAGAATTATTTTACGAAAAACTAGAAGATGTCTTGGAAGCACTTGTCTTGGACAGGAATTTAACTTACATATCAGGTGATTTTTAATATTAATTTGAAAGATGATCACAATAATATTGTCAGAAGAACCTCTCACTCAGTTCATATTCATTCAGTTTTGCTTTCAATGAATACACTAGAATAACTGCTACATCTAGATCAGGTATAGATAATGTTCTCACTAACTGTAAAAATGTCTGTTCAACTGATGTTTTGTATACGGCTGGATAATTCGAGATGGCCGACAGGGATAAGGCGCTTGCTGGTTCGGAAGAGAATATTAGAGTTTGTAAACATTGCAATAAGAAGGTGGTTAATTCCCTTAACTGTGTGACATGTAACGCATATCATGTAAGTTGCGCTGGTCAAGCCAAGTTATTATGCGAAGATGATAAAGTTCGGTGCTGTAGACAGTGAAGATGTCTCGAAAAACCTTTTAGAAAAGCTTAAAGCGGACCTCAAGAAAAGCTACAGGAATGAGATGAGGGAACTCAAGGACTCCTTGCAGTTCATTTCTGATAGTTTGGAAGAACAGAAAATTGAGTTGAGGAAGAAATTAGAACAAATGAGGTCTATTCAAGAGAAGAACGTAACACTCATCAACAAAGTGCGAGTGCTGGAAAGCAAACTGAATCAGAGAGAGCAGGATGAAAGAGCAAACAATGTTGTGATATCGGGGGTTGGCGAACAGAATGTCAACCCTGACGAAATTGTTCGGAAAATATTTGCTGGCATGAATCTGAAGTCCTATCAAAGAGTGCAGAAGAATTGGCAAAAAAGAGGATGTCCCTATTATGCTGAAGTTTAAGAACAAATCTGATGAGGTAAGTTTATTCAGGAGGAGAAAGGAAGTGAAAAGTATCAGATGTGGAAACTGTGATGTATTTGGTGGCAAAACTATTTATTTCAATGATCCCACTGTAGAAAACCAAGTTCTACTGAAAAAGACTAGAGACTTGAAGCGACAAAAAAACTACAATTTCCACCATAGCGTTGGTGGAAGAATATACTTGGTGAAGGATGATCAGAATAGCAAACCGTTGTGGATTAGGGATGAGCAAGAACTGATTTTGCTTCGGTAAGATTCAACATTCATTGTGGGGTTGGGGTTTTGTTTTTTTTATTGTTTTTTTATGGGTCGTGGGGGAAACGAAGGATTGAATATACTTGATGTTAATGTGCGAAGTTTGAAGAACAAACATGATGAAATTCATTCCTTTTAAAGGCTAGTAAAAAGGTAAGTAACGTTTTATAATTCTGGAAAAGTGGAGTGGAGTGGAAATTATTGTCAGTGAAGGATGCGACACGTGCCGCAAATGGTAAGGGTTCCTTTACTTTTACAAATAAAATAACATTTTCAATCGAATAACTTAAGTTGGGGAAAAAATTATATTTTTCTTAACCTAACCTCAAAATGAACTTTTGGTTGTGTGCATGAGGTCTTTTCGAAGACCAAGATCCTAATAGGTATTTATTGAAAAAATTACGAAAAGCACTGCCGTGAAGGCAGGAGCTTTTGAGCGCTCGTACATGCACCTGGTAGGTAGATTCGCATTTTCAAATTTTAAAAATCAATTGAAGGAAATTGCCAAAACAATTCTGAAACTTAGGCGAAACTCCAGACTTCATGTCAGTGCTTCAGCTGATCAATTTTGTTTCAATAATTCACTAGAATTTTCTACGGTATCTATGGTCTTGGTGATGCGATCTGGACAAAATTCCGCACGTAGTTTGAATACATTATTCCTCAGCTAGGTGCAAAATTTCATTCCGATCAAATCGGTAGTTTCGAAATTATCAGGAACAGAATATTTTGAACGGCCATATTTACGGAACCCCTAGTCTAATTTTGCTCATTGATGAACGTGACCGTGAAATTCGCGATCCAAACCCACCCTGAAAATTTCAAGTTCCTAGGCCTTTCGGTTCAAAACTTACAATTTTCTATGGTTTCTATGGTTCTGGTCATGCGATCTGGACAAAATATTGCTTTTATATATCATTCTCGATTAAAATATGAAATTTTATCTCGATCGAATCCGTAGTTTCTAAATTATCGAGAAACCAAAATTTCAAACGACCGTATTTACGGAACCCCTATTATAATTCTGCTCATTGATAAACGTGAACGCGACATTTCAGATCCACACCTATCCTGAAAATTTCAAGTCCCTAGGCCTTTCCGTTCGAAAGTTATGATTTTCTATGGTTTCTATGGTTCTGGTCATGTGATCTGAAGAAGTGTAGCTTAAATATATAATTCTTCATTAGTATACAAAATTTCGTCACGATAGAATCTGTAGTTTTGAAATTATCAAGAAAACCAAATTTCAAACGACCATATTTACGGAACCCCTAGTATAATTTTGCTCATAGCTGAAAGTGATCACGACAATCGAGATGCACACCTATCCTACAAATTTCAAGTCCCAAGGCGTTTCCGTTCAAAAGTTACAATTTTCTATGGTTTCTATGGTTCTGGTCATGCGATCTGGACAAAATTTCACATGTAGCTTGAACACCTCATTCTCCATTCGAGTGCAAAGTTTCATCTTGATCGAATCTGTAGTTTCAAAGTAATCAGGAGAACAAAATTTTGAATATTTACGTAACCCCTGGTGGTATTCTGCCCAAACTTAACCGAGGCATTTGGGATCTGAACCTACACTGAAAACTTCAAGTCTCTAGGTTGATCCGTTCGAGAGTTATCGTGCTTACGGACGGCCGGACGGACAGACTCAAATTTTCCGACGGATTCGTCATCAGTGAGTTGAACTCTATCGTTTGAGACCATTTTCGGCTCAAAATTCGAAAAATACAGACATCGTGACGAAATGATATAGACCTCGTGTAAGTTGTACGAGCGCTCAAAAATGGAACAAATCATTATATTTTCTAAATATCAATATAAATAATTATTTAAGATTTTGTTCTATTCAATTCCAATTGTTTCTTGCGATAGTTGTGTTCATGAAAGTTCATGTATTTTCATCGTTTTTAATACTGCTAATATATTTCCTTACGAACTGAGTTTTTTATTCCAGATATACAATTTGCCACCACGGTTATGAATAGCGAATAGGAGAAAAAGGCCGCAACAACTGTGGAAACGCAGCAGGGAGATGCTGAGGATTTTGGTAGTGGTATGCAAGCTCTATTTTCTATTAAACAATTTGCATATGCTGATATACAAATGGTTTAAACTCATAAAATATCTGTGAATGTTTTTATGGCGTGCCTATTAGAGTGTCTGAAATGAAATGATAATTACATTTTCTTTATTTTTGATCTAGCAAATATAGAAGGTCGTTCACGACCAGAGTTGATGCTGTTTTTAGCGAAGAGAGTGGTACATAAATCTATCCGTGTTATCTAGCATATAATCCACATTGATAAATGCAAATAATAATTTTCAAAATGCTATACGCATTCTAGGATTATATCGTTGGACTACAGAGATGGTGCTCCTCCTACTAGATAATTATGTGGAAAGAGAGGAGAAATTCTCCAGTGGGAAGTTTTCCCAAAAAAAAATTCGGGAAGACATTGCTTCCACAATGAAAAACAAACTCCCTTATATAACTGGAAACCAGTGTGCTTGTAAGATGAGGAGTTTGAAAAAAACTTACAAAAGTGTAAAGGATCATAACACCAAAATTGGAAATGACAGGCGAAATTGGCAGTTTCATGAAGTAAAAATCAAATCTATATGTTTTATATTTGTTTTCTGAACTTATTTTCATTCCTATATTAAATCATATGCTTCCTTTGTAGAAAATGGACACGATTTTTCGAACGAGAGCCTGGGCTTCGCCGGTTGCAGTGGCCTGTTCATCTGGAGTCTCCTTACAAAGAAGTCACAATTCAGAGAGCGAAGTGTCATCTGGTATGTTAATTAATTTAATTTCTAAGCAACTAATTGCAACTTCAACTTTTATACACATTTTTCATTATTCAGATTCATCCTCCAAACCAGAAAACACTAGAGAAAATGTGGCTTCTCTATTGAAGAGGAGACTCCAGCAAAAAGCAGAAGAGGAGAAAGCGCCTGCCAAACGACATAAAGAGCGCCTGGAGATGGATGAAAAAATGATGGCATTACTTGCTAAATTAATTGATAAGAAGTAATTAGTTTCATTTATTTGGAATGTTTTTTGTTGAAAATGAAATCCAAAATATTTTTTACATTTTTCAATTTATTTCTTCATATAATACATACAATGATTTTGTTTTGTTGTCAAAACTCCCCATCCTCCCAAATTCAAATTTCAAAATACTCGATATTATCAAAATTCCTAAAACAAGTTATGAAAGATTTTCCATGATTCTGATTCTTTTATGATTCGCAGCGTTCTGATTCGCTACTTGACGAACATTATTATTGTCTTGATTTTCGTTGAAATTCTGAGATAACACTCTCATCTCGTCATTTCTTAATGTACAAATGTTATGAATAACGCAACAAGCCACAATATATTCAGCCATCATGTCTACTCTTGTCATTGGCACGCAATGCAATAAGCTTCTCATACGTCCTTTCAGTAGGCCAATACATCTTTCCACGGCTATCCTGCCTGCGGAATGTCGATAGTTGTAATTTTTCTGTCTCCGAGTGAAGAACCGGTTGTCTCGAAAAGGTGTAATTGAATGTTGCTGCAGTTCGTAAGCGGCATCACCCACAAGATGGCTGTCGGATGGAAACTTTTGTTCATCATTCAAAAATTCAGATACTTCCGATAAGCGGAAGACTCTTTGATCATGAATCGATCCAGGGTGTCCAGCGTAACAATTTGTTATCAAACATCTGTGGTCGCAAACCAACTAGAAAAAGAAATAAATACAAATAAAAGCCATACAGGCTAAAATGAAACGAACTACAAAAAAACTGGAATTACATGAAATATAGCAAGTGAATGAAATGATATCCTTTTCGGTTGACGTAAGCTATCTGGTCTTCTTTCGGAGCGTTTATACGAATGTGGGTTCCATCTATAGCACCGATAATTTTGGGAAAACCACTACTTTCTTCAAATCCTCGCATAACTGTGGTAGCGTTATCTCCAGTGGGCCATTGTATGAACAAATGAGCTCGTTTGAATAATGCACGAGTTACTCTTCGTACGGCTCTGACAGCAGTTGCCCGACCAACATTAATTCGGTCACAAACAGATCTGCAATCAGTTTAATGGAAAAGTAGTAAATGATCCAATTGATACAAACTTTTACCCACATTGCGCTTTAACAAATTTAAAAAGGGAGACAGAACCCTGTAATTCTGTTTTCGAAAAAGATCAAAGCATAACTCTCTATTTTTAAATGATATCACGAGTTTCTAAGTAAGATGTAAATCTGATTTTCTATTCTTAAAACTGATCGTTACCTATATGAATCCTCAGTGGCCATCTTCCGAAGCGCTATCATTAGCTGTGTTTGAGAAGGAATACAAGGACAACCCTTTACCTTTCTTAATAAATCTTTTGGCATCATTCCATGGACGTATCGAAACGTAGCTCTTGACATTCTGCAAACAATAGTCAATTAGTTTGTATTCTGAAATTAGATGTATGTGCAAATTAATGATTACGATATGCATAAAAAATTGCCTGAAATTACTCTTAAACTCGTGATCTGTGTAACAAGCGACCACATCATTATAGCCTCTAATGCGTGGACGTAATTGTCGCTGTCCTCTTACACTCAAAGCAGCTTCCCACATTTCATCAGAACTTGATGAACTTTTTGAGTAATTTTCTCTCATTCGTCTTGTCAAAAACGCAACCATAACTTCACGGGAAACCATGATGAATTAAATTTTACTCCAATCCATGCGAAATATTTACTCACAACCCCCACAGCTGTAGGTTTTCACCTAACCGCCAAATTGCGAGCTCACAACACTCAAGATGTGCGTTCCACCTAAAACATTCGCCTATAACGCCCGCGGCCTTTTTACGTTAGTGGAACGGCAGTTTCAGGGGTCGTGGTCGATGGCGTTGCGAGTGTTAAGTGGAACGTACCCATTATAGCTTTGACAGAAACATGGCTATATCCTGATGAAGAACAATATTTCAATATACCGGAGTATGATGCTGTGCATGATTGTAGGGACTCTAGAGGAGGAAGTGTGGCTATTTACATAAAACATGATGTAAACTTCAGTGAAGTCGCCATGGCCAGGAATGATAACTGTCACATTGTTGGGATAAATCTACATAAATATGAGCTCAGAATAATTGTGATATATCGATCACCATCTTCCAACATACGACAGTTTTATGATGCCTTGGAGCAGGTACTCGACAAGCAAAAAGGAAAATGTATGATTATTGGAGACATCAATTTGGATTTGCTTGAAGACAACAATATTGTGCTCGAATATAAGAGTATAATAGAAATGAATGCATTTGTAATCTAGAATAAAATAGATTCAGGTTGTGCCACAAGGGTGTGATTTTACAAATGCATTATAATTGACCATGTGATGACAAACCAGGGTCTCAATTGTGACATATCACTCAAAGATCATTGTATATCAGATCATAAATTAATCTATGTGACCATAAATCAAACAATAACAGGGAATATATTAAGAACTATTAAGCGGAAGTATGTTGATGTTGAAGAATGCAGAAGACGTGTGAGCTTTGAACTTGACAATGGGAATATAACAACTTTTGGTGATCTGGCTTAAATGTTATGTAAGACTAAAACATTATGTACTAGAGAGAAAAATTCGAGAATAATTAACAATAATGAATGGATAACAAGGGAATTCATTGCTGAAATGAAACATCGTGATACTTTATATGAGTCATGGAAAAGACTGAAAACGTTACGCTCTGAACAAGAATTCAAAAGAGCAAAAAACAGTGTGACTAATCTGTCCAAGCAGCTGAAAAAAAATTGGCGAATAGAGAATTCCAAAAAGCCGAGAATAACCGAAAGAAGATACAAAATCTGCTAAATCGTTTGATCCACAATAGGGGTTCAAAAAGTCACAGCATTGGAATATCACAGGTGAAGATGAATGGTGAAGTCATTACGGATAAGAAAGTTATTGCTGATGCGTTCGGTGAACACTATGCAACAATTGGAGAGAAGCTAGCTGCAAACATACCTCAAGCCCAGAATGAGGAATATACTGAGCAGGAGATAGCAGAGTCAATAACACTGAGTTTATGTGACAGGAGTGCAGTGGTGGAAGTGATAGGGGGCATTAAAACGAACGCAGCAGGTGACAAAGTCAGATTTGGTCAACTTGCTTGATGTTGTGATTGAAACCATCGTTAGGCTCATAAATGATGTCCTTAGTACAGGGGAGTTTCCGGAGGAATTGAGAATAGCAAAAGTAATTCCCTTGCACAAAAATGGGTCAAAGCAGATTATAACAAATTATAGACCCATATCAGTGCTCAGTGTCTTCTCAAAGATCATTGAAAAAATACTGAAAAAAAGAATAAAGAATTTTGTTAATGCTACATTCGGATTTGACGGGTATCAGTATGGGTTTCAGGAAGGAAGTAGTACATCGAGTGCTGCAGTTGATTTGCAAGAACGCGTTTCTGCTGAAATTAACAAGGGAAATTATGTTGTGCTGTAGATTTTCAGAAGGCATTTGTTACTGTGGATCCTGATGTGCTTTTGAGGAAGTTGCACAGGATGGGATTTCGAGGGACAGCCTATAGACTTCTTAAGACATATCTGAGGAATCGTGTGCTTTACACTGATATTAATGATAAAAGAAGTGAAAAGTCTACAGTTAACATGGGTGTCCTTCAGGGTTCAGTCTTGGGCCCATTGCTTTACTTGCTCTATGTACATCTGATGGGCTCTAAATCGAGGTATTTTTCTTTTGCGGATGATACTGTGTTAGTGAACTCAGGAGGATCCTTGGAGGAATTGGAATCGACTGTCAATGCCGACCTTCTTTGTTTCTCTGGCTGGTTTCGTTGCAACAGACTTAGCATTAATATAGACAAAACTGTATATATAATTACGTTTTTGGAGCGAAAGCCGATCTTTTAAAAAGATTTATTAATTTACAACGGAAGATTATCCTATTCTAACAATAAGCTAGGAAGAAATGCACTGAATTAATTGAGGAGACATTCGTCTTGAGACGTATTTATAACATTTCTTATCTCGAGTTAATTACGACAATCAGTATCGAACAATGGGACAAATATACACCCACACACGTGGCGTGATCAAAATGATGTCTCATCTAAATGTAACAAGGTAATATAAATATTCGAATAAGAATGGATAAGGAGTTCATCTGCAATATACAGGGTTGGCATTATGTAATTCCTCCCCACCTTGAATAAAGGTATCACCTGTAGTAGGTGTAGCTTTACAAAAAATATCTTTTCTTAAATATTTCAAAATAGAATAAGTAATTATCAATAAAATGATTATTATAAAAACAAATAATAGGGTAAATCTTGAAGGCTGGAGATTCCATTGGTCCAGGTCTTCTATCTTGATATCCGGGATGTCTTCATCTTTCCGGGATTCTTCATTTATGGAATTTGGGTTGAATAAAGTTACCTTGGGTAGAATCACGTATTTTTCTTCATTAAACGTAGTAGTTGGGACAATTTCTTTTCTCGTGTTGCTCACAGCACATTTGGTTCGTAGAATTGTCATAGGAGGCACAAAATAATGTCTTATTTGCTGAAGACATTTTTCTAAAACATTTTTATTTTCGATGGATAGGATATTTCCATCTTCTAGTAATTTTAAATCTGAGGAAAGTACCGTTGTCGTTCTTGGACAGTTTTCGGTGTGGTTTTTCAAAATATTTCGAAGGCATGCTGGTGATTCAGCTAAGGTGTCTTGATCGCAGAGATAATCATCCTCCACTGGATGGCAAAATTTCGTTGACCATTTCAGGGTTTCTTCTTGTGAGAGTAAATAAGGATCGGTATTTGGAAGGGATAAATTGTTTTGTGGTAGATAGTAAAACTTGTATAAATCATAACTTTCTTCGTATACCGTTGGGATTGATATTAAAAATAGTAATGCTTTCTTTTTGAAAATTACTTTCGTATGACATATCTGATAATAATCTTTCAGATGATGTAAAGGTATTATCGTCACATTTTTTATTAATTCAAGGAATTTTGAATAAGGTAAAATGGATTCATGTAAAAGATGTAATCTTGCAAAACTCACTGCGGTTGCAATTTCATCTAGAATATTTTTGATATCTTTGAGTTCAAATGTCAGGAGATGCATGTATTGAATTTCTTGTATTGCTGGTATAACTTGAAGCAATTTAAGGTTTTCTGACATTTTCTGAAATTTTTCAATATACTTATTTTTAAGGTCATTTACGACTGTTGCGATCTGTTTTTGATTTCTTATCAAAACTTTTTATCAGAAAAACGAAAGAGTTTTTATATTGTTCTCGTTATCAGAATCTAACGTTCTGAGTAAAATCTTTGATATTTTTCCTCCTAAGTTAATGAGTCCTCTTTTAACTCTAATTTTTTCATTCAACAATTCTTCCATGGTATTGATATTAATTTCATTAGTATGCTGTAGATACTTAAAATTGGATACGTGCTCAAACAGCAAAATTCAATTTTGACTTTATTTATTTCTCTTCGATATTTCGAAATTAATTCTCATATTTATTTAATTCAACTGGTACGTATTTGTACATATCGTCCTTTATTGGAATGACATCCAATCATAACATGATAATTATTTTTAAGGGTTCTTTATCCCTTTAAGTCTACTTGGGACTTGGATATTTTTAAATTGAAGCTCTTTCTATGAAAAGTTTTATTCTATCGGCAGGATGTGCCTTAACACATTACTTTACTTTTTACTAATGCATTCGATTTGGGATTATAATTCGTAATATAATGAATTTCAATTTTATGGATTCTACAAAAATCTTGGATTACGCCATTTTTAAATTCTAATCCATTGTCACACGTTATTTTATTAGGAATTGCCGTAATGGCTAAAATACATCAATAATTTATCTACATTTTCAATTTGAAGAGTAATATGTCTGACGTAGGTTTTCCTATCGTAATTCACAATACATAACTTTCGATTGTTATTTGAGACGTAAGCTTTTCCTTACGTAATACATTCTCAACTAATCGCGTTACTGAGCAGGGCTGGCTCTAGTGACATTATAATCATGGGACTTTAATTCATGAAATATAAATATTGCAAAACTTGGAAACTTATCCAATAATATTTTCATTTAGCCAATAATATTTTCATCTTAAATTAATTAAATTCTTTCGTAATCAATCGAGTTTATCTTGTATCAGTTTGATCAGGGGGTTTTAAATTCATTTTCCATATTTGAGGAATATAGTGTATGAAGTAACATTGTTTAAAACATGTCGCAAGGAAAACACCATAATCTTTCTAATACTTTTGTTATTGCGAAGCGAATAATAATGATGATTATCAATATGAAACAAGGGTTTCAAACACCGTTGTTCAAAGAATGTCTGAAGGAGAATACATTAATCCTTCTGATGTTTTATGTTGCTAACAAGCAAATGAAAATGAGATTTATTTCAAATAATATTTTAAGATTATATAGTTTATATGGAATTCTTTGGATAAAATTCGAAATTATATTTCGTAAGACTGATATAGTCTGAATAAAAATTATCTATGTAGGTAGGTAGGTAGACCTCAGCTATATAGATGAGATATATTACGTAATTAAATATTTATGACTTTTTCCGTACTTTATAATAAGGAATAATTTTGGAAATTATTTTCGAAGATGGTGACTTTAACCTTTTCTTCGTATATGGGATTTTTATCACAGGATTCTTAACATAACGTTGGACAGTAGAACATTCTGTCTCATTTAAATTCATTTTTATTTCATTGTTTGAATTTAACCATTTCAAACATGCTTCGTATTTTTCTTTATTTATCCGATTTTTAATTAACGATGAATCTTTTTCGATTCTATTTATTTCAATATTTTCATGATTATTTTTATTCGAATCATTTCCGATTCTATTCATTTCCGTATTTTCGTAATAATTTGCATCTGTGGCATTACTGGCATTTGTCGCCATTGAATCATTTTTGATTCTATTCGTATTTGCGAATTTATTTATTTTTAACATCTGATCATTATCGATCCTATTCGTCATTGTGAATTTATTCATTTTTAACATTCGATCATTTTTTAATTCATTAGTATTTCCTCCGATATTCCGATTCGGTAAGGAATATACTATTATCTTTATATTAGATTCCGCAAAAATGTATTTATCATATTTGAAATAATATGCCAGTCTAATTTATCTAGACCGCATGCAATTCTAGGTAAAGCTAAGTATTTGTCATTATTATATTGACACAATTCTCTGAGATATAATATTGATTGAAAAACGGTTTCATATTTCGGTTTATGGAAATACGAATCTTTCGTGATTAAATAATAAATGTTTCGATCATTTATTTGGATCATTGCTACTTCTCCTAGTAGCTTATTTTGAGATTTTAAATTATCTATTTGACCAAATTTATTTTTAAATTGGAGTGCTATTCCTCCATCCATGTGAAAGTCACGGAAAACGCCATGTGCTAACGCATAATTCTTTGGGGCTTTAAATAAATCACCTGTTTTTTCAATTTTCTTAGGGGAATCTTTAATATTTTTCAATTCATAATTTTTTTCAAAATCCTTATAAGTTAATTTATTATCTGACTCTATTATAATTCGACTGAGAGCATCAGCATTATTAGTTGAACCTTTTTTATAACGAATTTCATAATCAAATTCTTCTAGTTTTATCCGCCAGCGCATAAGGCGGGAATTCGGTTCTTTTAATGAAAATAACCATATTAAGGGTTTGTGATCCGTATAAATAGTAAATCTCTTCCCATAGAGATAGGGGCGGAAATTTTTGCACGACCAGATCACAGCCAATAACTCCTTCTCTATTGTGGAATAACGAGTCTCAGCTGGGTCAAGGGTTCTACTTGCAAATGCTATAGGAAGGTCGTTCGGAACTTCACCTTGAGATAAAACAGAGCCTATCGCGAAACCTGACGCATCAGTTGTAGGAACGAATGGCTTATCGAAATCGGGGTATCCCAATACTGGGTGATTCAATAAATTTCTTTTACATATTTCGAACGCTTCGATATATTTCGGATCATCAATATTAATTTTAGAATCTTCCTTCAAACATGAAGTTAAGGGTTTCGTTATCTTTGCGAAATTAGGGATACATTTTTTATAATATCCTATGAGTCTAAGAAATGATTTTATTTCTTTAGGAGTTTTAGGAATTGGAAATTCAGCAATTGCTCTCAATATTTTTGAATTAGGTACGATTCCTTCAGGAATATTGTTATCATTTGTTTTAATTTCATTTTTGAAAGAACATTCATCTAATTGAATTTTCAGATTATCCGCTTTAAATGCTTTTAAAATATTTTGGATATCTGCTAAGTGTTGGTTGATCGTCTCAATTTTATGTTTTATTACATTTGAAAATTCTGGATCCATTGGGATATTTCGGGGTTTCTGACATACTTGCTGATAATAAAAAGGGATTTGACAATAATTATTAGTCAATAATTGATTTTTAAAATCTAAATTAAGTCCATATTTATTCAAAAAATCTGCTCCTATAAGACCATCATAATTCTTATGGAACTTGTATACGACAAAGGGATGAAGATCATCTATTTGAAATTCAGGGAATAAAGGTATTAAAACTTTTTCATTTGCAGTTTGCTTTTTGAAACATGCAGTTAGTGTCGTAGATTCATTAAAAATATTTTTAGGGAAATTATTAAACGCGAATTTTGGATCAATAAGACAAACAGAACATCCACTATCAATTAAAAGTTTGCATTTAGGATTTTGGAATTGGATATAGGGGAGTTGGTTTGTGTTATCTAACGTATTATTTAAGTCAATGAGTCGTTCATGGCACGATCTCGAAAATTTTCATTTAAATATTTACTTGAATTATTACGTTCTGGATATGAACGTTCGTTAAAATCACGTTTTTCGAATCTCGGGTCTTTCGAAGTAGACGCAATATTAGTTAATTCTTCAATCCTTATATTTGGATTGGGTTGATTATTAAAAAATTGTCTCTGGGGACCTTGTTGATACTGAGTAGAATAATTTGATCTCTTTTGGGGATAATTCCTCGTCTGAATCGACATTTTTTCAGGGGGAGATTGTATTCTTTGATAAGGATGAGGTTTAAAAACATTTTCATTTTTACGGTCATTATTAGAGGTATTTGGATTATTTCCAAAAACTTGACGATTTGTCGGGAAATAAGTTTTTACTTGTTTTTGTTGGAAATTAATCGGTTGAGATGGAAATCTCGGTTGGGGATTATTTGGATAAAAATTTCTTTGATTATTTTGACTAGATTGGGGAAAATTTGATTGATTATTATGAGGAAAACTTCTATAATTATTAGTTGAGAAGTTTGCTCGATAATTATTTGGAAAATTATTTTCATTAGTTTGATTAAAAGTTTTCTGATTTTGTTGAGGAAAATTCCTCTGATTATTTTGATTTTTATAGTGCATATAGGGTTGTTGATAAAAATAATAATCTTGACGAATAAAATTTACTATATCGTCATAGTTCATGATTCCGTGTCCTCTAAGGGCTGTTCTCAATTCTGGGTTAATATTATAGAGCAGAACTCTAGTTGCTACTCGTGACGCAATATTTTTTTCTTGATCCTTTTCAAGAATCGGTAAATTCGACAATTCGACTTGCGAATCGTATTTATTTTTTAAATCTACTATTCTTTCGAGAAAATCTAAATCATTCTCATTACGTATTCTTTGGGCATTCTGGAGATCCCAAAACAAAACTGTGAGGCTTATTTTTTCCTCAAATCTTAACTTTAAAAATTCCTTCAAGTTAAACCAGTTATCTGTGATTCTTTCATTAGAACTTACTATTTCACTGGCATTTCCTACCAATTTACTCTTTATTATATCGATAATTGCTTCATTTAATAACGCGTCGGCAGATTGGAACCTATTATAAAATCTTTCGCAATGATTCAAAAATCGTGCGAGATTTGCAGGATTACCATCAAATGGTACAATTGACTTTGAAAATAAATCAATTAATTTAAGTCTATCGAACATATTTGGTTCTGGCGCGACTGCCATTTTATTCGTATTCTTCCGGCCTTTGAAATGCTTTACGGAAGTAATCTTGAAAAATTGTATTGTACTTAGAAAATAATTATATTCGGTTTTTTATTTTATAAGAAACCTAGGAAAAACTCTGGTAATCGGTTTTTTGTATTAAGAAACCTAGGAAAAACTTTGGTAATCGGTTTTTTTATAAGAAACCTAGAAAAAACTCACACAAGTTTTACGCTCAAAACCGTGGGAAAAGATTGAAGACTTTGGACCAGGGTCAGTGACTGGGAATTAAAAAAGTGTTTCTAGATAGGATTCTCACCACGTTGTTTTTCTGGAGTCGTTGTAGACGCTACCCACACAATCAAGGCTCCAAATGGCTTTTCTCCTCGTTGTTGCTGGATTTGGCACCTTAACAGTTGAAACTGAAAGTTTTTGGAAGTTCTTAGCGCGGCGATAACTACGATTTCACGCTCGAAGTTTCGAAACACAGTTCTTCACGAAAACCGGCACAATCCCATACCTCGTCGCCAATTAAGTTTTTGGAGCGAAAGCCGATATTTTAAAAAGATTTATTAATTTACAACGGAAGATTATCCTATTCTAACAATAAGCTAGGAAGAAATGCACTGAATTAATTGAGGAGACATTCGTCTTGAGACGTATTTATAACATTTCTTATCTCGAGTTAATTACGACAATCAGTATCGAACAATGGGACAAATATACACCCACACACGTGGCGTGATCAAAATGATGTCTCATCAAAATGTAACAAGGTAATATAAATATTCGAATAAGAATGGATAAGGAGTTCATCTGCAATATACAGGGTTGGCATTATGTAATTATATGTGTATTAGGCAAAAGAACAAGCCATTCCGTGAAATACAGGTCAGGTTTGATAACACTTCACTGAATCGTGTTGCACATTACAAATATCTGGGGATATATATATTGATGAAAAACTATATTGGGAAACCCATATAGAACACATGATACGTAAAGTGATTCCTGTGGTAGGCTCACTAAGAAGATGCTCGTTTATGTTTAGAATACAGCATAAAAAAAATTACGAAAAGCACTGCCGTGAAGGCAGGAGCTTTTGAGCGCTCGTACATCCACCTTGTAGGTAGATTCGCATTTTCCAGTTTTGGAAATCAATTGAAGGAATTTTTGACAGCTCTCAAAAAAAATTTTAAACTTAGGCGAAACTCCCGACTTCATATTCGCGATCCAAACCCACCCTGAAAATTTCAAGTTCCTAGGCCTCTCCGTGCAAAAGTTACAATATTCTATGGTTTCTATGGTTCTGGTTATGCGATCTGGACAAAATATTGCTTCAATACATCATTCTCGATTAAAATACAAAATTTCATCTCGATCGAATCCGTAGTTCCGAATTTATCGAGAAAACGAAATTTCAAACGACCGTATTTACGGAACCCCTTGTATAATGTTGCTCATAGATGAACGTGATCACGACATTCGAGATCCACACCTATCCTGAAAATTTCAAGTCCCTAGGCGTTTCCATTCAAAAGTTACAATTTTCTATGGTTTCTATGGTTCTGGTCATGCGATCTGGACGAAATTTCACATGTAGCTTGAACACCTCATTTTCCATTTGAGTTCAAAATTTCATCTCGATCAAATCTGTAGTTTTCAAGTAATCAGGACAACAAAATTTCAAACGGCCATATTTACGGAACCCCTGGTGGAATTCTGCCCATTAACGAACTTAACCGAGGCATTTGGGATCTGAACCTACACTGAAAATTTCAAGTCTCTAGGTGTATCCGTTCGAGAGTTATCGTGCTTACGGACGGACGGACGGACGGCCGGACGGACGGACAGACTCGAATTTTCCGACGGATTCGTCATCAGTGAGTCGAACATAGTCGATTGAGACCATTTTCGGCTCAAAATTCGAAAAATACAGACATCGTGACGAAATGATATAGCCCTCGTGTAAGTAGTACGAGCGCTCAAAAATGATCTACCACAGCTTGATCTCCTCCAGACTGAGGTACCTCATTAATTGTTGGGGAAATGCTTCAAATACTAACAATGTATAATGCAAGGCTACAGGTGTTCCAGAATGGAACTATAAAAATTTTATTTGACTATAGTGTGTTAATGCCCTCATCGATATTATATGAGGAGACCATACTATTGAACATTCAGAACCTAAATGAATTAGAACAGGTTAAGTTGATACATGGCATGATGAACCATTACATCAAGTCAAATTATAGATTTACTCTGGTACGAGATGTACATGCTCATAACACCCGAGATAGAGGTAACATCAGGAACGAACTAAGATTCACGAGGAAGGCCCAGGACTCCCCAATTTACCGAGCAATTCAAGCATTCAACCAAACACCGACAGAAATAAAAGATATAAGAAGTAGGAAAAACTTTAATATTAGGCTTAAATTGTACCTGAGGGCTGATTTTGTCTAGCCTGCCATTGTTGTCGTTTTGAATATTTGATGTTTTGTTTTATTTTGTATTTTGATAAATAGGCTTTGTCACCAGTACTTGTACCGTATTTGAGGTCAAGAGTAAATAAAGAAATAAATAAATATACAACGATGTGGTAAGTAAAGACAAGCATTCCAATTCCAATAGTCACTTCAAGGGAACTCCAGCTGAAACAGCCAACCACTATAATAGCTTTTTGCTAGAAGTGATACCTAATCTGATGCAAAACAGTACAAGATCTACTTTCAGCTGTGATATCCTTCAAAACCAACGGTCTTTCTTCTTGAACCCCGTTACAGAAAATGAGATCCTATAATTGGGTAAAAGACTCAAGAATAAATTTACCAGTGGAGTTGACGAAATACCAATATTCATCATCAAGCAATGTCTGAGTAGTATAACAAAAGTTCTGAGTTATATATGGTCATTAATTCATTAAATAATTAAATTAGCTTCAGTTATTCCTGTCTATAAGAAAAGGGATCGCAGTTTGTTAGTTACAGGCCCATTAGCATATTGCCATCTTTCTCTGAGCTGAGATGGCCGTGTGCGACAGGTTGGTAAACTTTCTGAACAAATGTAACATACTGAACAAAAACCGGCACGGTTACATTAGAGGAAACTCTGTAACAAGTGCCATACTCCAGTTTACAGAAAAAATTGTTGAGGCATTTGAAAAAAATGAAATCCTATTGGGCATATTTTTGGATCTATCTAAGGCATTTGATTGTCTCAGCCATAAATACATCTTGATGAAACTTGAAAAATATGGTGTGAGAGGCATTGCACTGGATTGGTTCAAGTCGTACTTGGGAAACAGAAGACAAAGAACAGTCAAAAAACAAGACGGCAACATCTCCAAATCAGAAATCCAAGAGAACCCCTCAGGAGTGGGACAGGGAAGCATATTAGGCTCCATTATATTTGTTCTCTTTATTAACGACGTATCTTCTATCCTTGGGGATACTTGGGACGAGAATGCAACAATGGAAGAGGTTCTATGCAGCGCAATTGGAAATGCTGAAGAATTACGAGAGTTTTTTAATGACATGAGCAAGAGTAATACATCAGGGGATGAAAATGAAAACAGCGACTCGGATGAAACATCCACAGAAAACAATCTGACTGATTGTCTTCTCACAAACTGTGCAGATGACACGAGTACGCAAGTACCAGGTTCAGATTATCCTCAGCTACTCAGGACTAGTTCTTTACTGTTCAATAGGATTAAGGAATGGTTCGAGAAGAATGAATTATTTCTCAACGCTGATAAAACGAATTTTATACTCTTCAGAACATCACAACAGAGGATACAGGCACCAACTACTATCAAATTGGAAAACCTGGTAACAAAACCTAAAACTACAAAAAAATTCTTAGGCGTCCACTTAGACGAAAACCTCAAATGGGTAGCCCTCATTATCAGTCTGGGAAAGAAATTAAACTGTGTTGTTTATAACTTGAGATTAACCAGCCAATATTTAAATGCTGATTCGATGAGAATATTTTATTTTACCAACTTTGAGAGTTTACTGAGATTTGGTTTGATTTTCTATGGAGCATGTTCTGGATTACAAGAGATTTTCCGCATTCAGAAAAGAGTCATCAGAATCATCTTTGGGCTGGGTTACAGGGAATCATGAAGGGGAGTTTTCAAAGAGAACAAAATATTGACCGTTTGTTATCTTTATATTTACGAACTATTAATATATATGTTTAGGAATCTAGGTGAATATAAATTATGTAGTTCAATGCATACCTATCACACTCGAAATTTTGATATTTGTTACCCCAAACATAGACTTTCTATCACTGAGAAACACCCAAATTATTCCTGTGTCAAAATGTTCAATAGACTTCCTGAAGAATTGAAAAACTGTAAAAGTATTTATATCTTCAAAAGGAATTTGAAAGAGATGCTTATCACGCTAGAACCATATTCCATTGGAGATTACCTAGATAGATAGGGTGTGAGGTTTTTGACGTTGTTTCATTTAATGTGCATTTACCATGTACTTGTGACATTCTTTGGAATAAATATTATTACTATTATTATTATTATTATCGCATCCGCCAAATCGGAGATATTGGAAGTTGAAGGAAAAGTTTCTCCATTTCTCGCGAACCGAACGATTTCAGGCTCTAGCTGAATATTGAAAAATTCGATTGGCTGAGATGTTGCAACTTTTTCACTACACCTGAATCGATCGAATTCGCCAAATCAGAGATATCGGAAGTTGAAGGAAAAAATTCTCCATTTCTCGCGAAACGAACAATTTCAGGCTTCAGCTGAATATTGAAAATTCGTTTGGCTGAGATGTTGCAACTTTTTCACTTCACCTGAATCGATCGCATCCGCCAAATCGGAGATATTGGAAGTTGAACAAAAAGTTTCTCGATTTCTCGCGAAACGAACGATTTCAGGCATAAGATGAAGATTGAAAAATTTGTTAGGCTGAGATGTTGCAACTTTTTCACTACACCTGAATCGATCGTATTCGCCAAATCAGAGATATTGGAAGTTGAAGAAAAAGTTTCTCGATTTCTTGCGAAACGAACGATTTCAGGCATCAGTTGTGTATTGAAAAATTCGTTTGGCTGAGATATTGCAACTTTTTCACTTCACCTGAATCGATCGCATTCGCCAAATTACAGATATTGGAAGTTGAAGAAAAGTTCCTCCATTTCTCGCGAAACGAACGATTTCAGGCATTAGATGAATATTGAAAAATTCTTTTGGCTGGGATGTTGCAACTTCTTCACTTCACCTGAATCGATCGCCTCCACCAAATCGGAGATATTGGAAGTTGAAGGAAAAGTTTCTCCATTTCTCGCGAAACGAACAATTTCAGGCATTAGCTGGATATTGAAAAATTCGTTTGGCTGAGATGTTGCAACTTTTTCACTATACCTGAATTGATCAAATTCGCCGAATCAGAGATATCGGAAGTTGGTGGAAAAGTTTCTCCATTTCTCGCGAAACGAACGATTTCAGGCATTAGCTGATTATTGAAAAATTTGTTTGGCTGAGATGTTCAAGCTACATGCAGAATTTTGTCGAGCTCACATGACCAGAACCATAGAAATCATAGAAAATTATAACTTTGTAATGATAAGGCCTAAAGACTTGAAATTTTTAGTGTACGTGTGGATTTGTGCATTGATTGAAGAACAGTGTGTCGAGCGACAGTGGAGTAAAAAAGCGAGACTATTGATAGATTTTGTTGTGTAACAAGTGAAGTGAAAATTATGAAACTTATATGGAAACGTAGATAAGAAAATTCTTCATCTCATAAAACAATTCGGTTCAACGATCATTCATAAATTTTAACTGCAAAGGTGAACATTGTTTGGAAAAGTAAGAGAAGTATTTTTACCTTGGGTATACATGTGATCATCCTTATGCAACCAAGTGATAAGTAAAGAAGCCGATTCGAAAGATAATAAAGAGAACCATACACTAACAAACTTCACTGATGATGTCGCAAAAAGAGAGCGAAGAAAGTGTAACATTGAGGGAACTATTGCAAGAAATCAAATGTTCTAAGGAGGAACTCAAACATTGTATTTCAGCTACAGAGGTGAGGCTTCTGTTGGAAATCTGGCACTTAAAAATAAAAATGAAGCATTAGAAATGGAAAACGAGATCTTGAAGGAAAGACTTGAGAGAACAGAACAAAACTATAACAAGAACAACATAATAATATTTGGTTTGAATAGAGGCAATACATTAACCGCGGAGTATCTTTGTGAGAAAATAAATCGTTTGTTGGACATAGAGCTCGAACCGAACGAAATAAACGACTATTACACATTGGGAAGAGAAGAAAATAGCCCGATTAAAGTAGAGTTCATTTCTTACCAAAGTAAGAAAATGATCTTCAAAAATATAAAAAAACTAGAAGATACTGAAGTAGCTATTGCGAATGATCTGACTCTGAAACAACGCCAGGACCTCCAAAAGTTAAAGATATTCTTACGAGAAGTCAGATTCAAACATTCAGAGAAGTCTTACCTAAAAGGAAACAAATTGATAATAGGAGAAAAATCTTACACCTTGGAGGAATTAGAGAGCCCAAGCGAGAAAGCGAAAACGAATAGTGCCCCAAATACACCTAACCTAAATTATAGAAAAAATGAAGAACACAATACTTTGATGTCGAAAGAAGAGTCAGAGGAAACAAGAATACAAAAAAAAAACAGGAAATTACAAAATACACCTCATCTGGCCACTCATAAAACGATATTTTCCAATAGTAGCAGATCTCCCCCGAAAACAAAGGGTGCTGGAATGAAGCTAAGACATAAGCACACTTTAGAAAAGAAAAATTGATCTCCACATAAGGCGGTGAGTTAATTCTGAGTAGGAAAGTATTGTAGATATAGGTAATAAAATTTTTTTTTGTTAAAAAATATGGGACTTGATTGATTTGGGAAATGGATTGTCGAATGGTATTAGTGGATTTTATTGATTTGCATACATTTCTGAAAAAAAAATTACGTAAAGCACTGCCGTGAAGGCAGGATCTTTTGAGCGCTCGTACATGCACCTTGTAGGTAGATTCGCATTTTCCAGTTTTAGAAACCAATTGAAGGAATTTTTGACAGCTGTCAAAAAAATTCTGAAACTTAGGCGAAATTCCAGACTTCATGTCAGTGCTTCAGCTGATCAATTTTGTTTCGATAATTCGCTAGAATTTTCTACGGTATCTATGGTCTTGGTGATGCGGTCTGGACAAAATTTTGCACGTAGTTTGAATACATTATTCCTCAGCTAGGTGCATAATTTCATTCCAATCCGATCAGAAGTTAACTGTCTGGAAAAAATATTTTGAAATGTTCCATATTTACGGAACCCCTAGTCTCATTTTGCTCATTGATGAACGTGACCGCGATATTCGCGATCCAAACCCACCCTGAAAATTTCAAGTTCCTAGGCCTTTCTGTTCAAAAGTTACAATTTTCTATGGTTTCTATGGTTCTGGTCATGCGATCTGGACAAAATATTGCTTCAATATATCATTCTCGATTAAAATACAAAATTTCATCTCGATCGAATCCGTAGTTTCGAATTTATCGAGAAAACAAAATTTCAAACGACCGTATTTACGGAACCCCTTGTATAATGTTGCTCATAGATGAACGTGATCACGACATTTGAGATCCACACCTATCCCGAAAATTTCAAGTCCCTAGGCATTTCCGTTCAAAAGTTACAATTTTCTATGGTTTCTATGGTTCTGGTCATGCGATCTGGACAAAATTTCGCATGTAGCTAAAACACCTCATTTCCCATTTGAGTGCAAAATTTCATCTCGATCGAATCTGTAGTTTTCAAGTAATCAGGGAAACAAAACTTTAAACGGCCATATTTACAGAACCCCTAGTGGAATTTGGCCCATTAACGAACTTAACCGAGGCATTTGAGATCTGAACCTACACTGAAAATTTCAAGTCTCTAGGTTGATCCGTTCGAGAGTTATCGTGCTTACGGACGGCCGGACGGACGGACAGACTCGAATTTTCCGACGGATTCGTCATCAGTGAGTCGAACATAGTCGATTGAGACCATTTTCGGCTCAAAATTCGAAAAATACAGACATCGTGACAAAATGATATAGCCCTCGTGTAAGTAGTACGAGCGCTCAAAAATGGACCCTTACATAAGACAATACCGAAATGAGGACTTTTGTCATTGAAAATATTGATGAAATTAATAAATTTAATATTGAAAAAGGGTTAAATATTCTTCAAATGAATATAAGGAGTATACAGATGAATTTTGAAGAATTTGAACTCTTCTTGGAAGGGACTATGATAGAATTCGACATAATTGTGCTAACGAAAACATTCAGAGTGAATGATATCAATGTATTTAAATTAAAGGGGTACGAACATGTCTACAATGAAGGAAAATACAATAAAAATGATGGTACAATAGTATACGTAAAAGAAAATTTTGTTAACGAACACGAAATAATTAAACTAGGAGATATCAGTGCTATCGAATTGATAATTCATTACGAAGAAGAAAAAATTAAATTAACTGCAACATATAAATCACCTCAATATTCGATTCCCGAATTCAATGAAAAATTAGCCCTATATTTAGACAAGAAAAATCATTGTAAAAACCATTTCATCACTGGAGATATCAATATCAATTTATTAGCCAATGAATATAATGTAGAAGAATATAAAAATGTATTGAACTCTTTCGGCTTCACATCACTCATCAATAATTATACACGGCCTGAGAGTAGAACGTGTCTGGATCATATTTTTGTTGAAGGTATTCAAACGGAAGACTCGAACGTGTATGGTGTTATTCTTCAAAATTTGATTACGGATCATTATCCAATATTATTGTGTACAGACCTGAAAATAAAAAAGAATTGTATGAATATGAGGAATGAAAAGAAATACACTAATTATATCAACTTGAAAAATGCACTGAGACATGAAAATTGGGATAATTTATATGGAAATGAGGATGTGAATATTGGAACTGAATACTTCATAGATACTTTCTTCTTCTTCTTCTTCTCTGTGCGGTGCCGGGCTCCAGGCTGAACTGAGGCGTTGTGGCCTATTGTTCCTCCGCATACTGCTTGAGAGACTCAGTCCCGCAGACAAGCAGACATAAATGCCGCAAGTCGACCAGGAGGAGTCCCTTTCACCATAGGAATAGTGGGTGTTGGGTTTCCTTGGTGTGTTGTCCTCATATTAGTGAGGTCTCTACAACTGAACAAAATGTGTTCAGCAGTTTCATCTGTGCTCCTGCAACACCGGCACAAAGAGCAGCTTGTCAGTCCCATTCTCTTCAAATGTTTGTTCAGTAGGTGGCCAGTCAAAGTACCGATCACCAGACTGAGCTGTCTTCTCTCTAGTGCCAGGAGTCTCCTGACCTCAGGTCCAGATGAAGGTCTCTCAATGAGAAGCCTCGACTGCCTGAGGCCAACTCCTGTGCTCCATTCCGAGGAAAACTTCCTGTCCAGCCAACTTCTGAAGAAGTTCCTGACAGATTTCCAACAGACTGGCAGTGCGGGTTCCGGACCAACAAACTCTGATCGGCCCCCCTGCTTCGCCAGTGTATCTGCCTTCTCATTTCCAGGTGTCCCCGCATGAGCTGGACACCAAACAACTTTCACGAAATTTTTTGAGCTAAGCTCACGCAGAGCTTCCCTGCATTCTCCTACTAGCAAGGAGTCAATTCTTACGTCAGAAAGGGATTTCAGTGTTCCCTGACTGTCACAGCACATATGAATGTGTTCCCCAGAGTATGCCCTGCGAATACACTCCAGCGCGCAGACAAGAACCGCATACAGCTCAGCCTGCACTATGGAGCAATTCATCTCCAGAGGGATAGCTCGATTGAAGCGAGGTCCCACAATTCCAGCACCAGACCCTGTTAACCTTCCGGGACACGCGTCGACTTTTGCGTCGTAAGTACACGCTGCGGACTCTCAGTCCGCAATCCTCTCAGGATTTGTTTTCATTGACTTTTTGCTGATTTTTTCGCGAAACGTTATATTTTATATGTTTAGAAAAGAATAGTCGTTCATTCAAAATTTTATTTTCAGCTGAACATATAACGAAACAGAAAATTCTAGAAAAAAACAATGTTTCATTGCAAGCCAAAAGTTTCTTCATAACATTCAGGACAAATGTGAAGGCAGTGTTCACCACACATAAAATTTGTGCATGACATTCTTGATGGTCTTTTTTTTTGCGATCACAATATGCACATCTGCCTTTACCGGTGGTGGCATTATTTTTAGACGTTTCTTTTAGCAGCATGCTTGTTCCATCTTGAAATTCCATCATTTTCTAGAAAATATGGACCGCGAGATTCCTGAACGAGTTCTCCATCAGAAATTTCTTGTTCGGTACTGCTATCATGGTCACTCATTTGTAAAACCTCTTCTTCATCTTGATCTGATTGATCATCATAATGGACATTAGATTCCTCGACTTCATCTTCTCTCAGACATTCCTCCATCAACATTTCTAGACGCTTCTGTTCTTTTTCAAATGAATACATCCCAAAAATTTGAGAATAAATACCAATAAGCCTTATAAAATAGACGATTCCACTCACTTCTAACAAAAAGAGTATTTCACTAGTACTGCAATATTTACCGCACCACTACACGCTGCGGACTGCTGATCCGCAAAAACTACTCAACAGTAAAAAAACCTAATTATCTAACATTCGATCGCAAACTATGATAGAAAGTATCTAGACAAGCAGATACACGAAAGTGATAGAGGGGGCGATGAACACCCCCTTTATAAACTTACAACATGTAGGACTGCGGAGTGTGAGTCCGCGCGCGTGTTCCGGAAGGTTAATGACACAGAGCCATCAGTGAACCAAGTGGGACCTTCAGGCAAAAGAAGTCTGTTTGATGAAGACCATAGATCTCTATCAGGAACAACTACCCTGTAGGGCTCGTCAAAGCAGAAACTAGTGCCCGCGTGGTCCCCTCTATGGAGAATGGATGCGTTAACATCCTCCACCATTTTGAGAGCCCTCGCGTGCCCCCTAAAGAGTCCAGCATCACGCCATTGTCCCCGTTCCCAGACTCTGAGAGCTGTCTTCATAGCTAACTCCTTCAAAACCAGATGTAATGGTGGAAGACCCAGCAAGCACTCCATCGCTGCCGTGGGAGTAGATCTGAGAGCGCCTGTAATACTTAGGCAAGCTTTCCTCTGGCATTTCCTCATCATGATACGATTACAGGCCTTCTCCATAGACGGCCACCACACCATTGAGGCATAGGTTAGGATAGGCCTCACCACAGCAGTGTACAGCCAGTGCATAATATACGGTTTGAAGCCCCATCTTTTACCAATTACCCTTTGAGTAGACCAAAATATCACATTAGCCTTATTCGTTTGGGACTCGACGGGTTTGTTCCACAAGAGTTTGCGGTCCAATATCACCCCGAGATATCGAACTTGCTCGGATAGAGTGAGCCCAACTCCACACAGACTAGGAAGTCTCATGTTGCTCGGCACTCTCCTCCTGGTAAACAGAATCATCTCTGTTTTTTCAGGATTTACCGAGAGCTCGTTTTCCAGGCACCATCGCTCAATTAATCGCAGAGCTTGCTGCATCAGATCCACAATGACACTGATTACCTTACCTCTAATCAGCAGGACAAGGTCATCCGCATAGGCCACCACAGCGAACCCAGCCTTCGCCAAATCGACCAGGAGCTCATTCAGGACAAAATTCCACAATAGCGGCGACAGAACCCCGCCCTGCGGACATCCCCTTCCTCGTGCGCCCCCAATGGTCGATCCACCCAGCCGAGCAATGATGCTACGAGCCCTAAACAGCGACTCCGTCCAGCGACAGAGAGTAGGTGCCACACCGTGCTTGGTCAATGCTGACTTCATCACTTCAAGAGCAGTGTTGTTGAATGCACCCTCTATATCTAAAAATACAGCTAGTGTGAACTCTTCATTATGTATTCCGTCCTCAATGCGGTTGACAACCGAATGAAGAGCAGAATCAACTGACTTACCTAACTGGTACGCATGCTGGCAGGGGTGCAGTGGTCTAGCCACTAAAGCAACCTCTCTGATGTGTCTTTCTACCAACCTTTCCAGCGTCTTCACTAAGAAGGAGGAGAGGCTTATCGGACGAAAGTCATTCGCTTTTGAGTGCGATGGTTTTCCAGGTTTGGGTATGAAAATAACCCTCACCTTCCTCCAGGACAGTGGAATGTTTCCCAAGGCCAGGCTCGCACGGAGTATGTGGAGCAGTGGGGACGACAGCACAGATACTTATATAGAAACAAATACAACCACAATCCGCAGAAAAAACAAAGAAATAATTAAAAAAGAATGGATTACTCCAAAAATATTGAAAGATATAGAGGAAAAACAGAAAATGTACACAAAAATCAAAAAGAAACCAAGTAATCCTGAACTAAAAAAGGAATATTCTGAATTAAAAAAAATGTTACATAAATCAATATTACAGGCTAAAGAAGAATATTTCAAAAAATGCATCGAAAGTAATCAGAACGAACCAGTAGCCCTACTTCAAGAAAACAAACTCAAATTAAATACATTAAGTTAGAAGATGACTCGGTTGTCGAAAATGATCAGGAAATGAGTGATGCTCTCAATAGTTATTTCAGCGAGCTAGGAGAAAGATATAACAACGAAATAAAGGCACCAGAAGATTTCACGGAAAAAAAAAGACAAGCGAAACTTTTTTTTCATTTCCCACAAACTCCGATGGAATCGAAAAAACTATTAATAGTCTTAAGGCGAAAAGATCTACTGGATATGATGGAATTCGTCTGGAAGTCCTGAAACAAGTGACAGAGGAAGTATCAGAATCTCTCGTCTATTTGGTGAATAATTGTTTCGAGAAAGCTTGTTTTCCAGAAGTTTTAAAACTAGGGATAGTAAAACCCTAGGGAGGAGATAAAACAAATATCAATAATTATAGACCAGTTACCCTTGTGTCCAATATTTCGAAGATCTTTGAAAAACTAATCAAGGTGCGTATGGTAGCATTTATGGATAAGCACCATTTTCTTTCGAATAATCAATTCGGATTTCGACAAGGGATGTCGACAGAAGATGCCATAAAAAAAGTTACTGAAATTATTTATAAGAACATAGATAAAAATATTCCATCTCTAGCAATAGTCATAGATCTAGCAAAAGCTTTTGACACCGCCAATCATAAGAAATTATTGGAAAAACTTTCAGATTACGGCTTCAGAGGTGAAATACATTCTCTTCTCCGCAGCTTCCTTACAGGAAGACGACAAGCGACATCATTAAATGGAACATTTAGTAGTATGAACATACTTACCTATGGCGTTCCGCAAGGAACGGTGCTCGGGCCTGTTCTTTTTTTACTATATTTGAATAGTATATTCGACCTGGAAAATAAAGGAGAAATTATAAGCTTTGCTGATGATATGTTAGTCATGTATGAGGATACAACTTGGGAGGATGTGAAACAAAAAACAATAAATGACTTGACAATTCTGAAGAAGTGGTTCGAGGTTGATAAACTCACCTTAAATCAGCAAAATACCAAGTATATGACCTTTTCATCCAATAAAGTCGGACTTCCGGATTTAGGATACTTCAAGTGACCAATCAATTCCGAATTTTAAATACTAATGCCACAAAATATCTAGGTATCTATATAGACCAACATTTAAAATGAGATGAACATATGAAATACATGATAAAAAAGTTGAGGGGTATTGCGTACAGATTTAGAGTAATACGGAAGAATATCAAATCCGTTAGACATCTCCAAATAATTTATGATGGATTGGTTCAGTCTCAACTCTCATATGGGATCATTGGATGGGGGGGAGTATTGAATTGTCATAAAAAAGGGTTAAATATTATACAAAAATACATCTTGAAAATTATGTACGGAAAAGGGTAAACATTCCCTAGTCGAGAGATTTATGAGATATCGAAAGCATAAATATAAGACAGATTTTTGCGAGTAAGATAATATAGAGCGTCAAACAGAAGAAGATACCCTTGGTATTGAAAGAACACAATTACTCGAACAAAAAGGGACAACTATGGAAGACCGAAAGCGGAAAAGAAACTGGGCCAGAGAAGCTGCACATATCTAGCTTCAAGACTTTACCCAAAAATACCTAATAGTATGAAAAAATTGAGAAGTATAAAAAAATTGAAAAAAGGGAAATTGAAGAATGGTTGATTACAGAAGATCGATCTTTGATTCATAGATTGATCAACTCTTCATAAAAAATTTAACATAAATTACTGATTGTGACAGAAAATCCCGGACGAGACTAAATAAAATACCGAATTGCGACAAAAATTTCCTAATGCGACTGGATGCCCGATGAAGACTGGAAGAAGCCAACTGTAACGAAGAATGTCATATAGACAGAATATTATTTTAATTTTTTTATATTATATTATACTAAATGCATAGGTCGTTAGAATCAATTTTTTTTTTACAACTGTAAACAGTTACATGTAACTCACAGTTTTATCTTAGAATTTATCTCATTTTTTAAAATGTTGAATAAACTCATATCTATCTATCTATCTATCTATCTCGAATGTGGTGGTCGCTTTTATGAATGAGCAAAATTAGACTGGGGGTTCCGTAAATATGGTCGTTTGAAATTCAGTTTACTTGATAATTTCAAAACTACGGATTCGATCGTGACAAAATTTTGTATTTTGATGGAGAATGATATATTCAAGCCACATTTTTTCCATATCGCATGACTAGAACCATAGAAACCATTGAAAATTATAACTTTCGAACGGAAAGGCCTAGGGACTTAAAATTTTCAGGATAGGTTCGGATCGCGAATTTCGCCGTCACGTTCATCAATGAGCAAAACTAGACTAGGGGTTCCGTAAATATAGCCGTTCAAACAATTTTTTTTCTGTTAATTTCGAAATTACTCATTGGATTGGAATGAAATTTCGCACATAGATGAAGAATAATGTATTCAAACTACTTGGGAAAGTTTGTCCAGATCGCATCACCAAGAACATAGATACCATAGAAAATTCTAGCGAATTATCGAAAAAAACAAATCGTCCCTATAGCAGTGACTTGAAGTCTGGATTTTTCCCTTAGTTTGAAATTTTCTTCGACAGCTGTCGAATTCTTTCCAATTGGTTTCTAGAACTGGAGAATGCGAATCTACCTACAAGGTGGATAAACGAGCGCTCAAAAGCTCCTGACTTCACGGCAGTGCTTTTCGTAATTTTTTCACTTCACCTGAATCTTTCGCATCCGCCAAATCGGAGATATCGGAAGTTGGTGGAAAAGTTTCTTTATTTCTCGCGAAACGAATGATTTCAGGCTTTAGCTGAATATTGAAAAAAACGTTTGGCTGAGATGTTGCAACTTTTTCATTACACCTGAATCGACCGCATTCGCCAACTCAGAGATATTGGAAGTTGGAGAAAAAATTCTCCATTTCTCGCGAAAGGAACGATTTCAGGCATTAGATGAATATTGAAAAATTCGTTTGGCTGAGATATTGCAACTTTTTCACTTCACCTGAATCGATCGCATCCGCCAAATCAGAGATATTGGAAGTTGAAGGAAAAGTTTTTTCATTTCTCGCGAAACGAACGATTTCAGGCATTAGCTGAATATCGAAAAATTCATTTGTCTAGGATGTTGCAACTTTTTCACTACGCCTTAATCGATCGCATTCGCCAAATCGGAGATATCGGAAGTTGAAGGAAAAGTTTCTCCATTTCTCGCGAAACGTACGATTTCAGGCATTAGCTGAATATCGAAAAAATCTTTTTTCCACTACTGACATAGTAAGTAGTCTGTTACGACATAAATTTGATTGAAGTAAGTACTATTTACCGAGGTAGCTTTGGTTACTATTGACAACGGGGAGTAAGTGAAAACTTCCTTCTCTAATCCTCCGTTACTCGCGTGGTCTACGATTGTAGACCAGGCTTATTCAAACGATGTTCACCAGTGAACTATGTCCTTTGTGCATACCTACGTTTCAGTAGCTGTTGATAATTTATGTATTTAGAGAATCAATGTATTTTTGACTCTGTCACCGAGCTGTAATGGAAGTAAATAGATCTAGAGTACGACTGGTCTACGATTGTAGACCACGCGACTGTTTACGTTACACTTTTCGGTTCGAGTCAGATTGGTTAAAAGCAATTATTTTCATTGTTAAAAGGGCAACCAGTATGTCTGATGCTAAAAAAAGGCGTTCACAGACCATTCCAACAAAAACAAGTCAGTACTATTATTGTCGTCTATGTATAACTGTTATACGATAGATGCTGAAACAGGAGATGCCAAAAACCTATTATTTTTATTATTACCATTTATAATAGAACAAAAATTGGGGTTGATTTGGAAGATAAGCTTTGCAACAATAACAATGTTGCCAGAAATACCCGTCGCCGACCAATAGTAGTGTTTTATCATTTATTGAACATTTCTGTTATGAACGCTTTATGCGTATTCAAGGCTTATCATCCTGTAGAAACAGAACCTCGAAATGAATTTTTAGAAAATTGTGCATGAAAACTGATCAAACCACAAAATGAGTTCAGATGAACAGTTCTACAATCTACAATTGCCCGCAGAAATGAGGCTTCGCGCTCGGCATCTGTTAGGTATAAGTAAGGTCGTACCCCCTCCACCTGAAAGGTCGCAACATGTAGTTGGACTTTTATTTATATTTGCCCAGAACTGATGAGAAATCTAAATGAAAATATTCTACCAAATGCAACAGGTATGCGTGTAAAAATCACATGAAGGAAATATGTGTCACTAGTGTGATTGAATAAAAATGGCCTTCTTTAGGCGGACATATTTTGGTCTATATTGTGAGTTTTTCTTTCTTGTGAATATTTTTCTGCAAGTATACAACGTGTTCTTTTCCACTACCTATAGGTTCTTCTTTGAAGTTTATTCATTTTAGAACAAATATGAAATATATAGAGTTATTGCAACTAAATGTTGAAATCAAAGACATTAGTGTTTCTTCAATTTCCTTACAGAAAAAACTTTAAATTAGCACGAAACTGAGATAACATCAATCACAAGTAGTCAAATGAAAGATTTGAACATAGATACGTTTTGAAATATATGAATGTAATCTTTAATGTCGAAATTAAAATGGTCTACAATCGTAGACCACGCGAGTAAATACATTCGAAAAGAGGGCGCGAGTAACGTAGGGCTAAGGATGTAAGTAAAAATTGAATCAGAACTTCATATTTTATTAATATTTATGTACAATTTTCGAACTTACAGTTAACGATTATAAACTGCTTGGTAACGTTTCTTAGACTTCTCCGGTAAAAGAAATTCACATGCAGCATTGGTTGCTTCTCGAATTTCATCTTCTTTGAAATTAATTTTAGAGAAGGAAATGTAGTTTTGACAAACACTTTGTTGAAGTGAAAGAAGATGAAAACCTTAGTAACCCAAGTCAAACCGATATTTTTTTGTAGGTACCTACGTAAATAAATTACAAACTTAATTCATCAAAAGATAATTGATTAAGAATCAACTTCTGTAGTGGAAAAATTATAATACACAACTCAGGAGGCAAGTTTCTTGACCAGCTTCGGACTTCATTGCTTGCCCTCGCTATCACTAGGGCGCAAACTACGTCCTCGTCTGGTAAGTGTCCCTTGCCTCCCTTATAGTGTAAAAAACTATTGGCTGAGATATTGCAACTTTTTCACTACACCTGAATCGATCAAGTTCGCCAAATCAGAGATATCGGAAGTTGGTGGAAAAGTTTCTCCATTCCTCGCGAAACGAACGATTTCAGGCATTAACTGAATATTGAAAAATTCATTTGGCTGAGATGTTGCATATTTTTCCCCTCACCTTAATCGATCGCATCCGCCAAATCGGAGATATTGGAAGTTGAAGGAAAAGTTTCTCCATTTCTCGCGAAACGAACAATTTCGGGCATTAGCTGAATATTGAAAAATTCGTTTGGCTGAGATGTTGCAACTTTTTCACTACACCTGAAACGATCGCATTCGCCATATAGGAGATATTGGAAGTTGAAGGAAAATTTTATTCATTTTTCGCGAAACGAAGGAATTCAGGCATTAGCTGAATATTGAAGAATTCGTTTGGCTGAGATGTTGCAACTTTTTCACTACACCTGATTCGATCGCATTCGCCAAATCAGAGATATTGGAAGTTGAAGGAAAAGTTTCTCCATTTCTCGCGAAACGAACGATTTCAGGCATTAGATGAATATTGAAAAATTCGTTTGTCTGAGATGTTGCATATTTTTCACTACACCTGAATCGATCGCATTCGCCAAATCAGAGTTATTGGAAATTGAAGAAAAAGTGTCTCCATTTCTCGCGAAATGAACGATTTCAGGCATTAGATGAATATTGAAAAATTCGTTTGTCTGAGATGTTGCAACTTTTTCACTACAACTGAATCGATCAAGTTCGCCAAATCAGAGATATCGGAAGTTGGTGGAAAAGTTTCTCCATTCCTCGCGAAACGAACGATTTCAGGCATTAGCTTAATATAGAAAAATTCGTTTGGCTGAGATGTTGAAACTTTTTCACTACACCTGAATCGATCGCATTCGCCAAATCAGAGATATTGGATGTTGAAGAAAAACTTTCTCCATTTCCCGCGAAACGAACGATTTCAGGCATTAGCTGAATATGGAAAAATTCGTTTGGCTGAGATGTTGCAACTTTTTCACTACACCTGAATCGATCGCATTCGCCGAATCAGAGATATTGGAAGTCGAAGAAAAAGTTTCTCCATTCTCGCGAAACGAACGATTTCAGGCATCAGATGAATATTGAAGAATTCGTTTTTCTGAGATGTTGCAACGTTTTCACTACACCCGAACCGATCGCATTCGCTAAATCAGAGTTATTGGAAATTGAAGAAAAAGTGTCTCCATTTCTCGCGAAATGAAAGATTTCAGGCATTAGATGAATATTGAAAAATTCGTTTGGCTGAGATGTTGCAACTTTTTCACTACAACTGATTCGATCGCATTCGCCAAATCAGAGATATTGGAAGTTGAAGGAAAAGTTTCTCCATTTCTCGCGAAACGAACGATTTCAGGCATTAGATGAATATTGAAAAATTCGTTTTTCTGAGATGTTGCAACTTTTTCACTACACCTGAATCGATCGCATTCGCTAAATCAGAGATATTGGAAGTTGAAGGAAAAGTTTTTTCATTTCTCGCGAAACGAACGATTTCAGGCATTAGCTGAATATCGAAAAATTCATTTGTCTAGGATGTTGCAACTTTTTCACTACGCCTTAATCGATCGCATTCGCCAAATCAGAGATATTGGAAGTCGAAGAAAAAGTTTCTCCATTCTCGCGAAACGAACGATTTCAGGCATTAGCTGAATATGGAAAATTCGTTTGGCTGAGATGTTGAAACTTTTTTACCACACCTGAATCGATCGAATTCGCCGAATCAGAGATATTGGAAGTCGAAGAAAAAGTTTCTCCATTCTCGCGAAACGAACGATTTCAGGCATTAGCTGAATATGGAAAAATTCGTTTGGCTGAGATGCTGAAACTTTTTTACTACACCTGAATCGATCGCATTCGCCAAATCAGAGTTATTGGAAATTGAAGAAAAAATGTGTCCATTTCTCGCGAAATGAACGATTTCAGGCATTTGATGAATATCGAAAAATTCGTTTGTCTGAGATGTTGCAACTTTCTCACTACACCTGTATCGATTAAGTTCGCCAAATCAGAGATATCGGAAGTTGGTGGAAAAATTTCTCCATTCCTCGCGAAACGAACGATTTCAGGCATTAGCTTAATATAGAAAAATTCGTTTGGCTGAGATGTTGAAACTTTTTCACTACACCTGAACCGATCGCATTCGCCATATCAGAGATATTGGATGTTGAAGGAAAATTTTCTTCATTTCTCGCGAAACGAAGGAATTCAGGCATTAGCTGAATATTGAAAAATTCGTTTGACTGAGATGTTGCAACTTTTTCACTACACCTGATTCGATCGCATTCGCCAAAACAGAGTTATTGGAAATTGAAGAAAAAGTGTCTCCATTTCTCGCGAAATGAACGATTTCAGGCATTAGATGAATATTGAAAAATTCGTTTGTCTGAGATGTTGCAACTTTTTCACTACACCTGAATCGATCGCATTCGCTAAATCAGAGTTATTGGGAATTGAAGAAAAACTTTTTCCATTTCTCACGAAACGAACGATTTCAGGCATTAGATGAATATTGAAAAATTCGTTTGCCTGAGATGTTATTACTTTTTCACTACACCTGAATCGATCGCATTCGCCGAATCAGAGATATTGGAAGTCGAAGAAAAAGTTTCTCCATTCTCGCGAAACGAACGATTTCAGGCATTAGCTGAATATGGAAAATTCGATTGGCTGAGATGTTGAAACTTTTTTACCACACCTGAATCGATCGAATTCGCCGAATCAGAGATATTGGAAGTCGAAGAAAAAGTTTCTCCATTCTCGCGAAACGAACGATTTCAGGCATTAGCTGAATATGGAAAAATTCGTTTGGCTGAGATGCTGAAACTTTTTTACTACACCTGAATCGATCGCATTCGCCAAATCAGAGTTATTGGAAGTTGAAGAAAAAGTTTCTCCATTCTCGCGAAAAGAACGATTCCAGGCATTAGCTGAATATGGAAAAATTCGTTTGGCTGAAATGTTGAAAATTTTTCACAACACCTGAATCGATCGCATTCGCCAAATCAGAGGTAATGGAAGTTGAAGAAAAAGTTTCTCCATTCTCGCGAAACGAACGATTTCAGGCATTACCTGAATATGGAAAAAATTGTTTTGCTGAGATGTTGAAACTTTTTCACTACACCTGAATCGATCGCATTCGCCAAATCAGAGTTATTGGAAGTTGAAAAAAAGTTTCTCCATTTCTCGCGAAACGAACGATTTCAGGCATTAGATGAATATTGAAAAATTCGTTTGTCTGAGATGTTGCAACTTTTTCACTTCACCTGAATCGATCGCATTCGCTGAATCAGAGATATTGGAAGTCGAAGAAAAAGTTTCTCCATTCTCGCGAAACGAACGATTTCAGGCATTAGCTGAATATGGAAAAATTCGTTTGGCCGAGATGTTGCAACTTTTTCACTACACCTGAATCGATCGCATTCGCCAAAACAGAGATATTGGAAGTTGAAGAACAACTTTTTCCATTTCTCACGAAACGAAAGATTTCAGGCATTAGATGAATATTGAAAAATTCGTTTGCCTGAGATGTTGCAACATTTTCACTACACCTGAATCGATCGCATTCGCCAAATCAGAGATAATGGAAGTTGAAGAAAAAGTTTCTCCATTCTCGCGAAACGAACGATTTCAGGCATTAGCTGAATATGGAAAAATTCGTTTGGCTGAGATGTTGAAACTTTCTCACTTCACCTGAATCGATCGCATTCGCCAAATCAGAGATATTGGATGTTGAAGAAAAAGTTTCTCCATTTCCCGCGAAACGAACGATTTCAGGCATTAGCTGAATATGAAAAAATTCGTTTGGCTGAGATGTTGAAATTTTTTTACTACACCTGAATCGATCGCATTCGCCGAATCAGAGTTGTTGGAAGTTGAAGAAAAAGTTTCTCCATTCTCGCAAAAGAACGATTTCAGGCATTAGATGAATATGGAAAAATTCGTTTGGCTGAGATGTTGAAACTTTTTCACAACACCTGAATCGATCGCATTCGCCGAATAAGAGATTTTGGAAGTTGATGAAAAAGTTTCTCCATTCTCGCGAAACGAACGATTTCAGGCATTACCTGAATATGGAAAAATTCGTTTTGCTGAGATGTTGAAACTTTTTCACTACACCTGAATCGATCGCATTCGCCAAATCAGAGTTATTGGAAGTTGAAAAAAAGTTTCTCCATTCTCGCGAAACGAACGATTTCAGGCATTAGATAAATATTGAAAAATTCGTTTGTCTGAGATGTTGCAACTTTTTCACTACACCTGAATCGATCAAGTTCGCCGAATCAGAGATTTTGGAAGCCGAAGAAAAAGTTTCTCCATTCTCGCGAAACGAACGATTTCAGGCATTAGCTGAATATGGAAAAATTTGTTTGGCTGAGATGTTGAAACTTTCTCACTTCACCTGAATCGATCGCATTCGCCAAATCAGAGATATTGGATGTTGAAGAAAAAGTTTCTCCATTTCCCGCGAAACGAACGATTTCAGGCATTAGCTGAATATGAAAAAATTCGTTTGGCTGAGATGTTGAAATTTTTTTACTACACCTGAATCGATCGCATTCGCCGAATCAGAGTTGTTGGAAGTTGAAGAAAAAGTTTCTCCATTCTCGCAAAAGAACGATTTCAGGCATGAGCTGAATATGGAAAAATTCGTTTGGCTGAGATGTTGAAACTTTTTCACAACACCTGAATCGATCGCATTCGCCGAATAAGAGATTTTGGAAGTTGATGAAAAAGTTTCTCCATTCTCGCGAAACGAACGATTTCAGGCATTACCTGAATATGGAAAAATTCGTTTGGCTGAGATGTTGAAACTTTTTTACTACACCTGAATCGATCGCATTCGCGGAATCAGAGATATTGGAAGTCGAAGAAAAAGTTTCTCCTTTCTCGCGAAACGAACGATTTTAGGCATTAGCAGAATATGGAAAAATTCGTTTTTGCTGACATGTTCAAACTTTTTCACTACACCTGAATCGATCGCATTCGCCGAATCAGAGATATTGGAAGTCGAAGAAAAAGTTTCTCCATTCTCGCGGAACGAACGATTTCAGGCATTAGCTGAATAAGGAAAAATTCGTTTGGCTGAGATGTTGAAACTTTTTTACTACATCTGAATCGGTCGCATTTGCCAAATCAGAGATATTGGAAGTTGAAGAAAAAGTTTCTCCATTCTCGCGAAAAGAACGATTTCAGGCATTAGCTGAATATGGAAAAATTCGTTTGGCTGAGATGTTGAAACTTTTTCACAACATCTGAATCGGTCGCATTTGCCAAATCAGAGATATTGGAAGTTGAAAAAAAGTTTCTCCATTCTCGCGAAACGAACGATTTCAGGCATTAGATGAATATTGAAAAATTCGTTTGTCTGAGATGTTGCAACTTTTTCACAACACCTGAATCGATCGCATTCGCCGAATAAGAGATTTTGGAAGTCGAAGAAAAAGTTTCTCCATTCTCGCGAAACGAACGATTTCAGGCATTAGATGAATATTGAAAAATTCGTTTGTCTGAGATGTTGCAACTTTTTCACTACACCTGAATCGATCGCATTCGCCAAATCAGAGTTATTGGAAGTTGAAAAAAAGTTTCTCCATTCCTGCGAAACGAACGATTTCAGGTATTAGATGAATATTGAAAAATTCGTTTGTCTGAGATGTTGCAACTTTTTCACTACACCTGAATCGATCAAGTTCGCCAAATCAGAGATTTTGGAAGTCGAAGAAAAAGTTTCTCCATTCTCGCGAAACGAACGATTTCAGGCATTAGCTGAATATGGAAAATTCGTTTGGCTCAGATGTTGAAACTTTTTTACTACACCTGAATCGATCGCATTCGCCAAAACAGAGATATTGGAAGTTGAAGAACAACTTTTTCCATTTCTCACGAAACGAAAGATTTCAGGCATTAGATGAATATTGAAAAATTCGTTTGCCTGAGATGTTGCAACATTTTCACTACACCTGAATCGATCGCATTCGCCAAAACAGAGATAATGGAAGTTGAAGAAAAAGTTTCTCCATTCTCGCGAAACGAACGATTTCAGGCATTAGCTGAATATGGAAAAATTCGTTTGGCTGAGATGTTGAAACTTTCTCACTTCACCTGAATCGATCGCATTCGCCAAATCAGAGATATTGGATGTTGAAGAAAAAGTTTCTCCATTTCCCGCGAAACGAACGATTTCAGGCATTAGCTGAATATGAAAAAATTCGTTTGGCTGAGATGTTGAAATTTTTTTACTACACCTGAATCGATCGCATTCGCCGAATCAGAGTTGTTGGAAGTTGAAGAAAAAGTTTCTCCATTCTCGCAAAAGAACGATTTCAGGCATTAGCTGAATATGGAAAAATTCGTTTTTGCTGAGATGTTCAAACTTTTTCACTACACCTGAATCGATCGCATTCGCCAAATCAGAGATATTGGAAGTCGAAGAAAAAGTTTCTCCATTCTCGCGGAACGAACGATTTCAGGCATTAGCTGAATATGGAAAAATTCGTTTGGCTGAGAAGTTGAAACTTTTTTACTACATCTGAATTGGTCGCATTTGCCAAATCAGAGATATTGGAAGTTGAAGAAAAAGTTTCTCTATTCTCGCGAAAAGAACGATTTCAGGCATTCGCTGAATATGGAAAAATTCGTTTGGCTGAGATGTTGAAACTTTTTCACAACATCTGAATCGGTCGCATTTGCCAAATCAGAGATATTGGAAGTTGAAAAAAAGTTTCTCCATTCTCGCGAAACGAACGATTTCAGGCATTAGATGAATATTGAAAAATTCGTTTGTCTTAGATGTTGCAACTTTTTCACAACACCTGAATCGATCGCATTCGCCGAATAAGAGATTTTGGAAGTCGAAGAAAAAGTTTCTCCATTCTCACGAAACGAACGATTTCAGGCATTAGCTGAATATGGAAAATTCGTTTGGCCGAGATGTTGAAACTTTTTTACTACACCTGAATCGATCGCATTCGCCGTATCAGAGATATTGGATGTCGAAGAAAAAGTTTCTCCATTCTCGCGAAACGAACGATTTCAGGCATTAGCTGAATATGGAAAAATTCGTTTGGCTGAGATGTTGAAACTTTCTCACTACACCTGAATCGATCGCATTCGCCAAATCAGAGATATTGGATGTTGAAGAAAAACTTTCTCCATTTCCCGCGAAACGAACGATTTCAGGCATTAGCTGAATATGGAAAAATTCGTTTGGCTGAGATGTTGAAACTTTTTTACTACACCTGAATCGATCGCATTCGCCAAATCAGAGTTGTTGGAAGTTGAAGAAAAAGTTTCTCCATTCTCGCGAAAAGACCGATTTCAGGCATTAGCTGAATATGGAAAAATTCGTTTGGCTGAGATGTTGAAACTTTTTCACTACACCTGAATCGATCGCATTCGCCAAATCAGAGGTATTGGAAGTTGAAGAAAAACTTTTTCCATTTCTCACGAAACGAACGATTACAGGCAATGATGAATATTGAAAAATTCGTTTTCCTGAGATGTTGCAACTTTTTCACTACACCTGAATCGATCGCATTCGCCGAATAAGAGATTTTGGAAGTCGAAGAAAAAGTTTCTCCATTCTCGCGAAACGAACGATTTCAGGCATTAGCTGAATATGGAAAATTCGTTTGGCCGAGATGTTGAAACTTTTTTACTACACCTGAATCGATCGCATTCGCCGAATCAGAGATATTGGATGTCGAAAAAAAGTTTCTCCATTCTCGCGAAACGAACGATTTCAGGCATTAGCTGAATATGGAAAAATTCGTTTGGCTGAGATGTTGAAACTTTCTCACTACACCTGAATCGATCGCATTCGCCAAATCAGAGATATTGGATGTTGAAGAAAAACTTTCTCCATTTCCCGCGAAACGAACGATTGCAGGCATTAGATGAATATTGAAAAATTCGTTTGTCTGAGATGTTGCAACTTTTTCACTTCACCTGAATCGATCGCATTCGCTGAATCAGAGATATTGGAAGTCGAAGAAAAAGTTTCTCCGTTCTCGCGAAACGAACGATTTCAGGCATTAGCTGAATATGGAAAAATTCGTTTGGCTGAGATGTTGAAACTTTTTCACTACACCTGAATTGATCGCATTCGCCAAAACAGAGATATTGGAAGTTGAAGAAAAACTTTTTCCATTTCTCACGAAACGAACGATTACAGGCAATGATGAATATTGAAAAATTCGTTTTCCTGAGATGTTGCAACTTTTTCACTACACCTGAATCGATCGCATTCGCCGAATAAGAGATTTTGGAAGTCGAAGAAAAAGTTTCTCCATTCTCGCGAAACGAACGATTTTAGGCATTAGCTGAATATGGAAAATTCGTTTGGCCGAGATGTTGAAACTTTTTTACTACACCTGAATCGATCGCATTCGCCGAATCAGAGATATTGGATGTCGAAGAAAAAGTTTCTCCATTCTCGCGAAACGAACGATTTCAGGCATTAGCTGAATAAGGAAAAATTCGTTTGGCTGAGATGTTGAAACTTTTTTACTACATCTGAATCGGTCGCATTTGCCAAATCAGAGATATTGGAAGTTGAAGAAAAAGTTTCTCCATTCTCGCGAAACGAACGATTTTAGGCATTAGCTGAATATGGAAAAATTCGTTTTTGCTGAGATGTTCAAACTTTTTCACTACACCTGAATCGATCGCATTCGCCAAATCAGAGATATTGGAAGTCGAAGAAAAAGTTTCTCCATTCTCGCGGAACGAACGATTTCAGGCATTAGCTGAATATGGAAAAATTCGTTTGGCTGAGAAGTTGAAACTTTTTTACTACATCTGAATCGGTCGCATTTGCCAAATCAGAGATATTGGAAGTTGAAGAAAAAGTTTCTCTATTCTCGCGAAAAGAACGATTTCAGGCATTCGCTGAATATGGAAAAATTCGTTTGGCTGAGATGTTGAAACTTTTTCACAACATCTGAATCGGTCGCATTTGCCAAATCAGAGATATTGGAAGTTGAAAAAAAGTTTCTCCATTCTCGCGAAACGAACGATTTCAGGCATTAGATGAATATTGAAAAATTCGTTCGTCTGAGATGTTGCAACTTTTCCACAACACCTGAATCGATCGCATTCGCCGAATAAGAGATTTTGGAAGTCGAAGAAAAAGTTTCTCCATTCTCACGAAACGAACGATTTCAGGCATTAGCTGAATATGGAAAATTCGTTTGGCCGAGATGTTGAAACTTTTTTACTACACCTGAATCGATCGCATTCGCCGTATCAGAGATATTGGATGTCGAAGAAAAAGTTTCTCCATTCTCGCGAGACGAACGATTTCAGGCATTAGCTGAATATGGAAAAATTCGTTTGGCTGAGATGTTGAAACTTTCTCACTACACCTGAATCGATCGCATTCGCCAAATCAGAGATATTGGATGTTGAAGAAAAACTTTCTCCATTTCCCGCGAAACGAACGATTTCAGGCATTAGCTGAATATGGAAAAATTCGTTTGGCTGAGATGTTGAAACTTTTTTACTACACCTGAATCGATCGCATTCGCCAAATCAGAGTTGTTGGAAGTTGAAGAAAAAGTTTCTCCATTCTCGCGAAAAGACCGATTTCAGGCATTAGCTGAATATGGAAAAATTCGTTTGGCTGAGATGTTGAAACTTTTTCACTACACCTGAATCGATCGCATTCGCCAAATCAGAGGTATTGGAAGTTGAAGAAAAACTTTTTCCATTTCTCACGAAACGAACGATTACAGGCAATAATGAATATTGAAAAATTCGTTTTCCTGAGATGTTGCAACTTTTTCACTACACCTGAATCGATCGCATTCGCCGAATAAGAGATTTTGGAAGTCGAAGAAAAAGTTTCTCCATTCTCGCGAAACGAACGATTTCAGGCATTAGCTGAATATGGAAAATTCGTTTGGCCGAGATGTTGAAACTTTTTTACTACACCTGAATCGATCGCATTCGCCGAATCAGAGATATTGGATGTCGAAAAAAAGTTTCTCCATTCTCGCGAAACGAACGATTTCAGGCATTAGCTGAATATGGAAAAATTCGTTTGGCTGAGATGTTGAAACTTTCTCACTACACCTGAATCGATCGCATTCGCCAAATCAGAGATATTGGATGTTGAAGAAAAAGTTTCTCTATTCTCGCGAAAAGAACGATTTCAGGCATTCGCTGAATATGGAAAAATTCGTTTGGCTGAGATGTTGAAACTTTTTCACAACATCTGAATCGGTCGCATTTGCCAAATCAGAGATATTGGAAGTTGAAAAAAAGTTTCTCCATTCTCGCGAAACGAACGATTTCAGGCATTAGATGAATATTGAAAAATTCGTTTGTCTGAGATGTTGCAACTTTTTCACAACACCTGAATCGATCGCATTCGCCGAATAAGAGATTTTGGAAGTCGAAGAAAAAGTTTCTCCATTCTCACGAAACGAACGATTTCAGGCATTAGCTGAATATGGAAAATTCGTTTGGCCGAGATGTTGAAACTTTTTTACTACACCTGAATCGATTGCATTCGCCGTTTCAGAGATATTGGATGTCGAAGAAAAAGTTTCTCCATTCTCGCGAAACGAACGATTTCAGGCATTAGCTGAATATGGAAAAATTCGTTTGGCTGAGATGTTGAAACTTTCTCACTACATCTGAATCGATCGCATTCGCCAAATCAGAGATATTGGATGTTGAAGAAAAACTTTCTCCATTTCCCGCGAAACGAACGATTTCAGGCATTAGCTGAATATGGAAAAATTCGTTTGGCTGAGATGTTGAAACTTTTTTACTACACCTGAATCGATCGCATTCGCCAAATCAGAGTTGTTGGAAGTTGAAGAAAAAGTTTCTCCATTCTCGCGAAAAGACCGATTTCAGGCATTAGCTGAATATGGAAAAATTCGTTTGGCTGAGATGTTGAAACTTTTTCACTACACCTGAATCGATCGCATTCGCCAAATCAGAGGTATTGGAAGTTGAAGAAAAACTTTTTCCATTTCTCACGAAACGAACGATTACAGGCAATGATGAATATTGAAAAATTCGTTTTCCTGAGATGTTGCAACTTTTTCACTACACCTGAATCGATCGCATTCGCCGAATAAGAGATTTTGGAAGTCGAAGAAAAAGTTTCTCCATTCTCGCGAAACGAACGATTTCAGGCATTAGCTGAATATGGAAAATTCGTTTGGCCGAGATGTTGAAACTTTTTTACTACACCTGAATCGATCGCATTCGCCGAATCAGAGATATTGGATGTCGAAAAAAAGTTTCTCCATTCTCGCGAAACGAACGATTTCAGGCATTAGCTGAATATGGAAAAATTCGTTTGGCTGAGATGTTGAAACTTTCTCACTACACCTGAATCGATCGCATTCGCCAAATCAGAGATATTGGATGTTGAAGAAAAACTTTCTCCATTTCCCGCGAAACGAACGATTGCAGGCATTAGATGAATATTGAAAAATTCGTTTGTCTGAGATGTTGCAACTTTTTCACTTCACTTGAATCGATCGCATTCGCTGAATCAGAGATATTGGAAGTCGAAGAAAAAGTTTCTCCGTTCTCGCGAAACGAACGATTTCAGGCATTAGCTGAATATGGAAAAATTCGTTTGGCTGAGATGTTGAAACTTTTTCACTACACCTGAATCGATCGCATTCGCCAAAACAGAGATATTGGAAGTTGAAGAAAAACTTTTTCCATTTCTCACGAAACGAACGATTACAGGCAATGATGAATATTGAAAAATTCGTTTTCCTGAGATGTTGCAACTTTTTCACTACACCTGAATCGATCGCATTCGCCGAATAAAAGATTTTGGAAGTCGAAGAAAAAGTTTCTCCATTCTCGCGAAACGAACGATTTTAGGCATTAGCTGAATATGGAAAATTCGTTTGGCCGAGATGTTGAAACTTTTTTACTACACCTGAATCGATCGCATTCGCCGAATCAGAGATATTGGATGTCGAAGAAAAAGTTTCTCCATTCTCGCGAAACGAACGATTTCAGGCATTTGAATATGGAAAAATTCGTTTGGCTGAGATGTTGAAACTTTTTCACAACAACTGAATCGATCGCATTCGCCAAATCCGAGATAATGGAAGTTGGAAAAAAAGTTTCTCCATTCTCGCGAAACGAACGATTTCAGGCATTACCTGAATATTGGAAAAATTCGTTTTGCTGAGATGTTGAAACTTTTTCACTACACCTGAATCGATCGCATTCGCCAAATCAGAGGTATTGGAAGTTGAAAAAAAGTTTCTCCATTCTCGCGAAACGAACGATTTCAGTCATTAGATGAATATTGAAAAATTCGTTTGTCTGAGATGTTGCAACTTTTTCACTTCACCTGAATCGATCGCATTCGCTGAATCAGAGATATTGGAAGTCGAAGAAAATGTTTCTTCCTTCTCGCGAAACGAACGATTTCAGGCATTAGCTGAATATGGAAAAATTCGTTTGGCTGAGATGTTGAAACTTTTTCACAACACCTGAATCGATCGCATTAACCATATCAGGATCAATGGAAGTTGAAGAAAATGTTTCTCCATTCTCGCGAAACGAACGATTTCAGGCATTACCTGAATATGGAGAAATTCGTTTTGCTGAGATGTTGAAACTTTTTCACTACACCTGAATCGATCGCATTCGCCAAATCAGAGTTATTGGAAGTTGAAAAAAAGTTTCTCCATTTCTCGCGAAATGAACTATTTCAGGCATTAGATGAATATTGAAAAATTCGTTTGTCTGAGATGTTGCAACTTTTTCACTTCACCTGAATCGATCGCATTCGCTGAATGTGAGATATTGGAAGTCGAAGAAAAAGTTTCTCCATTCTCGCGAAACGAACGATTTCAGGCATTAGCTGAATATGGAAAAATTCGTTTGGCTGAGATGTTGAAACTTCTTCACAACAACTGAATCGATCGCATTCGCCAAATCAGAGTTATTGGAAGTTGAAAAAAAGTTTCTCCATTTCTCGCGAAACGAACGATTTCAGGCATTAGATGAATATTGAAAAATTCGTTTGTCTGAGATGTTGCAACTTTTTCACTTCACCTGAATCGATCGCATCCGCTGAATCAGAGATATTGGAATTCGAAGAAAAAGTTTCTCCGTTCTCGCGAAACGAACGATTTCAGGCATTAGCTGAATATGGAAAAATTCGTTTGGCTGAGATGTTGAAACTTTTTCACTACACCTGAATCGATCGCATTCGCCAAAACAGAGATATTGGAAGTTGAAGAAAAAATTTTTCCATTTCTCACGAAACGAACGATTTCAGGCAATAATGAATATTGGAAAATTCGTTTGCCTGAGATGTTGCAACTTTTTCACTACACCTGAATCGATCGCATTCGCCGAATAAGAGATTTTGGAAGTCGAAGAAAAAGTTTCTCCATTCTCGCGAAACGAACGATTTTAGGCATTAGCTGAATATGGAAAATTCGTTTGGCCGAGATGTTGAAACTTTTTCACAACATCTGAATCGGTCGCATTTGCCAAATCAGAGATATTGGAAGTTGAAAAAAAGTTTCTCCATTCTCGCGAAACGAACGATTTCAGGCATTAGATGAATATTGAAAAATTCATTTGTCTGAGATGTTGCAACTTTTTCACAACACCTGAATCGATCGCATTCGCCGAATAAGAGATTTTGGAAGTCGAAGAAAAAGTTTCTCCATTCTCACGAAACGAACGATTTCAGGCATTAGCTGAATATGGAAAATTCGTTTGGCCGAGATGTTGAAACTTTTTTACTACACCTGAATCGATCGCATTCGCCGAATCAGAGATATTGGATGTCGAAGAAAAAGTTTCTCCATTCTCGCGAAACGAACGATTTCAGGCATTAGCTGAATATGGAAAAATTCGTTTGGCTGAGATGTTGAAACTTTCTCACTACACCTGAATCGATCGCATTCGCCAAATCAGAGATATTGGATGTTGAAGAAAAACTTTCTCCATTTCCCGCGAAACGAACGATTTCAGGCATTAGCTGAATATGGAAAAATTCGTTTGGCTGAGATGTTGAAACTTTTTTACTACACCTGAATCGATCGCATTCGCCAAATCAGAGTTGTTGGAAGTTGAAGAAAAAGTTTCTCCATTCTCGCGAAAAGACCGATTTCAGGCATTAGCTGAATATGGAAAAATTCGTTTGGCTGAGATGTTGAAACTTTTTCACAACCACTGAATCGATCGCATTCGCCAAATCAGAGTTATTGGAAGTTGAAAAAAAGTTTCTCCATTTCTCGCGAAACGAACGATTGCAGGCATTAGATGAATATTGAAAAATTCGTTTGTCTGAGATGTTGCAACTTTTTCACTTCACCTGAATCGATCGCATTCGCTGAATCAGAGATATTGGAAGTCGAAGAAAAAGTTTCTCCGTTCTCGCGAAACGAACGATTTCAGGCATTAGCTGAATATGGAAAAATTCGTTTGGCTGAGATGTTGAAACTTTTTCACTACACCTGAATCGATCGCATTCGCCAAACAGAGATATTGGAAGTTGAAGAAAAACTTTTACCATTTCTCACGAAACGAACGATTTCAGGCAATGATGAATATTGAAAAATTCGTTTTCCTGAGATGTTGCAACTTTTTCACTACACCTGAATCGATCGCATTCGCCGAATAAGAGATTTTGGAAGTCGAAGAAAAAGTTTCTCCATTCTCGCGAAACGAACGATTTTAGGCATTAGCTGAATATGGAAAATTCGTTTGGCCGAGATGTTGAAACTTTTTTACTACACCTGAATCGATCGCATTCGCCGAATCAGAGATATTGGATGTCGAAGAAAAAGTTTCTCCATTCTCGCGAAACGAACGATTTCAGGCATTTGAATATGGAAAAATTCGTTTGGCTGAGATGTTGAAACTTTTTCACAACAACTGAATCGATCGCATTCGCCAAATCCGAGATAATGGAAGTTGAAAAAAAAGTTTCTCCATTCTCGCGAAACGAACGATTTCAGGCATTACCTGAATATTGGAAAAATTCGTTTTGCTGAGATGTTAAAACTTTTTCACTACACCTGAATCGATCGCATTCGCCAAATCAGAGTTATTGGAAGTTGAAAAAAAGTTTCTCCATTCTCGCGAAACGAACGATTTCAGGCATTAGATGAATATTGAAAAATTCGTTTGTCTGAGATGTTGCAACTTTTTCACTTCACCTGAATCGATCGCATTCGCTGAATCAGAGATATTGGAAGTCGAAGAAAATGTTCCTTCCTTCTCGCGAAACGAACGATTTCAGGCATTAGCTGAATGGAAAAATTCGTTTGGCTGAGATGTTGAAACTTTTTCACAACACCTGAATCGATCGCATTAACCATATCAGGATTAATGGAAATTGAAGAAAATGTTTCTCCATTCTCGCGAAACGAACGATTTCAGGCATTACCTGAATATGGAGAAATTCGTTTTGCTGAGATGTTGAAACTTTTTCACTACACCTGAATCGATCGCATTAACCATATCAGGATCAATGGAAGTTGAAGAAAATGTTTCTCCATTCTCGCGAAACGAACGATTTCAGGCATTACCTGAATATGGAGAAATTCGTTTTGCTGAGATGTTGAAACTTTTTCACTACACCTGAATCGATCGCATTCGCCAAATCAGAGTTATTGGAAGTTGAAAAAAAGTTTCTCCATTTCTCGCGAAATGAACGATTTCAGGCATTAGATGAATATTGAAAAATTCGTTTGTCTGAGATGTTGCAACTTTTTCACTTCACCTGAATCGATCGCATTCGCTGAATGTGAGATATTGGAAGTCGAAGAAAAAGTTTCTCCATTCTCGCGAAACGAACGATTTCAGGCATTAGCTGAATATGGAAAAATTCGTTTGGCTGAGATGTTGAAACTTCTTCACAACAACTGAATCGATCGCATTCGCCAAATCAGAGTTATTGGAAGTTGAAAAAAAGTTTCTCCATTTCTCGCGAAACGAACGATTTCAGGCATTAGATGAATATTGAAAAATTCGTTTGTCTGAGATGTTGCAACTTTTTCACTTCACCTGAATCGATCGCATCCGCTGAATCAGAGATATTGGAATTCGAAGAAAAAGTTTCTCCGTTCTCGCGAAACGAACGATTTCAGGCATTAGCTGAATATGGAAAAATTCGTTTGGCTGAGATGTTGAAACTTTTTCACTACACCTGAATCGATCGCATTCGCCAAAACAGAGATATTGGAAGTTGAAGAAAAAATTTTTCCATTTCTCACGAAACGAACGATTTCAGGCAATAATGAATATTGGAAAATTCGTTTGCCTGAGATGTTGCAACTTTTTCACTACACCTGAATCGATCGCATTCGCCGAATAAGAGATTTTGGAAGTCGAAGAAAAAGTTTCTCCATTCTCGCGAAACGAACGATTTTAGGCATTAGCTGAATATGGAAAATTCGTTTGGCCGAGATGTTGAAACTTTTTCACAACACCTGAATCGATCGCATTAACCATATCAGGATTAATGGAAGTTGAAGAAAATGTTTCTCCATTCTCGCGAAACGAACGATTTCAGGCATTACCTGAATATGGAGAAATTCGTTTTGCTGAGATGTTGAAACTTTTTCACTACACCTGAATCGATCGCATTAACCATATCAGGATCAATGGAAGTTGAAGAAAATGTTTCTCCATTCTCGCGAAACGAACGATTTCAGGCATTACCTGAATATGGAGAAATTCGTTTTGCTGAGATGTTGAAACTTTTTCACTACACCTGAATCGATCGCATTCGCCAAATCAGAGTTATTGGAAGTTGAAAAAAAGTTTCTCCATTTCTCGCGAAATGAACGATTTCAGGCATTAGATGAATATTGAAAAATTCGTTTGTCTGAGATGTTGCAACTTTTTCACTTCACCTGAATCGATCGCATTCGCTGAATGTGAGATATTGGAAGTCGAAGAAAAAGTTTCTCCATTCTCGCGAAACGAACGATTTCAGGCATTAGCTGAATATGGAAAAATTCGTTTGGCTGAGATGTTGAAACTTCTTCACAACAACTGAATCGATCGCATTCGCCAAATCAGAGTTATTGGAAGTTGAAAAAAAGTTTCTCCATTTCTCGCGAAACGAACGATTTCAGGCATTAGATGAATATTGAAAAATTCGTTTGTCTGAGATGTTGCAACTTTTTCACTTCACCTGAATCGATCGCATCCGCTGAATCAGAGATATTGGAATTCGAAGAAAAAGTTTCTCCGTTCTCGCGAAACGAACGATTTCAGGCATTAGCTGAATATGGAAAAATTCGTTTGGCTGAGATGTTGAAACTTTTTCACTACACCTGAATCGATCGCATTCGCCAAAACAGAGATATTGGAAGTTGAAGAAAAAATTTTTCCATTTCTCACGAAACGAACGATTTCAGGCAATAATGAATATTGGAAAATTCGTTTGCCTGAGATGTTGCAACTTTTTCACTACACCTGAATCGATCGCATTCGCCGAATAAGAGATTTTGGAAGTCGAAGAAAAAGTTTCTCCATTCTCGCGAAACGAACGATTTTAGGCATTAGCTGAATATGGAAAATTCGTTTGGCCGAGATGTTGAAACTTTTTCACAACATCTGAATCGGTCGCATTTGCCAAATCAGAGATATTGGAAGTTGAAAAAAAGTTTCTCCATTCTCGCGAAACGAACGATTTCAGGCATTAGATGAATATTGAAAAATTCATTTGTCTGAGATGTTGCAACTTTTTCACAACACCTGAATCGATCGCATTCGCCGAATAAGAGATTTTGGAAGTCGAAGAAAAAGTTTCTCCATTCTCACGAAACGAACGATTTCAGGCATTAGCTGAATATGGAAAATTCGTTTGGCCGAGATGTTGAAACTTTTTTACTACACCTGAATCGATCGCATTCGCCGAATCAGAGATATTGGATGTCGAAGAAAAAGTTTCTCCATTCTCGCGAAACGAACGATTTCAGGCATTAGCTGAATATGGAAAAATTCGTTTGGCTGAGATGTTGAAACTTTCTCACTACACCTGAATCGATCGCATTCGCCAAATCAGAGATATTGGATGTTGAAGAAAAACTTTCTCCATTTCCCGCGAAACGAACGATTTCAGGCATTAGCTGAATATGGAAAAATTCGTTTGGCTGAGATGTTGAAACTTTTTTACTACACCTGAATCGATCGCATTCGCCAAATCAGAGTTGTTGGAAGTTGAAGAAAAAGTTTCTCCATTCTCGCGAAAAGACCGATTTCAGGCATTAGCTGAATATGGAAAAATTCGTTTGGCTGAGATGTTGAAACTTTTTCACAACCACTGAATCGATCGCATTCGCCAAATCAGAGTTATTGGAAGTTGAAAAAAAGTTTCTCCATTTCTCGCGAAACGAACGATTGCAGGCATTAGATGAATATTGAAAAATTCGTTTGTCTGAGATGTTGCAACTTTTTCACTTCACCTGAATCGATCGCATTCGCTGAATCAGAGATATTGGAAGTCGAAGAAAAAGTTTCTCCGTTCTCGCGAAACGAACGATTTCAGGCATTAGCTGAATATGGAAAAATTCGTTTGGCTGAGATGTTGAAACTTTTTCACTACACCTGAATCGATCGCATTCGCCAAAACAGAGATATTGGAAGTTGAAGAAAAACTTTTACCATTTCTCACGAAACGAACGATTTCAGGCAATGATGAATATTGAAAAATTCGTTTTCCTGAGATGTTGCAACTTTTTCACTACACCTGAATCGATCGCATTCGCCGAATAAGAGATTTTGGAAGTCGAAGAAAAAGTTTCTCCATTCTCGCGAAACGAACGATTTTAGGCATTAGCTGAATATGGAAAATTCGTTTGGCCGAGATGTTGAAACTTTTTTACTACACCTGAATCGATCGCATTCGCCGAATCAGAGATATTGGATGTCGAAGAAAAAGTTTCTCCATTCTCGCGAAACGAACGATTTCAGGCATTTGAATATGGAAAAATTCGTTTGGCTGAGATGTTGAAACTTTTTCACAACAACTGAATCGATCGCATTCGCCAAATCCGAGATAATGGAAGTTGAAAAAAAAGTTTCTCCATTCTCGCGAAACGAACGATTTCAGGCATTACCTGAATATTGGAAAAATTCGTTTTGCTGAGATGTTAAAACTTTTTCACTACACCTGAATCGATCGCATTCGCCAAATCAGAGTTATTGGAAGTTGAAAAAAAGTTTCTCCATTCTCGCGAAACGAACGATTTCAGGCATTAGATGAATATTGAAAAATTCGTTTGTCTGAGATGTTGCAACTTTTTCACTTCACCTGAATCGATCGCATTCGCTGAATCAGAGGTATTGGAAGTCGAAGAAAATGTTCCTTCCTTCTCGCGAAACGAACGATTTCAGGCATTAGCTGAATATGGAAAAATTCGTTTGGCTGAGATGTTGAAACTTTTTCACAACACCTGAATCGATCGCATTAACCATATCAGGATTAATGGAAGTTGAAGAAAATGTTTCTCCATTCTCGCGAAACGAACGATTTCAGGCATTACCTGAATATGGAGAAATTCGTTTTGCTGAGATGTTGAAACTTTTTCACTACACCTGAATCGATCGCATTCGCCAAATCAGAGTTATTGGAAGTTGAAAAAAAGTTTCTCCATTTCTCGCGAAACGAACGATTTCAGGCATTAGATGAATATTGAAAAATTCGTTTGTCTGAGATGTTGCAACTTTTTCACTTCACCTGAATCGATCGCATTCGCTGAATGAGAGATATTGGAAGTCGAAGAAAAAGTTTCTCCATTCTCGCGAAACGAACGATTTCAGGCATTAGCTGAATATGGAAAAATTCGTTTGGCTGAGATGTTGAAACTTCTTCACAACAACTGAATCGATCGCATTCGCCAAATCAGAGTTATTGGAAGTTGAAAAAAAGTTTCTCCATTTCTCGCGAAACGAACGATTTCAGGCATTAGATGAATATTGAAAAATTCGTTTGTCTGAGATGTTGCAACTTTTTCACTTCACCTGAATCGATCGCATTCGCTGAATCAGAGATATTGGAATTCGGAGAAAAAGTTTCTCCGTTCTCGCGAAACGAACGATTTCAGGCATTAGCTGAATATGGAAAAATTCGTTTGGCTGAGATGTTGAAACTTTTTCACTACACCTGAATCGATCGCATTCGCCAAAACAGAGATATTGGAAGTTGAAGAAAAAATTTTTCCATTTCTCACGAAACGAACGATTTCAGGCAATAATGAATATTGGAAAATTCGTTTGCCTGAGATGTTGCAACTTTTTCACTACACCTGAATCGATCGCATTCGCCGAATAAGAGATTTTGGAAGTCGAAGAAAAAGTTTCTCCATTCTCGCGAAACGAACGATTTCAGGCATTAGCTGAATATGGAAAAATTCGTTTGGCTGAGATGTTGAAACTTTTTCACAACACCTGAATCGATCGCATTAACCATATCAGGATCAATGGAAGTTGAAGAAAATGTTTCTCCATTCTCGCGAAACGAACGATTTCAGGCATTACCTGAATATGGAGAAATTCGTTTTGCTGAGATGTTGAAACTTTTTCACTACACCTGAATCGATCGCATTCGCCAAATCAGAGTTATTGGAAGTTGAAAAAAAGTTTCTCCATTTCTCGCGAAATGAACGATTTCAGGCATTAGATGAATATTGAAAAATTCGTTTGTCTGAGATGTTGCAACTTTTTCACTTCACCTGAATCGATCGCATCCGCTGAATCAGAGATATTGGAATTCGAAGAAAAAGTTTCTCCGTTCTCGCGAAACGAACGATTTCAGGCATTAGCTGAATATGGAAAAATTCGTTTGGCTGAGATGTTGAAACTTTTTCACTACACCTGAATCGATCGCATTCGCCAAAACAGAGATATTGGAAGTTGAAGAAAAAATTTTTCCATTTCTCACGAAACGAACGATTTCAGGCAATAATGAATATTGGAAAATTCGTTTGCCTGAGATGTTGCAACTTTTTCACTACACCTGAATCCATCGCATTCGCCGAATAAGAGATTTTGGAAGTCGAAGAAAAAGTTTCTCCATTCTCGCGAAACGAACGATTTTAGGCATTAGCTGAATATGGAAAATTCGTTTGGCCGAGATGTTGAAACTTTTTCACAACATCTGAATCGGTCGCATTTGCCAAATCAGAGATATTGGAAGTTGAAAAAAAGTTTCTCCATTCTCGCGAAACGAACGATTTCAGGCATTAGATGAATATTGAAAAATTCATTTGTCTGAGATGTTGCAACTTTTTCACAACACCTGAATCGATCGCATTCGCCGAATAAGAGATTTTGGAAGTCGAAGAAAAAGTTTCTCCATTCTCACGAAACGAACGATTTCAGGCATTAGCTGAATATGGAAAATTCGTTTGGCCGAGATGTTGAAACTTTTTTACTACACCTGAATCGATCGCATTCGCCGAATCAGAGATATTGGATGTCGAAGAAAAAGTTTCTCCATTCTCGCGAAACGAACGATTTCAGGCATTAGCTGAATATGGAAAAATTCGTTTGGCTGAGATGTTGAAACTTTCTCACTACACCTGAATCGATCGCATTCGCCAAATCAGAGATATTGGATGTTGAAGAAAAACTTTCTCCATTTCCCGCGAAACGAACGATTTCAGGCATTAGCTGAATATGGAAAAATTCGTTTGGCTGAGATGTTGAAACTTTTTTACTACACCTGAATCGATCGCATTCGCCAAATCAGAGTTGTTGGAAGTTGAAGAAAAAGTTTCTCCATTCTCGCGAAAAGACCGATTTCAGGCATTAGCTGAATATGGAAAAATTCGTTTGGCTGAGATGTTGAAACTTTTTCACAACCACTGAATCGATCGCATTCGCCAAATCAGAGTTATTGGAAGTTGAAAAAAAGTTTCTCCATTTCTCGCGAAACGAACGATTGCAGGCATTAGATGAATATTGAAAAATTCGTTTGTCTGAGATGTTGCAACTTTTTCACTTCACCTGAATCGATCGCATTCGCTGAATCAGAGATATTGGAAGTCGAAGAAAAAGTTTCTCCGTTCTCGCGAAACGAACGATTTCAGGCATTAGCTGAATATGGAAAAATTCGTTTGGCTGAGATGTTGAAACTTTTTCACTACACCTGAATCGATCGCATTCGCCAAAACAGAGATATTGGAAGTTGAAGAAAAACTTTTACCATTTCTCACGAAACGAACGATTTCAGGCAATGATGAATATTGAAAAATTCGTTTTCCTGAGATGTTGCAACTTTTTCACTACACCTGAATCGATCGCATTCGCCGAATAAGAGATTTTGGAAGTCGAAGAAAAAGTTTCTCCATTCTCGCGAAACGAACGATTTTAGGCATTAGCTGAATATGGAAAATTCGTTTGGCCGAGATGTTGAAACTTTTTTACTACACCTGAATCGATCGCATTCGCCGAATCAGAGATATTGGATGTCGAAGAAAAAGTTTCTCCATTCTCGCGAAACGAACGATTTCAGGCATTTGAATATGGAAAAATTCGTTTGGCTGAGATGTTGAAACTTTTTCACAACAACTGAATCGATCGCATTCGCCAAATCCGAGATAATGGAAGTTGAAAAAAAAGTTTCTCCATTCTCGCGAAACGAACGATTTCAGGCATTACCTGAATATGGAGAAATTCGTTTTGCTGAGATGTTGAAACTTTTTCACTACACCTGAATCGATCGCATTCGCCAAATCAGAGTTATTGGAAGTTGAAAAAAAGTTTCTCCATTTCTCGCGAAATGAACGATTTCAGGCATTAGATGAATATTGAAAAATTCGTTTGTCTGAGATGTTGCAACTTTTTCACTTCACCTGAATCGATCGCATTCACTGAATCAGAGATATTGGAAGTCGAAGAAAATGTTCCTTCCTTCTCGCGAAACGAACGATTTCAGGCATTAGCTGAATATGGAAAAATTCGTTTGGCTGAGATGTTGAAACTTTTTCACAACACCTGAATCGATCGCATTAACCATATCAGGATTAATGGAAGTGGAAGAAAATGTTTCTCCATTCTCGCGAAACGAACGATTTCAGGCATTACCTGAATATGGAGAAATTCGTTTTGCTGAGATGTTGAAACTTTTTCACTACACCTGAATCGATCGCATTCGCCAAATCAGAGTTATTGGAAGTTGAAAAAAAGTTTCTCCATTTCTCGCGAAACGAACGATTTCAGGCATTAGATGAATATTGAAAAATTCGTTTGTCTGAGATGTTGCAACTTTTTCACTTCACCTGAATCGATCGCATTCGCTGAATGAGAGATATTGGAAGTCGAAGAAAAAGTTTCTCCATTCTCGCGAAACGAACGATTTCAGGCATTAGCTGAATATGGAAAAATTCGTTTGGCTGAGATGTTGAAACTTCTTCACAACAACTGAATCGATCGCATTCGCCAAATCAGAGTTATTGGAAGTTGAAAAAAAGTTTCTCCATTTCTCGCGAAACGAACGATTTCAGGCATTAGATGAATATTGAAAAATTCGTTTGTCTGAGATGTTGCAACTTTTTCACTTCACCTGAATCGATCGCATTCGCTGAATCAGAGATATTGGAATTCGGAGAAAAAGTTTCTCCGTTCTCGCGAAACGAACGATTTCAGGCATTAGCTGAATATGGAAAAATTCGTTTGGCTGAGATGTTGAAACTTTTTCACTACACCTGAATCGATCGCATTCGCCAAAACAGAGATATTGGAAGTTGAAGAAAAAATTTTTCCATTTCTCACGAAACGAACGATTTCAGGCAATAATGAATATTGGAAAATTCGTTTGCCTGAGATGTTGCAACTTTTTCACTACACCTGAATCGATCGCATTCGCCGAATAAGAGATTTTGGAAGTCGAAGAAAAAGTTTCTCCATTCTCGCGAAACGAACGATTTTAGGCATTAGCTGAATATGGAAAATTCGTTTGGCCGAGATGTTGAAACTTTTTCACAACATCTGAATCGGTCGCATTTGCCAAATCAGAGATATTGGAAGTTGAAAAAAAGTTTCTCCATTCTCGCGAAACGAACGATTTCAGGCATTAGATGAATATTGAAAAATTCGTTTGTCTGAGATGTTGCAACTTTTTCACAACACCTGAATCGATCGCATTCGCCGAATAAGAGATTTTGGAAGTCGAAGAAAAAGTTTCTCCATTCTCGCGAAACGAACGATTTCAGGCATTAGATGAATATTGAAAAATTCGTTTGTCTGAGATGTTGCAACTTTTTCACTACACCTGAATCGATCGCATTCGCCAAATCAGAGTTATTGGAAGTTGAAAAAAAGTTTCTCCATTCTCGCGAAACGAACGATTTCAGGCATTAGATGAATATTGAAAAATTCGTTTGTCTGAGATGTTGCAACTTTTTCACTACACCTGAATCGATCAAGTTCGCCAAATCAGAGATTTTGGAAGTCGAAGAAAAAGTTTCTCCATTCTCGCGAAACGAACGATTTCAGGCATTAGCTGAATATGGAAAATTCGTTTGGCTGAGATGTTGAAACTTTTTTACTACACCTGAATCGATCGCATTCGCGGAATCAGAGATATTGGAAGTCGAAGAAAAAGTTTCTCCTTTCTCGCGAAACGAACGATTTTAGGCATTAGCTGAATATGGAAAAATTCGTTTTTGCTGAGATGTTCAAACTTTTTCACTACACCTGAATCGATCGCATTCGCCGAATCAGAGATATTGGATGTCGAAGAGAAAGTTTCTCCATTCTCGCGGAACGAACGATTTCAGGCATTAGCTGAATATGGAAAAATTCATTTGGCTGAGAAGTTGAAACTTTTTTACTACATCTGAATCGGTCGCATTTGCCAAATCAGAGATATTGGAAGTTGAAGAAAAAGTTTCTCCATTCTCGCGAAAAGAACGATTTCAGGCATTAGCTGAATATGGAAAAATTCGTTTGGCTGAGATGTTGAAACTTTTTCACAACATCTGATCGGTCGCATTTGCCAAATCAGAGATATTGGAAGTTGAAAAAAAGTTTCTCCATTCTCGCGAAACGAACGATTTCAGGCATTAGATGAATTTTGAAAAATTCGTTTGTCTGAGATGTTGCAACTTTTTCACAACACCTGAATCGATCGCATTCGCCGAATAAGAGATTTTGGAAGTCGAAGAAAAAGTTTCTCCATTCTCACGAAACGAACGATTTCAGGCATTAGCTGAATATGGAAAATTCGTTTGGCCGAGATGTTGAAACTTTTTTACTACACCTGAATCGATCGCATTCGCCGAATCAGAGATATTGGATGTCGAAGAAAAAGTTTCTCCATTCTCGCGAAACGAACGATTTCAGGCATTAGCTGAATATGGAAAAATTCGTTTGGCTGAGATGTTGAAACTTTCTCACTACACCTGAATCGATCGCATTCGCCAAATCAGAGACATTGGATGTTGAAGAAAAACTTTCTCCATTTCCCGCGAAACGAACGATTTCAGGCATTAGCTGAATATGGAAAAATTCGTTTGGCTGAGATGTTGAAACTTTTTTACTACACCTGAATCGATCGCATTCGCCAAATCAGAGTTGTTGGAAGTTGAAGAAAAAGTTTCTCCATTCTCGCGAAAAGACCGATTTCAGGCATTAGCTGAATATGGAAAAATTCGTTTGGCTGAGATGTTGAAACTTTTTCACAACCACTGAATCGATCGCATTCGCCAAATCAGAGTTATTGGAAGTTGAAAAAAAGTTTCTCCATTTCTCGCGAAACGAACGATTGCAGGCATTAGATGAATATTGAAAAATTCGTTTGTCTGAGATGTTGCAACTTTTTCACTTCACCTGAATCGATCGCATTCGCTGAATCAGAGATATTGGAAGTCGAAGAGAAAGTTTCTCCGTTCTCGCGAAACGAACGATTTCAGGCATTAGCTGAATATGGAAAAATTCGTTTGGCTGAGATGTTGAAACTTTTTCACTACACCTGAATCGATCGCATTCGCCAAAACAGAGATATTGGAAGTTGAAGAAAAACTTTTTCCATTTCTCACGAAACGAACGATTTCAGGCAATAATGAATATTGAAGAATTCGTTTTCCTGAGATGTTGCAACTCTTTCACTACACCTGAATCGATCGCATTCGCCGAATAAGAGATTTTGGAAGTCGAAGAAAAAGTTTCTCCATTCTCGCGAAACGAACGATTTTAGGCATTAGCTGAATATGGAAAATTCGTTTGGCCGAGATGTTGAAACTTTTTTACTACACCTGAAACGAATTCATTCGCCGAATAAGAGATTTTGGAAGTCGAAGAAAAAGTTTCTCAATTCTCGCGAAACGAACGATTTCAGGCATTAGATGAATATCGAAAAATTCGTTTGTCTGAGATGTTGCAACTTTTTCACTACACCTGAATCGATCGCATTCGCCAAATCAGAGTTATTGGAAGTTGAAAAAAAGTTTCTCCATTCTCGCGAAACGAACGATTTCAGGCATTAGATGAATATTGAAAAATTCGTTTGTCTGAGATGTTGCAACTTTTTCACTACATCTGAATCGGTCGCATTTGCCAAATCAGAGATATTGGAAGTTGAAAAAAAGTTTCTCCATTCTCGCGAAACGAACGATTTCAGGCATTAGATGAATATTGAAAAATTCGTTTGTCTGAGATGTTGCAACTTTTTCACAACACCTGAATCGATCGCATTCGCCGAATAAGAGATTTTGGAAGTCGAAGAAAAAGTTTCTCCATTCTCGCGAAACGAACGATTTCAGGCATTAGATGAATATTGAAAAATTCGTTTGTCTGAGATGTTGCAACTTTTTCACTACACCTGAATCGATCGCATTCGCCAAATCAGAGTTATTGGAAGTTGAAAAAAAGTTTCTCCATTCTCGCGAAACGAACGATTTCAGGCATTAGATGAATATTGAAAAATTCGTTTGTCTGAGATGTTGCAACTTTTTCACTACACCAGAATCGATCAAGTTCGCCAAATCAGAGATTTTGGAAGTCGAAGAAAAAGTTTCTCCATTCTCGAGAAACGAACGATTTCAGGCATTAGCTGAATATGGAAAATTCATTTGGCTGAGATGTTGAAACTTTTTTACTACACCTGAATCGATCGCATTCGCGGAATCAGAGATATTGGAAGTCGAAGAAAAAGTTTCTCCTTTCTCGCGGAACGAACGATTTTAGGCATTAGCTGAATATGGAAAAATTCGTTTTTGCTGAGATGTTCAAACTTTTTCACTACACCTGAATCGATCGCATTCGCCGAATCAGAGATATTGGAAGTCGAAGAAAAAGTTTCTCCATTCTCGCGGAACGAACGATTTCAGGCATTAGCTGAATATGGAAAAATTCGTTTGGCTGAGAAGTTGAAACTTTTTTACTACATCTGAATCGGTCGCATTTGCCAAATCAGAGATATTGGAAGTCGAATAAAAAGTTTCTCCATTCTCGCGAAACGAACGATTTCAGGCATTAGCTGAATATGGTAAATTCGTTTGGCCGAGATGTTGAAACTTTTTCACTACACCTGAATCGATCGCATTCGCCAAAACAGAGATATTGGAAGTTGAAGAAAAACTTTTTCCATTTCTCACGAAACGAACGATTTCAGGCATTAGATGAATATTGAAAAAATCGTTTGTCTGAGATGTTGCAACTTTTTCACAACACCTGAATCGATCGCATTCGCCGAATAAGAGATTTTGGAAGTCGAAGAAAAAGTTTCTCCATTCTCACGAAACGAACGATTTCAGGCATTAGCTGAATATGGAAAATTCGTTGAGATGTTGAAACTTTTTTACTACACCTGAATCGATCGCATTCGCCGAATCAGAGATATTGGATGTCGAAGAAAAAGTTTCTCCATTCTCGCGAAACGAACGATTTCAGGCATTAGCTGAATATGGAAAAATTCGTTCGGCTGAGATGTTGAAACTTTCTCACTACACCTGAATCGATCGCATTCGCCAAATCAGAGATATTGGATGTTGAAGAAAAACTTTCTCCATTTCCCGCGAAACGAACGATTTCAGGCATTAGCTGAATATGGAAAAATTCGTTTGGCTGAGATGTTGAAACTTTTTTACTACACCTGAATCGATCGCATTCGCCAAATCAGAGTTGTTGGAAGTTGAAGAAAAAGTTTCTCCATTCTCGCGAAAAGACCGATTTCAGGCATTAGCTGAATATGGAAAAATTCGTTTGGCTGAGATGTTGAAACTTTTTCACTACACCTGAATCGATCGCATTCGCCGAATCCGAGATATTGGAAGTCGACGAAAAAGTTTCTCCATTTCTCGCGAAACGAACGATTGCAGGCATTAGATGAATATTGAAAAATTCGTTTGTCTGAGATGTTGCAACTTTTTCACTTCACCTGAATCGATCGCATCCGCTTAATCAGAGATATTGGAAGTCGAAGAAAAAGTTTCTCCGTTCTCGCGAAACGAACGATTTCAGGCATTAGCTGAATATGGAAAAATTCGTTTGGCTGAGATGTTGAAACTTTTTCACTACACCTGAATCGATCGCATTCGCCAAAACAGAGATATTGGAAGTTGAAGAAAAACTTTTTCCATTTCTCACGAAACGAACGATTTCAGGCAATAATGAATATTGAAAAATTCGTTTTCCTGAGATGTTGCAACTTTTTCACTACACCTGAATCGATCGCATTCGCCGAATAAGAGATTTTGGAAGTCGAAGAAAAAGTTTCTCCATTCTCGCGAAACGAACGATTTTAGGCATTAGCTGAATATGGAAAATTCGTTTGGCCGAGATGTCGAAACTTTTTTACTACACCTGAATCGATCGCATTCGCCGAATCAGAGATATTGGATGTCGAAGAAAAAGTTTCTCCATTCTCGCGAAACGAACGATTTCAGGCATTACCTGAATATTGGAAAAATTCGTTTTGCTGAGATGTTGAAACTTTTTCACTTCACCTGAATCGATCGCATTCGCTGAATCAGAGATATTGGAAGTCGAAGAAAAAGTTTCTTCCTTCTGGCGAAACGAACGATTTCAGGCATTAGCTGAATATGGAAAAATTCGTTTGGCTGAGATGTTGAAACTTTTTCACAACACCTGAATCGATCGCATTCGCCATATCAGGATTAATGGAAGTTGAAGAAAATGTTTCTCCATTCTCGCGAAACGAACGATTTCAGGCATTAGCTGAATATGGAAAAATTCGTTTGGCTGAGATGTTGAAACTTTTTCACAACACCTGAATCGATCGCATTCGCCATATCAGGATTAATGGAAGTTGAAGAAAATGTTTCTCCATTCTCGCGGAACGAACGATTTCAGGCATTACCTGAATATGGAGAAATTCGTTTTGCTGAGATGTTGAAACTTTTTCACTACACCTGAATCGATCGCATTCGCCAAATCAGAGTTATTGGAAGTTGAAAAAAAGTTTCTCCATTTCTCGCGAAATGAACGATTTCAGGCATCAGATGAATATTGAAAAATTCGTTTGGCTGAGATGTTGAAACTTTTTCACAACACCTGAATCGATCGCATTCGCCATATCAGGATTAATGGAAGTTGAAGAAAATGTTTCTCCATTCTCGCGAAACGAACGATTTCAGGCATTAGCTGAATATGGAAAAATTCGTTTGGCTGAGATGTTGAAACTTTTTCACAACACCTGAATCGATCGCATTCGCCATATCAGGATTAATGGAAGTTGAAGAAAATGTTTCTCCATTCTCGCGAAACGAACGATTTCAGGCATTAGCTGAATATGGAAAAATTCGTTTGGCTGAGATGTTGAAACTTTTTCACAACACCTGAATCGATCGCATTCGCCATATCAGGATTAATGGAAGTTGAAGAAAATGTTTCTCCATTCTCGCGAAACGAACGATTTCAGGCATTTGAATATGGAAAAATTCGTTTGGCTGAGATGTTGAAACTTTTTCACAACAACTGAATCGATCGCATTCGCCAAATCCGAGATAATGGAAGTTGAAAAAAAAGTTTCTCCATTCTCGCGAAACGAACGATTTCAGGCATTAGCTGAATATTGGAAAAATTCGTTTTGCTGAGATGTTGAAACTTTTTCACTTCACCTGAATCGATCGCATTCGCTGAATCAGAGATATTGGAAGTCGAAGAAAAAGTTTCTTCCTTCTCGCGAAACGAACGATTTCAGGCATTAGCTGAATATGGAAAAATTCGTTTGGCTGAGATGTTGAAACTTTTTCACAACACCTGAATCGATCGCATTCGCCATATCAGGATTAATGGAAGTTGAAGAAAATGTTTCTCCATTCTCGCGAAACGAACGATTTCAGGCATTACCTGAATATGGAGAAATTCGTTTTGCTGAGATGTTGAAACTTTTTCACTACACCTGAATCGATCGCATTCGCCAAATCAGAGTTATTGGAAGTTGAAAAAAAGTTTCTCCATTTCTCGCGAAATGAACGATTTCAGGCATCAGATGAATATTGAAAAATTCGTTTGTCTGAGATGTTGCAACTTTTTCACTTCACCTGAATCGATTGCATTCGCTGAATGAGAGATATTGGAAGTCGAAGAAAAAGTTTCTCCATTCTCGCGAAACGAACGATTTCAGGCATTAGCTGAATATGGAAAAATTCGTTTGGCTGAGATGTTGAAACTTCTTCACAACAACTGAATCGATCGCATTCACCAAATCCGAGTTATTGGAAGTTGAAAAAAAGTTTCTCCATTTCTCGCGAAACGAACGATTTCAGGCATTAGCTGAATATGGAAAAATTCGTTTGGCTGAGATGTTGAAACTTTTTCACAACACCTGAATCGATCGCATTCGCCATATCAGGATTAATGGAAGTTGAAGAAAATGTTTCTCCATTCTCGCGGAACGAACGATTTCAGGCATTACCTGAATATGGAGAAATTCGTTTTGCTGAGATGTTGAAACTTTTTCACTACACCTGAATCGATCGCATTCGCCAAATCAGAGTTATTGGAAGTTGAAAAAAAGTTTCTCCATTTCTCGCGAAATGAACGATTTCAGGCATCAGATGAATATTGAAAAATTCGTTTGGCTGAGATGTTGAAACTTTTTCACAACACCTGAATCGATCGCATTCGCCATATCAGGATTAATGGAAGTTGAAGAAAATGTTTCTCCATTCTCGCGAAACGAACGATTTCAGGCATTAGCTGAATATGGAAAAATTCGTTTGGCTGAGATGTTGAAACTTTTTCACAACACCTGAATCGATCGCATTCGCCATATCAGGATTAATGGAAGTTGAAGAAAATGTTTCTCCATTCTCGCGAAACGAACGATTTCAGGCATTAGCTGAATATGGAAAAATTCGTTTGGCTGAGATGTTGAAACTTTTTCACAACACCTGAATCGATCGCATTCGCCATATCAGGATTAATGGAAGTTGAAGAAAATGTTTCTCCATTCTCGCGAAACGAACGATTTCAGGCATTTGAATATGGAAAAATTCGTTTGGCTGAGATGTTGAAACTTTTTCACAACAACTGAATCGATCGCATTCGCCAAATCCGAGATAATGGAAGTTGAAAAAAAAGTTTCTCCATTCTCGCGAAACGAACGATTTCAGGCATTAGCTGAATATTGGAAAAATTCGTTTTGCTGAGATGTTGAAACTTTTTCACTTCACCTGAATCGATCGCATTCGCTGAATCAGAGATATTGGAAGTCGAAGAAAAAGTTTCTTCCTTCTCGCGAAACGAACGATTTCAGGCATTAGCTGAATATGGAAAAATTCGTTTGGCTGAGATGTTGAAACTTTTTCACAACACCTGAATCGATCGCATTCGCCATATCAGGATTAATGGAAGTTGAAGAAAATGTTTCTCCATTCTCGCGAAACGAACGATTTCAGGCATTACCTGAATATGGAGAAATTCGTTTTGCTGAGATGTTGAAACTTTTTCACTACACCTGAATCGATCGCATTCGCCAAATCAGAGTTATTGGAAGTTGAAAAAAAGTTTCTCCATTTCTCGCGAAATGAACGATTTCAGGCATCAGATGAATATTGAAAAATTCGTTTGTCTGAGATGTTGCAACTTTTTCACTTCACCTGAATCGATTGCATTCGCTGAATGAGAGATATTGGAAGTCGAAGAAAAAGTTTCTCCATTCTCGCGAAACGAACGATTTCAGGCATTAGCTGAATATGGAAAAATTCGTTTGGCTGAGATGTTGAAACTTCTTCACAACAACTGAATCGATCGCATTCACCAAATCCGAGTTATTGGAAGTTGAAAAAAAGTTTCTCCATTTCTCGCGAAACGAACGATTTCAGGCATTAGCTGAATATGGAAAAATTCGTTCGGCTGAGATGTTGAAACTTTTTCACTTCACCTGAATCGATCGCATTCGCTGAATCAGAGATATTGGAATTCGAAGAAAAAGTTTCTCCGTTCTCGCGAAACGAACGATTTCAGGCATTAGCTGAATATGGAAAAATTCGTTTGGCTGAGATGTTGAAACTTTTTTACTACACCTGAATCGATCGCATTCGCCAAAACAGAGATATTGGAAGTTGAAGAAAAAATTTTTCCATTTCTCACGAAACGAACGATTTCAGGCAATAGTGAATATTGGAAAATTCGTTTGCCTGAGATGTTGCAACTTTTTCACTACACCTGAATCGATCGCATTCGCCGAATAAGAGATTTTGGAAGTCGAAGAAAAAGTTTCTCCAATCTCGCGAAACGAACGATTTTAGGCATTAGCTGAATATGGAAAATTCGTTTGGCCGAGATGTTGAAACTTTTTCACTTCACCTGAATCGTTCGCATTCGCTGAATCAGAGATATTGGAAGTCGAAGAAAAAGTTTCTCCGTTCTCGCGAAACGAACGATTTCAGGCATTAGCTGAATATGGAAAAATTCGTTTGGCTGAGATGTTGAAACTTTTTCACTACACCTGAATCGATCGCATTCGCCAAAACAGAGATATTGGAAGTTGAAGAAAAACTTTTTCCATTTCTCACGAAACGAACGATTTCAGGCAATAATGAATATTGAAGAATTCGTTTTCCTGAGATGTTGCAACTCTTTCACTACACCTGAATCGATCGCATTCGCCGAATCAAGGATATTGGAAGTCGACGAAAAAGTTTCTCCATTTCTCGCGGAACGAACGATTTCAGGCATTAGCTGAATATGGAAAAATTCGTTAGGCTGAGATGTTGAAACTTTTTCACTACACCTGAATCGATCGCATTCGCCGAATCCGAGATATTGGAAGTCGAAGAAAAAGTTTCTCCATTCTCGCGAAACGAACGATTTTAGGCATTAGCTGAATATGGAAAATTCGTTTGGCCGAGATGTTGAAACTTTTTTACTACACCTGAAACGAATTCATTCGCCGAATAAGAGATTTTGGAAGTCGAAGAAAAAGTTTCTCAATTCTCGCGAAACGAACGATTTCAGGCATTAGATGAATATTGAAAAATTCGTTTGTCTGAGATGTTGCAACTTTTTCACTACACCTGAATCGATCGCATTCGCCAAATCAGAGTTATTGGAAGTTGAAAAAAAGTTTCTCCATTCTCGCGAAACGAACGATTTCAGGCATTAGATGAATATTGAAAAATTCGTTTGTCTGAGATGTTGCAACTTTTTCACTACATCTGAATCGGTCGCATTTGCCAAATCAGAGATATTGGAAGTTGAAAAAAAGTTTCTCCATTCTCGCGAAACGAACGATTTCAGGCATTAGATGAATATTGAAAAATTCGTTTGTCTGAGATGTTGCAACTTTTTCACAACACCTGAATCGATCGCATTCGCCGAATAAGAGATTTTGGAAGTCGAAGAAAAAGTTTCTCCATTCTCGCGAAACGAACGATTTCAGGCATTAGATGAATATTGAAAAATTCGTTTGTCTGAGATGTTGCAACTTTTTCACTACACCTGAATCGATCGCATTCGCCAAATCAGAGTTATTGGAAGTTGAAAAAAAGTTTCTCCATTCTCGCGAAACGAACGATTTCAGGCATTAGATGAATATTGAAAAATTCGTTTGTCTGAGATGTTGCAACTTTTTCACTACACCAGAATCGATCAAGTTCGCCAAATCAGAGATTTTGGAAGTCGAAGAAAAAGTTTCTCCATTCTCGCGAAACGAACGATTTCAGGCATTAGCTGAATATGGAAAATTCATTTGGCTGAGATGTTGAAACTTTTTTACTACACCTGAATCGATCGCATTCGCGGAATCAGAGATATTGGAAGTCGAAGAAAAAGTTTCTCCTTTCTCGCGGAACGAACGATTTTAGGCATTAGCTGAATATGGAAAAATTCGTTTTTGCTGAGATGTTCAAACTTTTTCGCTACACCTGAATCGATCGCATTCGCCGAATCAGAGATATTGGAAGTCGAAGAAAAAGTTTCTCCATTCTCGCGGAACGAACGATTTCAGGCATTAGCTGAATATGGAAAAATTCGTTTGGCTGAGAAGTTGAAACTTTTTTACTACATCTGAATCGGTCGCATTTGCCAAATCAGAGATATTGGAAGTCGAATAAAAAGTTTCTCCATTCTCGCGAAACGAACGATTTCAGGCATTAGCTGAATATGGTAAATTCGTTTGGCCGAGATGTTGAAACTTTTTCACTACACCTGAATCGATCGCATTCGCCAAAACAGAGATATTGGAAGTTGAAGAAAAACTTTTTCCATTTCTCACGAAACGAACGATTTCAGGCATTAGATGAATATTGAAAAAATCGTTTGTCTGAGATGTTGCAACTTTTTCACAACACCTGAATCGATCGCATTCGCCGAATAAGAGATTTTGGAAGTCGAAGAAAAAGTTTCTCCATTCTCACGAAACGAAAGATTTCAGGCATTAGCTGAATATGGAAAATTCGTTGAGATGTTGAAACTTTTTTACTACACCTGAATCGGTCGCATTTGCCAAATCAGAGATATTGGATGTCGAAGAAAAAGTTTCTCCATTCTCGCGAAACGAACGATTTCAGGCATTAGCTGAATATGGAAAAATTCGTTCGGCTGAGATGTTGAAACTTTCTCACTACACCTGAATCGATCGCATTCGCCAAATCAGAGATATTGGATGTTGAAGAAAAACTTTCTCCATTTCCCGCGAAACGAACGATTTCAGGCATTAGCTGAATATGGAAAAATTCGTTTGGCTGAGATGTTGAAACTTTTTTACTACACCTGAATCGATCGCATTCGCCAAATCAGAGTTGTTGGAAGTTGAAGAAAAAGTTTCTCCATTCTCGCGAAAAGACCGATTTCAGGCATTAGCTGAATATGGAAAAATTCGTTTGGCTGAGATGTTGAAACTTTTTCACTACACCTGAATCGATCGCATTCGCCGAATCCGAGATATTGGAAGTCGACGAAAAAGTTTCTCCATTTCTCGCGAAACGAACGATTGCAGGCATTAGATGAATATTGAAAAATTCGTTTGTCTGAGATGTTGCAACTTTTTCACTTCACCTGAATCGATCGCATCCGCTGAATCAGAGATATTGGAAGTCGAAGAAAAAGTTTCTCCGTTCTCGCGAAACGAACGATTTCAGGCATTAGCTGAATATGGAAAAATTCGTTTGGCTGAGATGTTGAAACTTTTTCACTACACCTGAATCGATCGCATTCGCCAAAACAGAGATATTGGAAGTTGAAGAAAAACTTTTTCCATTTCTCACGAAACGAACGATTTCAGGCAATAATGAATATTGAAAAATTCGTTTTCCTGAGATGTTGCAACTTTTTCACTACACCTGAATCGATCGCATTCGCCGAATAAGAGATTTTGGAAGTCGAAGAAAAAGTTTCTCCATTCTCGCGAAACGAACGATTTTAGGCATTAGCTGAATATGGAAAATTCGTTTGGCCGAGATGTCGAAACTTTTTTACTACACCTGAATCGATCGCATTCGCCGAATCAGAGATATTGGATGTCGAAGAAAAAGTTTCTCCATTCTCGCGAAACGAACGATTTCAGGCATTACCTGAATATTGGAAAAATTCGTTTTGCTGAGATGTTGAAACTTTTTCACTTCACCTGAATCGATCGCATTCGCTGAATCAGAGATATTGGAAGTCGAAGAAAAAGTTTCTTCCTTCTCGCGAAACGAACGATTTCAGGCATTAGCTGAATATGGAAAAATTCGTTTGGCTGAGATGTTGAAACTTTTTCACAACACCTGAATCGATCGCATTCGCCATATCAGGATTAATGGAAGTTGAAGAAAATGTTTCTCCATTCTCGCGAAACGAACGATTTCAGGCATTAGCTGAATATGGAAAAATTCGTTTGGCTGAGATGTTGAAACTTTTTCACAACACCTGAATCGATCGCATTCGCCATATCAGGATTAATGGAAGTTGAAGAAAATGTTTCTCCATTCTCGCGAAACGAACGATTTCAGGCATTACCTGAATATGGAGAAATTCGTTTTGCTGAGATGTTGAAACTTTTTCACTACACCTGAATCGATCGCATTCGCCAAATCAGAGTTATTGGAAGTTGAAAAAAAGTTTCTCCATTTCTCGCGAAATGAACGATTTCAGGCATCAGATGAATATTGAAAAATTCGTTTGGCTGAGATGTTGAAACTTTTTCACAACACCTGAATCGATCGCATTCGCCATATCAGGATTAATGGAAGTTGAAGAAAATGTTTCTCCATTCTCGCGAAACGAACGATTTCAGGCATTAGCTGAATATGGAAAAATTCGTTTGGCTGAGATGTTGAAACTTTTTCACAACACCTGAATCGATCGCATTCGCCATATCAGGATTAATGGAAGTTGAAGAAAATGTTTCTCCATTCTCGCGAAACGAACGATTTCAGGCATTAGCTGAATATGGAAAAATTCGTTTGGCTGAGATGTTGAAACTTTTTCACAACACCTGAATCGATCGCATTCGCCATATCAGGATTAATGGAAGTTGAAGAAAATGTTTCTCCATTCTCGCGAAACGAACGATTTCAGGCATTTGAATATGGAAAAATTCGTTTGGCTGAGATGTTGAAACTTTTTCACAACAACTGAATCGATCGCATTCGCCAAATCCGAGATAATGGAAGTTGAAAAAAAAGTTTCTCCATTCTCGCGAAACGAACGATTTCAGGCATTACCTGAATATTGGAAAAATTCGTTTTGCTGAGATGTTGAAACTTTTTCACTTCACCTGAATCGATCGCATTCGCTGAATCAGAGATATTGGAAGTCGAAGAAAAAGTTTCTTCCTTCTCGCGAAACGAACGATTTCAGGCATTAGCTGAATATGGAAAAATTCGTTTGGCTGAGATGTTGAAACTTTTTCACAACACCTGAATCGATCGCATTCGCCATATCAGGATTAATGGAAGTTGAAGAAAATGTTTCTCCATTCTCGCGAAACGAACGATTTCAGGCATTACCTGAATATGGAGAAATTCGTTTTGCTGAGATGTTGAAACTTTTTCACTACACCTGAATCGATCGCATTCGCCAAATCAGAGTTATTGGAAGTTGAAAAAAAGTTTCTCCATTTCTCGCGAAATGAACGATTTCAGGCATCAGATGAATATTGAAAAATTCGTTTGTCTGAGATGTTGCAACTTTTTCACTTCACCTGAATCGATTGCATTCGCTGAATGAGAGATATTGGAAGTCGAAGAAAAAGTTTCTCCATTCTCGCGAAACGAACGATTTCAGGCATTAGCTGAATATGGAAAAATTCGTTTGGCTGAGATGTTGAAACTTCTTCACAACAACTGAATCGATCGCATTCACCAAATCCGAGTTATTGGAAGTTGAAAAAAAGTTTCTCCATTTCTCGCGAAACGAACGATTTCAGGCATTAGATGAATATTGAAAAATTCGTTTGTCTGAGATGTTGCAACTTTTTCACTTCACCTGAATCGATCGCATTCGCTGAATCAGAGATATTGGAATTCGAAGAAAAAGTTTCTCCGTTCTCGCGAAACGAACGATTTCAGGCATTAGCTGAATATGGAAAAATTCGTTTGGCTGAGATGTTGAAACTTTTTTACTACACCTGAATCGATCGCATTCGCCAAAACAGAGATATTGGAAGTTGAAGAAAAAATTTTTCCATTTCTCACGAAACGAACGATTTCAGGCAATAGTGAATATTGGAAAATTCGTTTGCCTGAGATGTTGCAACTTTTTCACTACACCTGAATCGATCGCATTCGCCGAATAAGAGATTTTGGAAGTCGAAGAAAAAGTTTCTCCAATCTCGCGAAACGAACGATTTTAGGCATTAGCTGAATATGGAAAATTCGTTTGGCCGAGATGTTGAAACTTTTTCACTTCACCTGAATCGTTCGCATTCGCTGAATCAGAGATATTGGAAGTCGAAGAAAAAGTTTCTCCGTTCTCGCGAAACGAACGATTTCAGGCATTAGCTGAATATGGAAAAATTCGTTTGGCTGAGATGTTGAAACTTTTTCACTACACCTGAATCGATCGCATTCGCCAAAACAGAGATTTTGGAAGTTGAAGAAAAACTTTTTCCATTTCTCACGAAACGAACGATTTCAGGCAATAATGAATATTGAAAAATTCGTTTGCCTGAGATGTTGCAACTTTTTCACTACACCTGAATCGATCGAATTCGCCGAATAAGAGATATTGGAAGTCGACGAAAAAGTTTCTCCATTTCTCGCGAAACGAACGATTTCAGGCATTAACTGAATATGGAAAAATTCGTTTGGCTGAGATGTTGAAACTTTTTCACTACACCTGAATCGATCGCATTCGCCGAATCCGAGATATTGGAAGTCGACGAAAAAGTTTCTCCATTTCTCGCGAAACGAACGATTCAGGCATTAGCTGAATATGGAAAAATTCGTTTGGCTGAGATGTTGAAACTTTTTCACTACACCTGAATCGATCGCATTCGCCGAATCCGAGATATTGGAAGTCGACGAAAAAGTTTCTCCATTTCTCGCGAAACGAACGATTTCAGGCATTAGCTGAATATGGAAAAATTCGTTTGGCTGAGATGTTGAAACTTTTTCACTACACCTGAATCGATCACATTTGCCGAATCCGAGATATTGGAAGTCGACGAAAAACTTTCTTCATTTCTCGCGAAACGAACGATTTCAGGCATTAGCAGAATATGGAAAAATTCGTTTGGCTGAGATGTTGAAACTTTTTCACTACACCTGAATCGATCGCATTCGCCGAATCCGAGATATTGGAAGTCGACGAAAAAGTTTCTCCATTTCGCGAAACGAACGATTTCAGGCATTAGCTGAATATGGAAAAATTCGTTTGGCTGAGATGTTGAAACTTTTTCACTACACCTGAATCGATCGCATTCGCCGAATCCGAGATATTGGAAGTCGACGAAAAATTTTCTCCATTTCTCGCGAAACGAACGATTTCAGGCATTAGCTGAATATGGAAAAATTCGTTTGGCTGAGATGTTGAAACGATTTCACTACACCTGAATCGATCGCATTCGCCAAATCCGAGATATTGGAAGTCGACGAAAAAGTTTCTCCATTTCTCGCGAAACGAACGATTCAGGCATTAGCTGAATATGGAAAAATCGTTTGGCTGAGATGTTGAAACTTTTTCACTACACCTGAATCGATCGCATTCGCTGAATCAGAGATATTGGAAGTCGAAGAAAAAGTTTCTTCCTTCTCGCGAAACCGAACGATTTCAGGCATTAGCTGAATATGGAAAAATTCGTTTGGCTGAGATTTTGCAACTTTTTCACTACACCTGAATCGATCGCATTCGCCGAATCGAGATATTGGAAGTCGACAAAAAAGTTTCTCCATTTTCGCGAAACGAACGATTTCAGGCATTAGCTGAATATGGAAAAATTCGTTTGGCTGAGATGTTGAAACTTTTTCACTACCCTGATCGATCGCATTTGCCGAATCCGAGATATTGGAAGTCGACGAAAAACTTTCCCATTTCTCGCGAAACGAACGATTCCAGGCATTAGCTGAATATGGAAAAATTCGTTTGGCTGAGATGTTGAAACTTTTTCACTACACCTGAATCGATCGCATTCGCCGAATCCGAGATATTGGAAGTCGACGAAAAAGTTTCTCCATTTCTCGCGAAACGAACGATTCCAGGCATTAGCTGAATATGGAAAAATTCGTTTGGCTGAGATGTTGAAACGTTTTCACTACACCTGAATCGATCGCATTCGTCGAATCCGAGATATTGGAAGTCGACGAAAAAGTTTCTCCATTTCTCGCGAAACGAACGATTTCAGGCATTAGCTGAATATGGAAAAATTTCGTTTGGCTGAGATGTTGAAACTTTTTCACTACACCTGAATCGATCGCATTCGCCGAATCCGAGATATTGGAAGTCGACGAAAAACTTTCCCCATTTCTCGCGAAACGAACGATTTCAGGCATAAGCTGAATATGGAAAAATTCGTTTGGCTGAGATTTTTGCACTTTTCACTACACCTGAATCGATCGCATTCGCCGAATCCGAGATATTGGAAGTCGACGAAAAAGTTTCTCCATTTCTCGCGAAACGAACAATTTCAGGCATTAGCTGAATATGGAACCGAGATAAAGTTTCTCCACATCTCGCGAAACGAACGATTTCAGGCATTAGCTGAATATGGAAAAATTCGTTTGGCTGAGATGTTGAAACTTTTTCACTACACCTGAATCGATCGCATTCGCCGAATCCGAGATATTGGAAGTCGACGAAAAACTTTCTCCATTTCTCGCGGAACGAACGATTTCAGGCATTAGCTGAATATGGAAAAATTCGTTTGGCTGAGATGTTGAAACTTTTTCACTACACCTGAATCGATCGCATTCGCCG